>CM061233.1:111940238-112335246 GCA_030844895.1 Ambrosia x helenae | reverse complement strand
GTGGACCAATTTAAGGGTGTTGCAAGGAATAGTACGGCTTATTGTTATGTACCCATTTAAAATTTTCAGAAGATATACTTATGAGTTTCAGTTTTTAGTAACATATATTTTATACATCGTTGTTTTCTACTTCATCATAACGAATATAACCAACAAACACGATGCACGAGGGGCAAAACAGATGCACCCGCGCAACACGTGGGGCATTCCTACTAGTATTATTAACAACGTTGCTGCATCAAATACTTAGCTTTATGTTCAGGGTCCGTTTGTGCACTTTACTTAACATTTTATAAGAAAGGTTACTTCTTTTTTTAAAGTATAGAGAGGATACTTTTAAATAAAATCACATATGACTTGATACATTAATATTCTCTGATTATTTCTTTTTAAGCTAATCTTACCAAATTAATCGAACGTTAGACATGATACGTAACCTGAATCAAACTATTGATAAGTAAACGAATCAATGTGGCTGATGATTGCCAATTTGGCCCCATGAGGTTTCAGAAATGGGTATTACACAGCGCTAGGAAGTTGCCAGCAAATGTACTGCACAAACCCGATTAATTAATTAAGCAACAAAGATTAATGTTCTGAACCTTATATAATAGCCAAATGAAAAAATAATATTATCTGTTTAACACATTAACTTTTAATAAAGAGTTCTTATGATACATCATACATCCTACAAAATTGTTATGCACATTGCACAAGTTTCCTAGAAACCAATTCATTGTCCCCAATTGGTGATGGCTTAGGATTTGAATACCCGATACCACCTAATAAACGAGTTTATTAATAACACCGCCGCTAGCCCGCTACTTCAGCTATATTGCACATAAGACATCTTTGTCTTTGTTTATGTCCTCAAGCAATACCTAAAGCCTTTTTATTAAGGACGCACACCTAACATATGATAATTTAATACTAGTTATTTCAGACAGTCATCATTATTAAAATACACGGATACAAATAAATAATGATAGTTGATACTTTTAATTTGATCAAACATCCTTTTAGACATCATCACGATTAGTTGAGTTTTTTAAATATCGTACTGTTTTACTTATTAAAAAACATTATATACATTTTTGAAAATAAATAGATGCTAGTCTGGCAATTAAGACATTTTTGTCTTTGTTTATTTTTTTTGACAAACATTTACATTTTATGTATATTTTAATATATATTATTTCGTAAAGGCACTGTAATCTGATTAATAATGAGGTACACTGAAAACGAATAACAATAAAATGATAGGCAAATTGTTAATTTGACCATGTTTCTATATCTTCATTTGTTTCCGGCTGAGTTTAATTCTTAAGGGTTTCGATCACTTGTTGTTATTTGTTAGAAAGCAATATACATACAAGTAGAAGCTATGATCGATTGACTATAAGTAACAAATACAAAACTTAAGTAATATATATATACATATATTTTAAATCGATGTAACTAATTATAAACTAAACTAACATATCAAACATGGTAATCTTGTAGTTAAAAAAGCGTTGTCTTTAGTTATGTCAACAATTATAATTTAATAATTATCGTCGGCATACGTTACCTAACGCACGTACTTTTATTTAATATTATAACATAATATACTCTTTTATATGACTTATTTCATAACGATAAGACCTACACATATAAATAGTTGGATGAATATTATTTACATACCGTAAAATGAAGCATTTATCTTGCATAAAGCATATTCTTTGCGATCTTCATCATAGAATTTAACTCACCCACATATATACGTGTAATTTTAAACTTGCGTTGTTGACACTTTGATCGTTCTTCAACAAAATTTTCTTTTGTAGGAGCTTTGAATGATAGATTACTGCTAGTACTGAAAGCAGGTAATAAATAAACAAAAGGCATTGAAATTAAATTATTATTTTTAACTCGATTTTATTGCAGGAATCCGCCGACGGTAAATGACAAAACATACACCTGTTCCCAATTCTAACCCACACCTTTTAGCATAATTAACATTGGTAATTAGTATTTAACTACTGTCTTACTCGCGACCCGTTGCGCCGTTTTCTAAAATGAAGATAATGAAATTAACAGAAAATGAAGAAGAAGGAAAATGGTTGTGTTAACGTCATTAGTAATAAGATTGTTCGTACGAATGAAGTTATTGTTGAGGTGATGAAAGACGGCAAAAAAAAAAATAAGTTAACGCCGTTAGCATTAACAGCGCTAGTACTAATGACTAAAAAAAAGTTAAGGTCGTTAGTACTAACGGTGTTATCGTTTAGGTGATGAAAGACGGAAAAAAAGAAGTTAACGCCGTTAGTACTAACGACCTAACCGTTAGTAATAACGACGTTAGTAGTAACGGTGTTACAGTTAGTGTTAAAACGACATTATACTAACAGCGTTACCGTTATACGTTAGTGTTGTTTCTCATTACGTTCTATTTTGGTATATAGATTAATGACCGTTCAAAATAAGAAGTACTGAACATGTGAAATTTATTTTTCGTTCCTTACTCGAGTTTATTTATTTATCCATGCTTGATTTTTATTTACTTATATATTGATCATACTTTTTTTTTTTAACTATGAATTTCATTAACAAAAAGGCGCGACCTCAAATCGAGGAACGCCTAAAGCCAAAACAAAACAAAACATTTAGCGAAACCATCAAATCCTTCCACACCAAATTTCTTACAGCTACCTCTACTTCTAATCCAAAGGAAAGTTAAAGACTTTATACTCGAAATTACTTCGTGGACCTTTGGATCCTTGCCATTAAAAACCTTGTTGTTCCTAGCGCCCCATAAAGCCCAGAAAGTGACAATGATTAATACCTTGGATCAATGTTTTTCATTCTTTCCTCCCGAAGAGCTTGCTTGTGTAGGTTCACTAAGTCTCGAATGTCAAAGGCAATGATATTATGTAATCCGCACCATCGGACAATCGCATTCCACACCCCATGGTTGCAAAAGACGTTAGGCACTCCCAAGTCAGAGTTGCAAGTACTCGGACATGGTAAATTTTAAAGAAGTTAGTTTTCGAAAAATATATGTATGTTGATAGATTTTACAAAGACAAACCTACAAAACTTCCAGAATAACAAGATGAAAGAGGGATCAGAGCACAAAGCTTTCTTAAAATTTTTCATTCATAATAATTCTAAAAGGCTCTTCATATCTACACATCCTGAACATTTATGAGGCGTATGATATCATACGCCCCATATAGCTTTCACTTTATTGACTTTTGTGCTAACAATCATTGGGTGTCAGATTCAATCAATCTATATGCCTCATATGACACCATACGCCCCATATACTACGTCTGGATTTTTTTAGAAGAAACTATGATTTTCCTTGGTTGCATGTTTATTTTTTAAAAAAATTAAGCGTTTGGTATACGGCATGGATATGTTACGAGTTATACTTTGTAAAAAACGTTACAAATTATTTTTAACGACATACACATGTTTTTTTATTTTAAATATCTTACAAACAACTTATACGTTTAACTTAGTAAATAATACGACATTTTAGATGTTTGTTGTTTATTATTAACATATTTAATAAGTTTAACAAAAGTTTAAGTAACAAACCAAGTCACACCAAGACAAACATACAAAAAATAACAATACACAACCAAAATATAAAACATCCATTACTAACATGATTCAAGTTCGTAACAGAGACATGAGAACCGTTGTAGATGTCGTCGATGTCGTCGAAAATGTTCCAAGACATCGTACTACGTTTAAATTTGGTGATCAAAGGGTGAGTTTTCGGATGATATTTTTTGAATTTGAATAAAAAATTTGAAGAACAGACGGGTGCTCATGCAATGAATTCTACAACCATATGGGGCGTATGGCTACATACTCCACGTATGGTACAATGTCATTTCCCAAGAAACACAGGCTTTTGTCGACGAAAACAAGCCAAAAGGGCCTATACGCCGCGTATGGTATCATAGGTGTATACAGGTACGAGGTTACATATCTGACATAAAAAGTTGTGCCTATATGTAGGGATGGCAAAAAAACCCGAGCCCGACGGGTATACCCGAAACCCGAAGCATTTGGGACGGGTATACCCGATACCCGACGGGTATGGGATGAGTTTGGTATTGGAAAAAAAAATATTTTTGCGGGTATGGGACGGGTTGGTATTAGGTGGTACCTGACCCGATTACCCGAAACTAAATACCCGTCTACCCGAAATATATACCCGAATACTTTTAAGTTTTTTATATATTTTTCTTAACTATTTTTTAGTAATGTTTCATATTAATAGATTCATTATTTGAATAATAAACTTTTCGTCTAAAATATATATTTCTAATAACATTATTATTTATATGCTATGAAATATATAAATAGTTTTTCAAAATTCATACTATACTAGTGGGAAGGCCCGCGCGTTGCGGCGTGTATTTATGCTTTTTTCCGCACGTTGCGCAACGGATTTCACGTTTTGCAGCACTTTGTTTGTTTTTCAACGCTTCGTTTTATGTTTGGTTATGTGCCTTGTGTGGAATACCTACGTAACGAATTCCCGTGAGTAAGGAATGAAAAGAAGTAACGTTTAGTAAAGGAATGGTTCTTATGCAAATCGTAACTGTAGGAAATAATAGGCATGATTTTGTATTTCAGGTGGGGCCATGTCTTCTTAAAGTTCAAGGGAATGGTGATTGTCGATGTACTACCATGAGTGGTATCACTCAAATTTTGGCTGGTGCTTAGCAGCTTTGGTTGTTACATTTATTTCATAGTGTAAGTGAGGCAGTTGGATTGGGTCGGCCTCTTTTTTACCCATTAGACATTCTGGGTAGATGGTTGCGTTTTAACACCGAGAAAATATGTCATACCTAATCAATGTGTGTTACATTCTGGGTATAGTGTAAATATATCGTTTTAAACACTTGATACAAGTGCATTGTTAATCAATACAACTTAACAAGTATGAACTTCAATCCATTTCAATGGGTGTTGCATAACATTACACATAAAGTCAAAATTTGGAGAAGATGAACATTTTAGGATTTCTCCTTTAATCCACTACAACGGGTGTTGCAGCTTGTGGATGTTGTCCATAGGACACAAGGAGATTTGATTTATAAATATTAAAAATTTTGATTTATATTCTCAATCAAGAAACTTCTTGCCTACAAAAAATTTCAATGATTGGGATCACATACATTGCCATGTCGTATAGATATGTTCTAATTTTTCATCTTTAAATTTAAAAAAGAAATGCATACAAACATATTTTTTACTATATAGGAGTTTTAAAAAAAAAAAAAGGGGGGGGGGGGCAAAGCGGTGCCCAAGCTGAGCAAGCATGGTCTTGGGTTGTCGTTCCAATATAGGCATGATATGTGTATATTAAAATTTTAGATTAACTTCAACAACTAAACCATTGGTTTTAATTTCTCAATGCTATCAGCGGTTGGTGATAATACAACACAATATCAAGGTACACTATTTCCCATTTACTATACTTATGCATCCAATCCATTTGTTGGCTGTATGTTTCTTACTAATATTATTAACAAGAACTAATTTGAATTTTAATTTTTAATTAGGAAAAAAAAAAGATAAACAAAGAGAGGAAGACAACCTTATTGATGATCAAGGAACCATTTAACTTATATATTTTAATTGTGAATTTGCTTTTAAAAGACCCGTTTTGACATTATTCAGTTCTTTCTAATGTGGTCCATTTAGGCACCCACTGACAAAAACAACTTCTAAATCTGTCATGGACATTGCTCCAAGGTTCGCCCGAATATTAAATGAGTATGCTCGTAAGAAATAAACATCAATAATATCTCATTATTGCAAGAGTAATAGCAGATTAGTAGCACAACATATGGAGTCGAATGATTCAAATGAAAAGAATCTTGTACAGAGTAATAGTAACACGTCTTAATAACTTGCCTAACATCATTTTAAAAATTCTTTTTCATAAAGAGACATGTTGACTGTTGGTGTCTTGATCTTTTCCCTATATGTAGTCAATAAATTTGGTAAGTTTAGTGTATCAACATCCACCTTTTGTCACACATTCATTCATTTTAATAATCAAAATATAATGATTCATAAATATAATAGAGAAAGAAACAAAGAGAAACATAAATAATTTTTTTTAACTCAAACTTACCTCTCTCCAGATTTTTCTTCAAAAAGAAGCCGCCCGACTTATATCTTGTAGTTGGAAGTGAATTAATAAGATCTTCAGAAAGACCCCGACTCTTAGTCCCAATAGCCTCGCCTAAATCAAGTAATTCCTGCACGAATTAAACAAGGGTATTTTAAATCCGTTCTTGCTGTAATTTATTAAGAAAACCATAACATTAGCATTAACCAATGAAGACTAAATAGCAAACCTCGTATGTCATATTGTCTGGATCGATATCATTCTGCCAAACAACCTACAAAGCACACACATTAACTTTTTGTTGCAATGAGTGTATCATAGACAAAATCGGTCAAACTGTCAACTAATAAAGCTAATTCACGGATTGGATAATAAGCCTGATTATGGACTCAAGGCATTCATAAAGGCCCATGAAAAAAAATCAAACTAAAAAAGAATACGGAGAACTTGAAGCACTGTTTGGACTATGCTACCTGCGACATTAAAAAAATGGCATAAGTAAATCTGATCATCAACTAAAGTTGATATGAAGAATCAAATTAGCTACATAAGATATGAGTAAAGATTAAATTAACCACTACATGCAAATTCTAGCTTAACTTCCTAAAGGGCGGCTACTTTTGGTTTATATGTATAAACATACACACACACACACATAAATATAGAGGTTTGTTGAAACATAACCAACATTAAGTAGAGAAACTACGAGAAGCACATAAATGCTTTTTAATCGTGGTGTTAAAACTTGTGGAACAAATAATAATGGAAATGTGGTGGAATCAAGTATATAAAAACTTATCTCTATAAATTCCTAACATATGGGTCAAGTTATTCTTCTTCTTCAAGAATTCTTTTATGAATCCTCTTCTTTATTTTTCTTGTATTTTTTTTTAGTCTTTCAAATGAGGCACAAAGTCTTCTATGTATATAAGACCTAAGGATGAGTGAAGAGACTAACTTAATTAGAGTCATAAACTCTAATAAAGTGAAATAAAGAACTCTACTCAAGAGTTTCCTTAATAATTTCACTAAAATCAATTAAATTCCATTCATCATATTATTAAATTTTTGTAATTTCCAACATCTTCTTGAATGAAACATTCATTGGTAACATTGATGATGAAGAAGGAAAACCATAAGACAAAGGATGTTTGTGAGGGTAGGGATGGAAGAAGGAGGGTAATATTGTAAAAGTGTTTTAATATTGTAAAGCATGAGGTGGGTAAAATGTCTACATTAAGTGTCTTAATTGTC
The DNA here is from genome assembly GCA_030844895.1 of Ambrosia x helenae. NCBI lineage: Eukaryota > Viridiplantae > Streptophyta > Magnoliopsida > Asterales > Asteraceae > Ambrosia > Ambrosia x helenae. The sequence continues at coordinate 112,327,847 of CM061233.1, read as the reverse complement.
ACAACTATCCCCATAATACCCTTGAATTTCATGCTTTAATATGTTGTGCATGTTGCATCTTAAGTTGTACGGAAATACAAATTACTAAATGGTATATCACTCCTCCTTTATAAAGTAGTATAGATATAGATTAAATGTTTCAAAGATTATTATGATGATGATAATATATATGTTACTTATTTAATTTCATATACTCTAGATTTCTTAAAACATAAGACTATAAAGAATATATATATAGGATTTGGATCATTTGAGAACCACTATTTAGGGAGAGAACCAAAGAACCAAGTGTGAACACAAAAACCCTTCCACCAAAAAATATAAAAAATAATAAAAAAATTATATAACCTAAAAAAATAAAAAAAGTAAAAACACCAAAATGTTTTTTTAGTGTTAATCTTTCTGAAAAAAAAAATAAAAAAAATAAAAAAAAATTAAAAAAAACAAAAAAAATGGCCTTTTTACGTCATAATTACGTCATATACTGTATGCACATGTGCATTTCACTATTAGAGCACACTTTTGAATAAATTATCAATTGCCATAATGAAATGATCATTTAAATGGACGTGATATGATATATAAGGTGGAAAAAAATTTATTCAATGATCTTTAAATAAACGCGAAGTGCATTTCACTATTATAGTTAGGTTTTTTTTTCATGGGTTTAGCTTTAGGGTTTAGTTTTTTAGGTATGATGGGAATGGGGTTAGGTTTTTTGGGGTTGTTGGTGAATAAACTTAAAAAAGCCCCTATATAAAACTATAAAATAAGATAATTGTAGTACATGCACATGTGCATTTCACTATTATAGTTAACTTTTTTAATGGGTTTAGCTTTAGGGTTTAGTTTTTTTTGGTATGGTGGAAGAGGGGGTATCTTTTTTTTTTTTTGGGGGGGGGGGGGATGGGATGGAGCGTTTTGGTTTTTGGGGGTGTGGGGTTAGCTGCACATGTGCATTTCACAATTGGGGGGGGGGGGGGGTTGGGGCGGTGTGGGGGATGGGGGGGTTTAGTTTTTAGGGAGTGAGGTGGGTGGGTTTAGGTTTTTAGGGGGTGAAGGTGGGGTTTTTAGGTTTTTTTTGTTTGTGTTGACAATGGTTCTCTGGTTCTCTCCTAAAGTTGGTTCTCGTATGATCCCTACCCTATATATATATATATATATATATTATATATATATATATATAGGTTTAGGTTCTTGTATAAAACCATTTTTTGTGAGAAGTGTGAGAACCAATCTTAGAGTGACACGTGGCAGCCAATTTTTTTAATTAGAAGAGCATCATTGTAATTTGGGTTGTTAATCTTATTTTAGGAAATAATTGTCTAATTAATTTTTGTTATTAAATATGAGTTTTATTAGGGATTTTTGTTTTGAATTAAAATGAATCAAACTGGATTTTTTTATAAAGAATCATTCTACACATATTATCATTCATATTCAACTACATCGATTATCCAAATATCATATTGTGGTGTTTTACGTTCATACTAGGGTGTTTTAAATGAATGTGTTTATTCATTTGTCATATTTATGTGTTGCTTCATCCAGAAGGTGTTTTACGTTCGTACCCGTGTGTTTTATCTCCATATTCTCAACTTTGTGTTTTAACAGTCCCGTGTGTTTTATCATCGTCTTCCTCATAATCCATTGTGTTTTATCTTCATCATACACAAATCAGTAACACATTCAAAAAACACACTAGAATGTACTTTAAAACACAACTACACATACATTTAAAACGTGTTTTAAATTCAAAAAACACTAAACCACAAAAATCCCTTTTAACATAAAACACACTATATAAATAGTTTAAATATCTATATGATAAAAAATTATAAAACACTTAAGTTCAAACATTGACGAATAACTAATCCATATTTGAAAGTTAATGACGTACCATGTGAAAATCATTTTGAGTTAAATATCTAATGTAGCATGTGAAAATCATAAAGTCTTAAAGCCTCTTGTAAAAAATATATTTGATACACTCACGCCAATGGAGATTTTAATCTATTCACCGTAGATGTTGATGAGAGAGACAAGGGGAAAGAGAGAGAATCATAATTAATAGGAGGAGAGAGGTGAGAGATGAGGTTTTAATGAGACACTTAATTAGAGTGTGTATTTTACAATCATACCCTTATTGATATAATCAATTAATAAAATTATAACATTAATTACAAAATTGTCATCCAATTAATCCACACCATAGATTAAGATGATCCAATGGCCAAAACACCTTCTCACAAAAAAAACAAAAAAACACTTTGTACAGGATCTTGACCATATATATATATATATATATATATACACACACACACACACACATGCAAATACCAACGGGTATACCCGATACCCGCGGGTATGCTCTATACCCGATGGGTAATACCCGACAAAAACCCAACGGGTAATCGGACGGGTATGGCATGGGATTTTATAACCGGACATGGGTATGGTATTAGCCAAACCGATCCGTTGTCATCCCTACTTATATGCCTCGTATGAGGTCGTATGAGGCATATGACCTACATATGAGGCCCATGGTATCACAGGAGGCATATACTGGTACGAGGTGACATCTCTGACATAGAAACTTGTGCCTAGTACTTCTTATGCCTTGTATGAGGTCATATGAGACGTATATAAAAGCATATGGGGCGTATGGTATCATACACCCCATATAGACCCTTGCTGACCACACAGATTCCAAGGTTGACTACATTTAATGCTTAAAGTTAAAGTATATGGGGCATATGGCTCCATACACCCCCATATAGGTGGCGTATGGTAACATACACCCCATATAGGGGGTGTGTAGATAAAAATGGGGGTGTGTAGTTACCATGACCCTTCTAAAATACCATAGCCATTATATAGGCTTATGCAAAAAAAAAAATAACTAACAATAAATTCTACTACCACAAAACCCACTAATACATGATAAAACAATATGAATGAAAATAAAGGAAACAAAGAAACACTGCATGGGAACATGGGTACGGGGCCAAGGGCTGGTGGTGTGGTACGTATCATATGTCTAATATCATAAGTTTACTAAATTTAAACATACATTTTCAAATACTAAAGTATTTAAAAAATGAAGGAAGGTGATTCAACTCAATCATTCTCATTGAAATTGTAAGTTTAAATAATACAAAACTGAATCTCCTAATTATGTGGAGATATCTTTACAATCAATTTATATTTAAGATAATTACAATTTACTATATTTACTATACTATTACTCCCCGCAGTCTAAGCGTTGGGCGGCCGAATGCTGAGACTGGCACGAAAATCGTCAAATAAAACGCGAGGAAGTCCCTTTGTGAAGATGTCGGCAATCTGATGACGAGAGGGCACGTGCAAAACGCGAATATGGCCACGCCGGACCTGATCACGGGACGAAGTGGATATCGAGCTCTATATGCTTTGTGCGCTGATGTTGCACTGGATTACCTGAGAGGTAGATGGCACTCACATTATCACAGTAGACCAGAGTAGCACGAGTGAGTGGATGATGTAGCTCAAGCAATAGGTTGCGTAACCAGCATATGTCGGTAACCACATTAGCCACGCCTCTGTATTCAGCTTCTGCACTAGACCGAGAAATGGTGGACTGACGCTTGGACGACCATGAGATGAGGTTGTCGCCTAAATAAACACAGTAGCCAGATGTGGAGCGTCGTGTGTCAGGGCATCCAACCAGTCAGCATCTGTGTAGGCGTGTAGGGAGAGAGTAGGCACGGGTCCTAGGTGAAGACCATAATCTGTAGTACCCTGAATATATCGGATGATGCGTTTCAAGGCGTTCCAATGATCGAGCCGAGGAGCGTGCATAAACATACAGATCTGCTGAACCGCGTAGGATATGTCTGGGAGAGTGAAAGTAAGATATTGGAGTGCGCCCGCAAGACTGCGGTATGTGGAAGGGTCGTCATATAGAGGACCCGAATCAGCAGATAGCTTGGACTGGGTGTCAACTGGCGTGGCAACTGGTTTACACGAGTCCATGGATGCTCGATGTAGAATATCCTTAACATACGCCTGCTGGGAGAGAAATATTGTATTGCCGTCTCGAATAACCTGGATACCCAGAAAATAAGAAAGTGGACCCAAATCTTTCATGGCGAATTCTCCAGCCAATGTTTGAAGAAGCGTTTACGTAGGGCCTCAGTGGATGTGGTAAGAATGATGTCATCTACATAAATGAGAATGATTGAGTTGAATCACCTTCCTTGATGGTATCAAACCAGAAACCCTAATTCTCAAACTCCTCCTCTCGCCTGCAGATCCATTTTTTTTTCCGGTTATCCACTGTTTCGACAGTACTTCCAGCCAATAATACTCTACCAATAATCTTCCTAAGCCTCAATATTATAATATCCCTTCTTTACGATCCTTTCTTCCACCTCCATAATATCCTTTATCTTCTTTTTTTTTTTTCCTACCAACCACCGGTCAACATAACCAAGTCGGACGAAGCGACACCTTTTTGCCCACCCTTTTTCAATTATATTACCTTCTGCTGCCATTTTCTTTTCAATTAGCTCACAACACTTCTGGAACGTATAACCTTTTTGTAGCATTCTGTCCTCTGCTTATTTATTTATTTATTATTATTAAGTTTTACATAACTGGCAATCGCATATCCTTCCCTCTAATAAATGGATTCTAAACTCCTTCACTCCGAGCAGGCACTCTACTCATTGACTCTCAACCCACCGGACCATTGCTTGATGGATACTGGAGCCTCCTCTCACTCTGCCAATGCGCAAGGTATTTACTCTCCGTCTAATTTTAATAAATGCACTCATAAAAATATAATAGTTAGTAATGGCATGACCATCCCGGTTTTTGGCACAAGGCAACCAAATCCTCCCACCACCTTTTCCCCCACTTAAACTTAACAATGTCTTATTTGCCCCAAACATTATTAAAAACCTAATCTCGGTCCGTCGCCTCACCACTGATAACTTACTCTCTATTGAGTTTGACCCATTTGACTTTCTTGTGAAAGATATCTTTACAATCAATTTATATTTAGATAATTACAATTTACTATATTTACTGTACTATTAAAAATATTCATTGTTTGAAAGAAGATGTTCATTTTTTTAAATACTATAGACATGGGAATTAAGTTTTTTTTTTTTTTTTTTTTTTTTAAGTAAAACTTGGTCCTAGTTGACCATCTAGATCCGATTTTAATCGCGTTGGATCAATTTCGAGTAATTAAGTGGAGTTGAAGAAAATCACCCACACAATCTACCTTGTAGCGATTACTCGACCTTCAAGCCCTTGTTTACAACATTGCCCACGATAGTGCTGCAATAATAATGAGGCGGTAATCTATTGTTGAAGTATGGGGATGAAGTCATGAAACTCAAACTTACACCACCCTATTTACTTGGGATACATGATTTACTTCCCTCATGATGGACCTCTCGGTGGCAGACACCCAATACTGGCTTACACCTTTTTTTTAAAAAATCGCAGATTCACAAGTTTCATAAATTCCCCTAGGGCCGGCCCAATGGGCCTATAACTAAAGTAACTATATTAGGCTTCAAAAAATAGGGTCTATCAATTTTATTTTTTTTTATTTAATTAAATATTGTGTTGGGATGTTGGTTAACGTGGGCCTTGACCTGGGACGTGAAGGTGAAGGCCCAATCCTTCGTTTTCTTCTAATTTTAATTGGTCTGTGGAAATGAAACGAAATGAGTTGAGCTTGAGAGTAAATCCATCCGAGACTACTCTTTTCATTGATGAAAAAGTACTTGAGATCATTAGTATATAAGCTTTAGATCAATTAATTGATGGTATAAAGTAAGTGTAGTATTTTCTCCTGCAACATTCGAAGCGACAAATGGAGGCAATCATTTTTTGTACCTAAAGTTATTTTTTGTTAGCCAAGTTGATACCTAAGGGTGGGCGGGGCGCTACCCGGACTCCACCAAAGCATTCTAATTTTCTACCAATACTGCACTGTCATATCACTTCACTAATTTACTTCACTGACAGTGGCGGATCCAGAATTTTTTTGACGGGGGGCACAAATTGGTTGGGTTATTAGAGAGTGGGTTAAAACAAGTCGGGTCAAAATAGTTCAGGTAAAACCAATATCCACTTATTAATATTCTAAAACCATTTATACTTATTTACTTAATAATACGATGAGAAAACATTTGAAAAAAAGAAAACCAATTCACACTTGAAAAAAAAAAACCCAAAAAATATATTAATTGACTAAATAAGAAAAAAAAACCAAGTTGGTTTTTGGAGAAAATAAATAGCTAGAACATGAGATCATTCATAAAAAAATTCATTCCTGTTAAACTAAAACTAAAACACAGAGCCATTTTTATAGGCTTCCACTACCAAACTTTGAAAATAACTAATATGTTATATAGCTATGTGGCTTGGAAATTGGATGAGAAACGCATGCAGTATTAATAATATCAACATTTATACATGTATAGGTTGAAGTTTGGAGGGTGGGCACATGCCCACCATAACAAAAGTTTGTATCCGCCTCTGTTCACTAACACACAAATTTAGAGGCAACACTACTTTGAATTAGCAACCCATAAAAACAAAATGCCCCACATACAAAACCTCACTCACTGTCCGTTCACTAGAACCCTTAATTGTTTAACTAGACCACTACCCGTGCCACGGCGGCACTATTGCCATAGGGGTAGTGGCCTACCCGTGAAAAATCCGTGAAGTGTCCAGCTTGGCCTAATTCAATAATTGAAACCTAGTTCTTCCCTGTCATTCATGTGATTGTTACTTAATTTGATTATTGTTATTTATGTTGCATTGTTTATTGGTACGTTAGTTAATTGCTATTGAGATTTAAGTATTGAACATTTAAATTGCACGTTCCATTCATTACCTAGTTTATATGTGTATTGACTATTGTTAATTTTTATTTACATTGTTTCATTCTTTAATGTTTATTTTTCTTTTTTATTAGTTCCATGTCTTCCCTAATCGACAATCACTAAATCGAAATCTGCCATTTTTAATTGTCATCGAAATCTGACTTATCTAAGGTCGGCCGAATTGTTGTTGATATTTGTCCTTCACATGGTAAAGTAGTTCAAGCAAACGTGAAAGTAGCTAAGGTTTGCCTTTCCTTGAATAATGTTGACCCAATATAGTAAGCCTTTAAGCTTATAACTTCGGCGAAAGAAAGTAGCTAGGCTGTTGTTTTGAGTTATCATGTTTCTTTGTTATGGTAAGATGCTTGAAGGCATCTCAGCATTTGGGTAAATAAGTTGACATGTGTAACTGTTTTGCTTCTTTGCTTCTTGACTTCTTTTAAATGTGGGTTTGTACACACGAGTCACCAGCCCCCCAGTCAGAAGTAGTCATGACATGGTGATGAGTGATTCTGACTGATATCAAAGTGTTGTTATACATCTTACTTCTTTCTTCCTTTTTCGAAGATATGTTGCTATATAGGATACTGTTAGGGGAAGCCTTTTGCCCTGTTACCATTTAACCACTGGAGTCATTAAGAGATGACTTTGGTTATGTTGTTTTTCAATCATTTGGGTTTTTTACTTAGATACGTTGTGCCCTTTTATCCTTTTAACCCTATGAGCTGATATGCTTATTTGCTTCGGGGGTTACTTGCTTTATTTATGCATGTCAGCTTACTCGTATCAGCCCTTGGTAAAAAGGTGTTTGTGACTAGAGGCGCGTTTTACTGGTTTATTTGATTCTTTTGTTTGCGAGATATAACTTCTTGATTGAAGTTGTTGTTATTTCGGATCTATAGGTCGTTCACAGAATATAAGCTTGTTTGAAAGCTTGCGACGTTGGCGATTTAAAGATCAATAGGTTGATGTGTTGAACCATATGTTTATTTTGACATTTCCTTATGTTAGACTTAAAATAATGTTACAATGTTTGCATCATAAATGTATTTGTGGCTATTGGTTAGGAAATGTGTTTGCTTTGTTGACTTGGTTGTTAGTTTAAATGGTTCATGTGTAGCTTTTGAAGCTGTTTAGAAGTTGAAGCTGTTAATAGTAAAGCTTCACGAATAATTAATTTGAACGTTGTGAAGCTAAATTGTTGTGAAGCTTCAACGCATAGTGGTTTGAAAAGCTATAAGGCTTTAATGAATCCCGTAGCCTAAAAGATTGTAAAGCTTTTATGAGTAGCGACCTTTTAAGGCTGTAAAGTTTCGAGAATTAGTGGCCAGAACTGATATAAAACTTCCATGAAAATAGCCTAAAAAGGTTAAACGCTTCATTGTATACTTGGCCAAAAGGCTGTGAAGCTTTGATGAATGGTAGCTTAACGTCTTTGGAGCTTCCGCTAGAATTGCCTAAAAGGCTTTAAGGTACTAGAAACCTGAAAGACTTTTAAAGCTTTGATGAACAGTAGCTTAAAAGGTTGTGAAGGTTTGATAAATAGTAACCCAAAAGGCTTTAAAGCTTCAACGAGCAATAAAATAACTAGGTCTTTATGTCTAGCCTGAAAAGCTAAAAGGCTACAGGGCTATTCTTTTTTACTTTTGCTAACACTTACTTTTTGTTTAACCCACATGGGTTGTCGGAAAAAGCAAGCATATATCTTTTTGTTTTTTGTTATTAATTACTAAAAGGTTGTAAAGCTTTAGGAAATAGCAGCTTGAAATGATGTAAAACTTCCATGAGAAGTAGTCTTAAAAGGTTTTAACGCTTTGTCAAATACTAGCCTAAAAGGCTGTGAAGTATTTATGGTTAGTTAGCATGAAATTCTTTAATACTTTTGATTATCGGTGGCTTAATTGGCTCAAAAGCTTTAATGTACAAAATTCTCAAAAGCTTTAATGTACTTTTAAGAAGTTGTAGACCTTTAATGGACAATAGTTTAAATGGCTTTAAAGCTTGAATAGCCTAAAAGGTTATAAGGCTTTAGGGAATAGTAGCTTGGAAGGCTTTAAAGTTTCCATGGATAGTAGCCGAAATGACTTTAAAGCTTGAGTGAGCAATAGCCTGAAAGGCTTTAGAGAACAGTAGCCTGAAAGGCTTGAAGGCTTCGATTGAGCAATAACCTGAAAGGATTTAAGGCTTCGATGGTCAGTAGCCTGAAAGGGTTCAAGGCTTCGATGGTTAGTACCTGAAAGGCTTAAAGGCTTTGATGAGTAGTAGCCTAAAAGGCTTGGAGGCTTTGATGAATAGTAAGCTAAAAGGCTTGAAGGCTTTGATGGTCAGTAGCCTACAAGTTCTGTGAAATTTTGACGAATAATAGCCCAAAAGGCTTTAAAGCTTCGTAGAACGGTAGCTTAAAAGGTTGTGGAGATTTGGTGACCAGTAGCCTTGAAGGTTAGAAAACTTCGTTGGACATTGTGTTAAACGTCTATAAAGCTTCAAGGAGCAATGTATGGTATGCATAATCTGGAAACGTTAAACAGTTTTGATGTATAGTAGATCTATGCACTTGCAAAGCTGAACAGTAGCTTGAAAGCTTAAAAGATTGTAGTAGGTCAGTAAGCTTTAAAGCTGTTGTGAATAGTGAAGTATAGAGTTGCAGTGAATAATATCTTGAAAGCTTAAAAGCTTCCGTGTACAGTAGACCTATAAGCCTAGTCTGAAAAGCTGAAAGATGCTCTATGCACAGTAAGGTTAAAGGGTTCATGCTTTTATCCATTGGATAAAAGCGTTATACTTTTGTCCTTTTGTGTAAATTTACTATCTCAAGATTTTTGACCAAGTCAATGTCACTCTTGTAACTTTTGTCAATATATTAAAAAGATGTGACGAAAATATATTGGGAAAGTATGTTTGAGAGCATGTTGTTGAGTATAACTTTTTCTATTTAATAAGAAAATGAAAATGCTAAATATTTTTGCCATATTAAAAAGCAATTAACATGTCAGCTTTTGTAAGCCATAAAAGACAACAAGTGTTATCATCTTTTCTGAATGCTCAAATTAGAGGTGGCCTAGTAAGTAGACTTTGACTTTTCTTTTTGAGATGTACTTTTCTTTTCAGGCCATAAAGTAAAGGTAAAAAGTGGACACCTTTTACTTTTGTATTATTTTATTTATTTATTTATATTATTTTTTATTTGTCAAAAGTACACATTAATTACGTTGCTTTTAAAATATACAAACTTTTGACATTGAATGGTAAAACCAAAAGCAGTGTTTTTGTTTTTCCTAAAGAAAATAGAATAGGCTTTTCATTCTATTATCCAATGTGTATTACCCTTGCAAGTTATGCTTTTATATGTACTCTTGCATAGTAGGGCGTGTCTCATAAAAGTGATGTTTGAAGAGAAGAGTGATAGAAACGGATAAAGTTTGATGGCCTCCATCAGTGTTGATATGATCTGGCCAAATTTATTTGCTTTTCTCTTTATTTTGTCTTTTAGAGACGTGATAACTGATGGGTTTTTTATTAACCCACAAATATGTTAACATTACTTTATTTTATTTTATTATTTTGTAGGAATGACCAAAGCTACTTTGGTGTAGAGGTGACATCTTTGAGAATATTTTCTCCAAACATAGAAAGAACTTAGAAAATAGATTGATAGAGCCGAATTACAAAGAGATTTTCATTTCTAAGTAGCACGGTCCCACGGTGGGCGCAAACATGTTGCTACAACAAATATAGGCCCGGAGAGAGTTTGAACGTTTCAAGGTCGTCAAGCTTCTGACCTCATCTGCTGCCTTAAGGGGTTGGACCAGCAACATGAAAGAACTAGTTAGAAGGGGTAAAAGGGTTAAAGGGTTTCGGTTCACCAAACGCAGGTCGTGGTGTCCCTCTACGTTGTAAACGTAGATGGGAGGTTCAAGAGTTTTCATATTTTAGTTGTTATGATTCTGATTTGGGATCGACCCAACGTTAGAATGTTGTTATTATTGGTTGACTTAAGAAAAGATCAAACATAAGAGTATGATCTTGAAGAAAAGAACTCTTGATCCCAAGTTACAACTAAGGACCATCCACGTAAGCCGATAAAGGATGAAACCTGCGAGTAACGGAGTGTGATTCCACACGTAGGGGCTGTTGGAGCCAGCTTGGTTGTGGAATCAGCATGGTTATGGATTTCTAAGAATGTATAGCAGCAGCTCGAAGACTTCAAGGCTTCAGCCTGCTGCTGCTGAAAGTCTTATTAGAGAGAATAACTCTAGAGAGAGTATTTAGAGAGAGAGATAGAGAGAAGGAGAGTGAGATAGGTCTGATATCAAGACCCATCTGAGTTGTATCACATGGTTTGCCCTTCTATTTATAGAGTGGGGGATGGGTTAAAACCCTAATGAGCTTGGGCTTGGCCCAATATATTGATTATTTATTTTGTTACTTGATATTGGGTTTGGCCCAATGGGTATCCTACAACATCACCGTCCGTTAACTAGAACCCATAATTGCTTCAATAGACCACTACCCGTGCCACGGACGACACTATTGCCGTAGGGGTAGTGGCCTACCCGTGAAGAATCCGTGATGTGTGCAGCAGGGTCGGCCCTGAAAATTCAGGTACCTGGGCCGAGCTGCAAAAAGTGTGCCCCTTAGCTTAGCTTTAAGTCTTAACGAAATAAATAATGTAAACTATTTTTTAAGATACGATTAAAGTAATATCAAATTGATGGATCAAATTTTCTTTCGCACTTAGGTTGTAGTCTAACGATAGAGGGAACAAACCCTCTTGGGGAGGTTGGGAGTTCGAATCCCACAAAGGGTGAAAGTTTGGCAATTTAATTTTTTTTGTTTCATAACAAAAATAAAAGTTAAAAAAGGAGTCAAAATCAACCGGTAAAAAAGCAAAAACAACTGAGTGTGAGCCATCTTCATTTCTTCTTCATCCTCTCTAGTCCTACACTCATTAATAAATTAATAAACCTGCAAATTTTTTTCTCAAACAATTTCATTTTCTTCTTTAATTGTTAACCTTTCTTAACATTTTTTTACTTTATGTTTTATATAAACTACCCTTCACTTTAATTAATACTTGATTAACAATTTTAGGGCTAAAACATACAAAAATCTATCGAATTAAGAACATCACTGTTAAGAAAACTTGGATTACCGGAGGATCAATGTACCCCTGAGAAATTGGGCCCGGGCCGGGAGTCCTCCTCGCACCCCTTAAGAGCCGGCCATGGTGTGCAGTTTGGCCTAATTCAATAATTGAAACCTAGTTCTTCCCTGTCATTCATGTGATTGTTAGTTTGATTATTGTTATTTATGTTGCATTGTTTATTGGTACGTTAGTTAATTGCTATTGAGATTTAAGTATTGAACATTTAAATTGCACGTTCCGTTCATTACCTAGTTTATATGTGTATGGACTATTGTTAATTTTTATTTACATTGTTTCATTCTTTAATGTTTATTTTTCTTTTTTATTAGTTCCATGTCTTCCCTAATCGACAATCACTAAATCGAAATCTGCCATTTTTAATAGTCATCGAAATCTGACTTATCTAAGGTCGGCCGAATTGTTGTTGATATCTGTCCTTCACATGGTAAAGTAGTTCAAGCAAACGTGAACATAGTGGCGATCGCGGACCTATAATATTTTCCATGAGAGATTTTTTCGGTATTTGAATGTTCACCAATTTCAGGTTTTTTTTGTTCCACTTCGGTTTGTTTCACTCTTTTCTAAACGTTACCATCTACAATCTATATTCTAGATTTGCTTACATGAACAAAACAAACTTTAGAATAGAGTAATTTCGAAATATTAGTGTTTGATCAAATAGGTAAACCTCTATTTTTATGGTGTCACGTAAGACAAACCAACAATATTTATAATGTTGTTTGCCAAAATATTATAGGCATATTGGATTTTAATAATCCAAATTTTAAAGAGTTAACCGGAAATAAATTGCATAGTTAGTTATTGGTGATGTGAGAGATGATGTGCACGTTTCTGCTGACGTGGACAATGACATGTATGATGATGTGGACATGTGTATGTAATATCTATGTCTTTCCTAACCTTCAAAAACCACACCAATATATTCTCCAACAAGCAACCTTTGGCACCACCGTATTCTCTAGTCATCACCAAACCAGAACTGAACCATCCTCGACATTGTATTTTTTTTTAGATCTGAACCATCTCATTCTTCGACTTAACTCCGATTTAACACTAAAAACATAAAGCAACTTCCATGATGGAAACAATTGTCTTTTTGACAATCACTCGACATGATTATCTTATGCACGAGACAAACAACAACGATAAGTTGTTGGGGTTTAAAATTTGGGAACGCTGGTGGTTGATGGTAAGGTTGACAATGCCGGAAACAAGAACATGGGTGAATGGAGGTGGGCTTGTGGTTTTACAATGAGGTTGTGATCGGTGACTGGTGATGGTGGTGATTGAGGTGGTAGGTGGTAGGCGGTGGAGGTGGTGGGTGGTGGTGGTGGAGATGGTTGTGGTGCCAGATAAGCTTCCACATAAACAAATAACCAAACTTTTATGCCACATAAGTTGTCACATAAGCAAAAAGCTAATTGGGTTAGAACCCAATTAGAAAAGGCTCGATGGAGAAAAATAGCTTAACAGTTGGGAGTTGGGGCTGGCTGGGGAATTTCTCAGGTTGGGATTATTGCTGGCTAACTCGTTAAAGTTTGGGTTGTTAAAATCCAATATCTCTGATAGTTAATTATATTAAAATTAAACAAATATTTGTGCAACGATATTAAAGTAAAATATAAAGTCATCCATGCTGAAATTGTATACAAGGTTACAAAAAAGCATACGAGTCTCGGTGACAATATAGTTGTAATGTTGTAAGAAAAGATATGATATAATCAAAATTCAATAATTTTGAAGGACGTGATAATTTGTTGAACTATATATTAGTTCAATGTACTGTAGATTCTTTAAACCACAAAGCAACAAGAGATTCTTCTTTCATGGGCCACGATTGCTATACATTTTTTACCATCTTATTGTAATTATTTATGTAACTTAAAACCAGAAAATGTTGTATGAATTATTTTAACGGCCAGAAAGTTGAATAGTTGAGGCAGTGGCATTCGATATTGATGAGTCCATAGCAACTTGAATCTTCACCTCGTCGTCGGTAGTAGACCTCACCGGTGGTCTTTCTTCAAGTGTTTTGTCACTGAGAAGAGTTACCACTTCAGACATTGCAGGTCTAGCTGAAACATTTGGCTGAGTGCACATCAACGCTATCTCGATGATTTTAGTTACATCTTCTGTTGCGTATTCACTAGGGTCTAGTTTCTCATCCACTAGATTCAAATGTGTGCCATTCTCATATAGATTCCATGCCTGTCACACATAATAGCACAAAGGTTATCCTCTCATTAATATTCTCGTCCACAAATAAATGTGCATATATAGATTTGATGCACTTACATGATCAAGAAGGTTTTGAGTGACTGATATATCATCTATGGTATCATTACATCTCTTTCCACTGATAATTTCAAGGACCACAATACCGTAGCTGTATGTATCAACTTTCTCAGATAAGTGTCCAAAATTGGCGTATTCAGGTGCTACGTAACCACTATTCCTGGCAAAATTTAACAGTTGTTATTGTTAACACATTTATACGAAGAAACGTTACTAGGTAAGTTATATATATATATTTGGACATACATTGACCCTGCCATTTTAGTGCTGATATGAGTCTTATCTTCAGGTAGTAGTCTAATAAGCCCGAAATCCGCAATTTTTGGCTGAAATTCATTGTCAAGTAGAATGTTGCTGGTTTTTATATCTCTATGGATGATGGTAACATGGTACTGTTCATGTAGATATGCAAGACCTCTTGCTGTCCCAAAGATTATACCAAACCTTTGTTTCCAGCTTAAAGTCGTCGTCTTGTCACCTGTCGCATAAAAATACCTTAGCCGCTAAACAAAGATTCTAATCGTTGCGGATCTAGTTGTTTGTTTAAAAATTAAGAAAACTGGTTCAACTCACCATAGAGGAACTGATCAAGGCTATGATTTTCCATGTACTCGTGTACTAGGAACAAGTTTGGGCCTTTTTTACAATATCCAAGAAGTCGAACAAGATGACGGTGATGAACATTACATAAGATCTTAAGTTCATCATTGAAGTGTGCCTTTCCTCTACTAGAGGCCATAATGGTTTTCTTAATTGCAACCACATCCCCATTTTTTAGAGATCCCTGGTAAGTGGCACCCAACACAAACAATGAATTGAAGTAATCAAGTATATTATACATTGAAGTATATAAATTTGAATCAAGTTATTAAAGAAATGGTGAAGTTGGCAAATTTGATTTGGTTTGTGGGTGATTTTGAAACTTATTTGGTTTATGGGGAAGTCCGATCCTCTCACAAGCAGACTTGAGGAAATGGTATATGTGGCAATTGGAGATTGGAGAAATGGTGGAGCTCTTCTCAAGTCCGCTTCTGGGAGAAACGGGCTCCACATAGACCAGAATAGTTTAAAAAATCACCCCTAAACCAAATCATTATGCTAGATCTATTACTTTTCTAAAAAAAATCTTTTGAATCACATAGTAGTACCTTATATACTTCTCCATACATTCCCCCACCAAGTTTGTTCTCATCATTGAAATTATCAGTTGCTACTTTCAAATCATTGTAGCTATAAGTTGTTGGACCTTGCAACAATTCGGTTGATCCAGTTGATTTATCTACCAAGAGGACAGCAAAATGTGTAAATATAGCATGTAAAATATTAGTTACGACGTAATTCGAAAGAATTAAACAGTCTTGATTCATTGATTTTACCTTGCGGGCCTCTACTTGCCTTCTTAGATCTGTAAAAACATAAGAAAACTGCAAGTAGAAGTAGCAGAAATCCTACACCTCCAACAACTCCCCCAATTATTGATTTCTTTTTGCTTGAATCGTCTGTAAGTTATAGACATGCACAAAATTTCATCGTTACAAACTAGTGAACAAAAACCAATCTTGTTGTCATAACCAGACTGGACGCCTTAATGGTTCATTGGTCACACATTTTTAATTTTTAACAACCGGATGACGTCATAATTAATCTAAAAAAATATTACATAAAATCTAACTGCTATATTAGATTATAAAAGTTCAATAGAACTATGTTAGTATGTTCTTATGTTTAAAATAAGAAACAAATTATTGTTTTCTTAATAAAACATAATATGTAAACAAATTTTTGGATTAAATAAAGAATCTAAAGTATTTTAAAGGGTATATATGTTTATAAGACAATTTTACCCCCTAAATGACTTCAACAAGCATTGTACTATAAGCAATAAAGGTTGTATTTACTTAAATTTTGCGGGTATCCTTCATTCATGCTTTATAATATAGTATAGATGTATAAATAAAAAATCAATATAATTCTATAAGAGCTGGCAAGGGCATAAGGTTCTCGAGTTCAAATTTTGTAAGCCATAAAAAAGATTTTGTTTTATATGCAAAGAGTTAAATATCATAAGATATTGTGTTGACATTTTCTTAGAAGAGTTAACCATTTTCTAAAATATACAAAGGTCTCTAGTTGGAATCTCATAACTTGCATCATAAATAAAATATTTTCCCAACCCAAGCAACGGTTTGAACTTCCAACCACCCCTTAATTGGCTGGCCATTTAAAAACGTCCCAAACTAAGGATGAGCTCGGTACCGGTATTGAAAATCGCCAAAAAACGGGTACCAATACTAAAAATACCAAAAATAATCGGTAAGGTACTACTGTACCAATTTAAAGGTTATATCTATGAAATACTGGTACTGGTACCGAAAATGCCAAAAAGTCAGTACTAGATACCATTTGATCATCCCTATCCCAAATACACCTAACCAAACCAACCATGCCCATAGTCCTGAAAACACAAAGATATACAAATTGACTAAACTTTGAAAACATCTATACTAGATGAGTAGAGGTCTCACCATCCCAGAGAAGAGATGAAATATCAGTAGACTGGTTATGTCGAAAAAACGGAGTCCTGTCATACCTCATGAAACACCCATTGTCCATTGCCCTCCCAGAAGCAGTAGGAAGACAATCATATAGAGATTGGGATCTCAACTTTAAGCATTCTAAACAAACATCCTGGCTTACGTTTAGATTACACTGCGCAATCGCGTACACTGTTGCATCACCAGAGTCTACTTTCCTTGTAGAAGCTGCATAGTATTTGGGTGCTCTTGGTGCAGCAATTTGAAGGTCTAATAATAACTTTTGGGCTGCCTTTTGAAATTCTGTTGGTTGTGGCGATGTTCTATTGTCACATAATACCACACCGGCCCGATTATTAGCCTCAGTGAAGAAGTTAAAGTTCTCATACCTATATCCAACATGTTTAAGCAGAATTAGTTATCTAGCATAGAGGCCAAACAAAATCCATGGATAAATCTACTAGGTTGGTCGCAAATTTTAGTAACAGATTTTGCGACCATGGTAATTTGGTCGCAAAACTACTAGAATATTTGCAACCATTAAATTCAGTACTAAATCAGTCGCAAAATTTTGAAAAATTAAAGAAATAAAAAGGAGAACAACTTAGGAAGCAAACGGAATTAGCCACGGAGAGTTTTTGTCACCACAATTTTGGTTGCAAATTTAGCGACAGCTTTGCTACCGAAATTACTTTCCGTCGCAAAATTGCCACAAGATTCTTGACCATTTAATTTGGTCATAAATCAGTTGAAAATTTTGAGCACCTTCGGATGCAAATTTAGCGACAGACTTGCGACTGTAATCACAGCAGTCTCTAGTTACCACTATCAATCCAGTTGCGAAATTGTCGCAAAACTAGTCGAGAGTTTAATTTGAATACCTTCAGTTTAGCGACAGAATTGCAACTGAAATCACAGCAGTCTCTAGCTACCGTTATCAAATCAGTCGTGAAACGGTCGCAAAATTTGGCGACCGTTTAAATTGGGTCATAAATCAGGCCCAAAAAACAAAAATCTATATCTATCTATATATATATATATCTATACATATAATAAACCAAAGCCATTTTAATGACATGGCACTCAAAGAGGGTATTCTCTTCATTGAGTGTGCCATGTGTCATCCTATGTGGCAAGACTTTATTTTAGGAAAATAATAATTTAAAATTTAAAAACAAAATTAGATTTTTATCTCTAATGTTTCCTCCCATAACTTTTAAACGTTAATATCTTTTATATACGAGATTTTTTAAAGAAAAAAATTTCACCAAATTAACGAGTGTTTTATTATCTTTCCAACGGGTACCATAGTGCTATATAAAAAATGGAGAAAAAAACGACTATTTTTTTGTGTGGTTTTGTTCGTACAGGAAAAAAACACAAAGTGTTCAGGTTATTCATTAATCGTGTATAGGCAAGTCATTAGTTATGTTTAAACCAGTAAATATGAATTTTATTTACATCATGTGTTAGCATTTGAGTTGTACATTGTTTTAGGTTAGGTTTTAATATTAGAGTTATACATTATTTAAGGTTATGCACTAACATTGGAGATACATTGTTAATTGTTTTAGGTTAAGTGCTACCCGAAGCTTTCCTGCATGTAACTGTAAAACGCATCAGTCTATTTCAGATGTAAAATTGATATTTCAAATTAGATTTCTCAACCCGGGACGCTCCCGGGATATAATCTAGTATATATATATTGCAAACGGATTAATCCTACATGTCATACTCTTATGCAATCTCTCATTTGAGAGATGCCACATAGGATGTGATGTGGCAACTGTAGACCAATTAAAAAAAAGAATAAATATGGTTTAAATATAGTTTAACCTAATTCATTAAATACCTAATCTACTAAATATAAATATTAAACCTTTATTATTTTCTCTCTCATGTTTTCTTCCATAACTTTTAAACGTTAATATTTTTATATACGAGATTTTTTTAAGAAAATAGTTACACCAAATTAACGAGCGTTTTATTATCTTTCCAACGAGTACCATAGTGCTATATAAAAAACGGAGAAAAAACGACTATTTTTTGTAACCCGACTGGTATTGTGTCAGGTTTGGGATTAGTTTAAAAAAAATTGTAGGTTTGGGTCGGGCCTGGGATTAGGTGATACCCGACCCAATTACCCGAAACCACATACCCAAATACCCGAACTATATACCCGACCATATACCCATGAATCTTTTAACGCGTCACATAATCATTAGACTAATGCGTTCGATATTTCATTAAATAACTTTTTTTCCTTATTTCATGTTAGTTCTTTTTAGAATGATCGATTACAAACTTCCGAATTCATTTGACATTATATAATATTTTGTAATGACACTAGATTTATACCCTGACGCAGAGATTTGTTTTTTTTTATATATTTGAATATGATAATTTATAGCAGAGATTTGTTTAATAATAATAATAATAATAATAATAATAATAATAATAATAATAATAATATATTGACAAGTCATTAATTATGTTGTCATATTAGATATTTTATTATGTCATATTAGATATTTCAACCCGGGACGCTCCCGGGATAAAAACTAGTAAGTAAATAAATAAAAACTAAAATAACCTTCGGGCACAAATGAATTTACCCACCAAGGTTTTTGTCCGGCTTTTTGAATCGCAAAAGGCTAAATGAACCAAGCAAAGATGGATATAAACGCACCTGAGATCGCAGTCGCTATAAATAGCATGAGCACCATTACCAAGCCCACACACTTTTAGCTGATCAACAGCATAGTCAAAACAAGACAGACAATCCGGAATCGAAAGATATCCCCGGCACCAAGCAAGGCCCCAAACCGACTCACCGTTGAGCAAAGTTCTTGCCGCGGCATAGCCGCTGGTGGTCAGCTGTTGCCGGAGGCTAGAAAGGGTGGTATTAAGGTTGTCCAAGAAATAAGCTGCACTCACACCTTTATACATACTACAATAATATCTCATTAGAGTGCTATTTCTATCAGCTGGCTGTGCTGTCACTGGCTCCACCATGGTTGTGAGCACCACCACCATCACCACCAGCAAGCTGGCTAGCCGCCATGATAACCACTGGTTTCCCACTTGTCTCATGGTTATCTTTAAATTAGGTGTATTTCCTTTTTTGGTTATTGTATGATTTATAGGACTTGATAGGTTTTGTGAGGAAACTCATAGTCCATTTCCTAAGGTCTTGTATTGAAAGGGTCAATGAAACAGGTCGTATTAAGTTGACCCGTTTGTATAATCACCAAGTGACCAAGATGGTCCACATAGAATGACGTTCAAATTGGTTTTGGAAAAAATTTACTACTTTATTCATACTATTTAATCACACCACACCAGAAGGTTTTGAAATTTGATCCTTTTTATCCCTTATTGTATTTTTTTGAACGGGAAATTTGTATACTTGATGTAAAATTGGAGTATATATTATCGTGTCACTAGCGGAACTATTAGATCATATACGTCTCCACTAGGCAATAATGTCTATGCACAAATTCAAAGGAAACCCAATAGATAGTTGAAGATCCAAAAAGTTGACGAACCTGAAATAACAGTTAAAACAGGGACGAGTATAATGGATCTTGAATGCTCCGAACCTAAGCTTAAACCCGCACAGGGTAAAAGACCGTTAGGCTTGTTACAGAGGAGGAGGGAGGGCCTCTCTGTAACCACCCTCCGGCGTGAGGATAAGTATTTGTTTAGTGAGAGAAAGTAGAGAGAGAAAGTGAGATTCGGAGTGTATGCATTCGTGTGTTAATTGTACTTTGGTGGGGGTATTTATAGTGGTCAGCAAAGTTGTAATTTGCTTCAGACCCCCTTTTGTACTATCACCCGGAGACATTTTGACTCCCGATGGTAGGTCGTACTTTCCTTCGGTGGGGAGCTATGCCGCATCCCAGTGCTCTTAGTAACGAGCCGCGGTATAATTGCTTATACCTCTTCATGTCTTCCCAAGTCCTCAAGTTACTTGTAGCTTGTTGGACTTATGTATGACTGAAGCATAGGTGTGATAGCCGTGCTGTAATTGCTTATACCTCGTCATGTCTTCCCAAGTCCTCAAGTTACTTGTAACTTGCTGGACTTAGGTGTGACCGGACCACAGGTGCATAAGCCGCGGTATAATTGCTTTATACCTCTTCATGTCTTTCCAAGTCCTCAAGTTATTTGTAACTTGTTGGACTTAGGTGTGACCGGACCACAGGTGCATAAGCCGCAGTATAATTGCTTATACCTCTTCATGTCTTCCCAAGTCCTCAAGTTATTTGTAACTTGTTGGACTTAGGTGTCTCGCAGCTACTTGGTTGTGTTACGGCATTTGAGGGGTTTGTGAGGATTGCTGACACGTGTCGAAGCCAGCTGTCTAGAAGCTTGTGTCGTATGCTTGGGACACGTGGGTGCCTTTATAGCCATGTGATGAAGTTGTTGATGTGATGGCGGTTCATCTATCGGGGTGATCT
This sequence comes from Ambrosia x helenae, assembly GCA_030844895.1. NCBI lineage: Eukaryota > Viridiplantae > Streptophyta > Magnoliopsida > Asterales > Asteraceae > Ambrosia > Ambrosia x helenae. Next base: position 112,306,495 of record CM061233.1, on the reverse strand, counting down.
GGACCGCTCATTTCATCCAGCTGTCCCACACCTTGGCCATCTCAACGGTTGCTTCCATCCCCTATATAATCCCTCTTTTACTTTTCTTTTCTTCACATTTTACTGTTTTACTCTCTAACTTTCTTCCTACCCCTTTATCCTTTCAGCGTCCTGTCAGTTCCTTGCTTTCGTTCGAGCCCTGTGAGCTTCTTAAAGGTGCGTTGTCTTCCTTCTTCTTTCCCCCTTTTCCTGCTTTTTGTTTTGATTTTGGGTGTAAGGATGGTGAAAGATGACATGGGTGTCACCTGCTCAACCCTGTCCGCTGATAAGCTCGCACGGTTCATAGATGATTACTCGATTCCGCGGGATCTAAACCCGGTGTTACCAGGGCCGAAAGATACCATACATCCTTTCCCTCCCGGGAAGTTTGGTTTCTATACGCGCGTATGTGATTTTGCCAACTACCGGATCCCTTTTACCAAATTTTTAATGAAGGTTTTAAGGTTTCACGGTGTACACATTTCTCAAGTGAATCCCTTTGGTCTTAGCCGGGTGAATCACTTCGAGCTTTCTTGTCGCGCCTTGGAAAAGGGCGCGGATCTAAATGTGTTCCGGTGCTTCTATAAGCTCAATAAGATTGGTAGTTGGTACACCTTTGAGAAGCAGCGGTCGTTGGAGAGCTGTCACGATTATCAGACGACCAGCCTAAAAAACTGGAAAAATAAGTTCTTCTTTTTGGATGACCGGTGCTTATCTGCGGATATGGTTTGGTGCGAGAGGTTCGAGGCGTCCGAATGGGACTTACCCAAGAGGTTTCAATATAACCGAGCTTTGTATTTGAGTTTGGCGGAGAACAAAACCAACATTCAGAAATATCCGGAGCATGTTCTTTGCCTCGGAGGTGTGAGCATGAACTGGAGTTTGATTTACAGGTGGCCGTTGGTGCGTTATGATGGAGAGGGTTAGTGGAGAGCCGCGACTTATTTATTTCTTTCGCGTTTTACTGCTAGTTTTTTCTAACTCACTTTTGTGTTTGTTTATACAGAGATGTCGCTGCTAGATTGCTTGAAGCTGTTTTGATGATGCGGCCTTGGAGTACACCAGCGAGGATCTGGGCAATACAAAACCCTTAGTCGAGCAAATGGTGAAGACGCACCAACCGATACGCCAGGTGGAGAACCCAGGGGTTGGTGCCAGCGGGGCCGGGGGAGGTGGTCAGACCACGGGGGTCGTGACTGAAACTGTTGGGGTGCTTTTGACCTCTGAGGGCGTACCCCTTTCTACTGCTGGGGTTCTTCTTGACCCTCCGGTTACAAGCGCCGGTCAGCCGGACCCCTCTGTTAGCACGGGTCCCCATTCCTCTGAGCCTGCACGTGCCTCCAAGGAGGTTTCTAGTGACATGGAAGGGCGTGCTCTCACTGATACCTCGGTATCTCGAGGTTCGGGGAAGAGGAAGGCCCTGAAGAGCACAGCTGCTAGTTCAAAACCCAAGAAGAAGTTGCGGTTTGTAGAGGATCCTACAGAGGTATATTCTAACCTTCTCCATAACCTTGAATACCATTTATTTGGGGGTAAATCCTCCCGAGACTCGGCTCCGATACTAATGGTAGATCATCCTCAGGGCGAGTGTCTCAGTGATGAAGAAGAAGGTGTTGATGGGTCTACCGGGATACTTAGCCCGGCGAAGGAGAAGTTCGTGCGGCCTGATGTTGCTTCGGCTGGTGAGTTTAGGCAATCTCCCCTTCTTTCTCAAACCAATGTGGGGGGATAAGGATGATACTTTCCCCCCACCATGGTTCGAGACTGAAGCTTTTTTCCTTTATGGTTTTGCAGCGGTGGCTGGGGAGGGTTCTGGTGGTGGTGACGGCTTGATTGCCGATGAGAAGTTCGTCCCGGAGTGGGACTTAAAGAATGGGGATCGGGTGATAGACGGTCTTTCTGCTCGCATGATGTTATTCAACCTTGACACCCCTGCTGATCGGGAGTTTTACCACAACATGGACTCTCCCCCTCTCTGCGAGGCCTTGCTGGTTAATCAGGCTCACTCCAACTTTTTGGTGACCAAGGCATACCGTCGTTGGACCGATGCCGAGGTAGATCGGGAAAGATTAAGGAGGAAAGGTGCCTCTTGCAATCATGGGCCTGCCATGGCCGAGCTAAAGAAGAACTTAAGGGACGCCCAGAACCAGGCTTCGTCCACCCAAGCTGCCGTGGCTTCCGCCGCGGAATCCCGAGACAAGGCCCTTCAAGAGGTTGAGCTTCTAAAGAAGAAGCTTCATGAATCGGAGCCTGCTGCCGCTGCTGACTCCAAGAAGACGAATGATTTTCTTAACCAGATGGAGGTTACCATGGCGAATTTGAGGACAGGTACCGATGCTTTAGTTGCTGGTACGTTTTTGGTAATTAAACTTTCTTTTTGGTCTTGACTTAATTTTTGTTACTCGTTGTTTTGTAGAACGAGATGAGGCCGTAAAGGGGGAGAAGCTGGTACAGCAGGTGTTGGCCGCGGCGGAGAAGAAGATGGCGGGAGATGAGGAGGCCTGGAAGTCTGAGAAGAAAGAGTTGGTCGAGAACATTGACAAGCTATTTAGGTTGAAGACCTTCTTCTTGACAACCGGGCCTCAGCTGATTGCGGATCATGTCCACAAGGGGTCGGCCATGAAGAAGGCTGTTAGTGATGTGAACAACGCCATGAACACCATAGGCTTCAACGTTGGGGTGAGGGCAGGCTATGCAGCCGTGGCTAAGGGGATTCCTTTGGAGAAGATGCCTCTGACCAAGCATAATGCTCAAGAGGAGCTTACTGCTGCTGCCCAAGCCTACGATTCCTTGGTCTTCCCCAAAGTTGCCAAGTTAGCAGATTAAGTGACCGGCCCACCGGAGTCCTTGGCCGAGGCCTTTGACGAGCTGAAGCTTGAACCCGCCACCTAACTTTAATTTTGTTAGGAACATTTGACATTTGATCCGGACCTTTATGTGGTCCGGAATGTTTTGTAATATTTTTGAACAAGTTCCACCGGGTTCGAACCTATTGTTAGGTTCGAACTATTTTAACGCAGGTTAAATTCCGGACCTTATCGTGGGCCCGGGTTATGCTTTTGACTTACGATACGTTCTGTTCTAGGTGATATCCTTGGTCTTGAAGTGACCGATTTGTAGGAAGAAGGCTCATAGCTTAATTAATCGTGCGTCCACGTATCTTGCTACGTCCTAATTTTATCCGCGGATTTTTGTGTATGTTTTTTAGATAACCATGGTTTGTAGGGTTTCCTTACCGGAACGCGGCTATTATCCATGCCGCGTGCTGGTGTTTTAGGCTCTTCCCTTTTATAGATAAATTTTTGTTTTATGATTGTGTTTAAAATTTAGCAAGGTGCTTGATTTAGGTTGGTTGAGACCCGGATCAAAACTTATCCACTTTGATCCGGATCTTTTTGCTACTCCTATTCAACTCTGTGTGTACCACGTGGGATTTATTGCATCGGGCCCTTTTTTGAGCCTCGGCTTATGTTAGCACCTTAGAGTATTTCAAAGTAAACCAGCTTTTTATTGATATTTTCGTCGCGGAATGTCACATCCCGATTAGTAACAAGAAATGTGAAATAGTGGGGAATAGTGCGTCCCACTTTACAATACGAAATTATAAGAAACTTCTACTAAGGAAAATTAGCTGGTCATGCTCACATGTAGCACTTTTTCAGGTGAACACCGTTCCAGGTGCGGGGTATGTCTTTCCCTTCTAGGGTTTGGAGGGTGTAGGCGCCTTTCCCCCCCTGCGGTTTTAATTATGTATGGCCCTTCCCAGGAACACGTAACACGTAATCTCCCGGCTTGAACCGGACTTTAATTATGTATGGCCCATCTTTCCTTTTTCGACCCCGCTGGCCTCGTTACAATGGAACACGTAATCTCCCGGCTTGAACCGGACTTCTTTCACCCTTGAGTTGTAAAATTTTTTCAACTCTCGTTTGTACCGTGCTTCTTTAATGGGTGCGGCTTCTCTTCTTTCATCGAGCAGGTCCAAATTCATTCGCAGTTCTTGGTCATTGTTGCCGATGTGTTGGACTCGTAGGGACGGGGAGCCAATTTCCACGGGAATCACGGCCTCGGTTCCGTAGGTTAGACTAAAGGGTGTTTCCCTTGTGCTTGTCTTGGTATGGGTTCGATGAGCCCACAAAACGTTGGGGAGCTCATCTACCCAGCCGCTCCTCTTCTGTCCCAACCGTTTCTTTATCCCTTCCACCAGACTTCTGTTTATTCTCTCCACTTGCCCGTTTGCCTGCGGGTGTGCCACCGAGGCAAACGACTGCTGGATATGGAGGTCTTGGCACCACTTCTTGAAGGGGTTGTTTGCAAACTGCGTCCCGTTGTCACTGATGATTGTTTGTGGAAGACCAAAGCGAAAAACTATCTGTTCCCATACGAACTTCTTTCCCTCTTTCCCAGATATCTTTGACAGGGGTCGGGACTCAACCCATTTTGTGAAATAGTCAACGGCAACTAGTAAGAACTTCATGCCTCCTGTGGACTTGGGAAGAGGTCCAACGATATCGATTCCCCATTGTTGGAACGGCCATGCCGCAGTCACGGGGATGAGGTTATTCTTAGCTCGGAGACTGACGGGTGCATGTCGTTGGCATTCCTCACATTTTTGCAGCTCTGTGACGGTGCTATTGTGCATGCCCGGCCTAAAATATCCCGCATTCATTATCTTGGCTACCACCATTCTGGGACCTGCATGTATGCCACATATGCCATGGTGAATTTCTTGGATGATATAAGAAGCTTCGTCCAAATCGACACATTTCAAGAGTGGTCCCAAGAATGTTATTCGATATAACTGACCGTCAATGATTTCGTACTGGAGGGATTTTACTTTTAGCTTCCGAGCTTTCGCCTTGTCTTCTGGGACAACATCATTCATAAGATACTAGACTATAGGGGTCATCCAAGTATCTGATGCTGCGTCCACTGATAGTACTGCGGTCAATTGGATGGACAGGCCTTGTAGGGCTTCCATGTGTACCTCTTGCTTGGTGATGTTAGCAGTTGACGCGGCAAGCTTGCTTAGAGCGTCGGCCTTCTTGTTCTTGCTTCCCGGTATGTGAACTACTTGACAGGTTTCGAATTGTTTCATCAATTTTTTATCTGCATTTTTTGAAGCAAGGATTAGTCGTTTTCTTTGGTACTAATATCTTTAGCCGATGGTTTTTTGGGTAATACCCATACCTCAGCTAGATATAGGATCATGTTAGCTTCTTTAGCCTCATATTCCCCAGATATTTGATTAGCTACTAGCAAAGAATCGACATGTGAGATGACCTGCAATGTTTACAATGCTTTTAGGATTTTGGCCGTACTTTGCATATAGCAGGGAGTTATCATAGTGCTGAACTTACCTTCTTGGCTCCGACCTTGATAGCCAACCGGAGTCCGGCTATAAGTGCCTCATACTTAGCCTCATTGTTGGAGCTTTTGAAGTCCAGCCGGATGGCATATAGCAGCTCTTTTCCCTCAGCTTCTTGCAGAACCATTCCGACACCTGACCCTTCAGAACCCGAAGTTCCATCGGTGTAAAGGGACCAGGTACTTGCCGGAGCATGTTGGGGCTCGGCTTCTGCGGACTGGGGAATTTCTACAAGGAAATCAGCCACAGCTTGTCCCTTCACTTGCCCTCTAGTTTTATATGTAATATCAAAGGCGCCGAGCTCAATGGCCCACTTAGCCATTCGTCCGGAGGCTTCTGGCTTTCGGAGTATTCGGAGGATTGGCTGTTCAGATTGTACCTCAATGTTGAATGCTTGAAAATATCTACGGAGTCTTCTAGAAGTATGAACCAAGGCGAGAGCCAACTTTTCCAGGATCGGATATCGAACTTCGTATTCCCTAAGAGCACGGCTAATGTAGTACATCGGGTGTTGCACAGTGGCCCTAGTGACAATGAGGACGGAGCTGATGGCTCCTTCCGAGGCTGAAAGATAGACCGTGAGTGTCTCACCGGGCTCTGGAGCTGTTAAGGTGGGCAGATCAATCAAGCATTTTTTTAGTTCGTCGAAGGCGACGCCGGCTTCGGTCGTCCATTCGAACTGTTCCTTTCCTAGACTTTTCTTCAAGACATTTATGAATGGCAAAGTTTTTTTCTGCGGCTTTAGAGAGGAAACGGTGTAGGGCCACTAGTCGCCCGTTTAAAGACTGCATCTTTTTTAAGCACTGGGGAGGTTGCATTTTGAGCACGGCCTCCACGTTTTCCGGGTTGGCTTTTATTCCATCCCGAGCCATTAACACCCCTAAGAATTTCCCCTCTTCTAAGCTGAAGGAGCATTTTTTAGGGTTCAGTTTCATGTTGATTTCTCGAAGTTTGCCAAAAGTCTCGGCGATATCTTTTATCCTTGTATCCTCCGTGACACTTTTGATGACCACGTCATCAACATAGACCTCCAGGTTTCTTCCTATCTGATTTCTGAATGCTGCATCCATCAGCCTTTGATACGTGGCACCGACATTTTTTAGTCCGAACGGCATTTTTGTATAACAATACAAGCCTCCGTTCGTAACAAATGCCGTTTTGTCTTCGTCGATCTCAGCCATCTGAATTTGATGATACCCTTTGTAAGCATCAAGAAAACACTTTAATCTGAATCCGGCCACGGCGTCAACCTTCACCTCAGTCTCCGGTAGAGGATAACAATCCTTCGGACAGGCGTTATTAAGGTCTTTAAAATCTACGCACATTCTCCAAGCCCCATCCTGTTTCTTGACCAGTACAGGATTGGCTACCCAAGTTTGATACCGTACTTCCCGGATTATTCCGGCGTTTAACAGATTTTTTACGTCTTCTGCGATGGCCTTGACACGGTCAGGGGCCATACTTCTTTTCTTCTGAGCTACCGGCTTTATGCCGGGATAAGTGTTCAACTTATGCTCTGCTAATGATCTTGGAACCCCGGTCATATCTGAATTTTCCCAGGCGAAGACGTCCAAGGAGTTTGAGAGCAGCTTCCAAAGTGCCTCCCGAGCCGCGATTGGGAGTTGTGCACCGATGGAGATTTTTTGCTCCGGGAAGCGTGGATGTATTGACCATTTCTCAGTCACAGCGGTGCCAGAGCTTCGTGGGTTATCTTTGTCATTCCCTGTATCTAAAGATTGGCGAATCTCCGAAACAGAAAGTCCGGCCTCAGATTCAAGTGTTGCAATGCCTTCCTCGGTTGGAAACTTGAGCGCACCATGGATGGTAGATGTTACCATTCCGAAGGCTTTCATTCCTGGTCTTCCCAGGATGATATTATGCACTGACCTGGAGCCCACCACCAAAAAGGTTAGGATTACTGTTCGTTGGCACTTTCCCGAACTGAACGTCACAGGTAAGGATAGTTGCCCAACGGGCTGCACGATTTCTCCTGAAAAACTTATCAAAGGCATGGAAACTGGAATTAACTTTTGCTGAGATGTTTCGGTCAATAACTGAAAACATTAGAGGTACATGATTTCCGTGGCACTGCCTCCATCCACATAAATGCGGTGAGTTTTGTGTCCTGCCACTATCCCAGACACTATAATCGGGCCTTCTTTGTAATCAGTTGGTGAAATGGATGGGAAGGCTATGGGTTGGGACATCCATGCCGCGACATGATCATTGCTCCACTTCGTCCCCTGCTGTTTGAGGGCACGGATCATATGAATCCCTGCTTGATCATTGGGATTGGCAATGTGGGTGGTGTTAGCTGTTCCTTCTTTGATTTCTTTCACCAAGTGTGACAACTTACCCGCTTTAAGGGCTTTCTCAATTTCTTGTTTTAATGACCAACAGTCATCAGTATCATGGCCCCTGGCCCGGTGGTAGTCGCAGTATTTTTTCGTGTTTTTGTCGAATGTGGGCTTCTGCTTCGGAGGCTTGGGGAAATCAACATTTTCTGTAGAGATTTTAGCAGGTCGGCATAACTTGACCCACGATGTGAAGAGGAGTTTTGGCCAGTGGAACTTTTATCATTTCTGGAGTAAGGTTGTGACCTGTTTTTACTCCAGGAACTACTTCGGTCCGAGCTTTGAGCTCCCGATCCTTTCTTCCACGAATCGCTTCTCGATGTGGAACGATATTCGTTGTCATATGTCTGGCTACAGGCGCTTTTTCCTCGAGCAAAGGCTCGTGCCCGCTCCATTAATACCTCCATGGTTTTCGGAAGGTCTTCATGCAATTTTTCCACTAGCTGATTGTTTCGGACTCCATGGCAAAAGCCGGAGATCCACTCCCTGTAGGACACCATCTCTATGCACCATGATGAAAGATGGGAAGAATGGAGAGGGAGAAGAAGGGAAAGATGGAAGAAGGAGAGTAGAGGGAAATGAGGGGTAGGGTAGTTTAGGAAATATAATGCATGAAAGTTGAAGTTCGGTTATAGTCTAGGCCTTTTTCATCTAGTAACCTAGTTCCCTATAACCATGGCTCTGATACAAATCTGTAACACCCCAACCGATGGCGGAATCATCGAGGTGCCACGTAGTGACGATTGTTCAAAAGCTCATGGTACTAAAATGTAAATATTATTGAATAATCAAAATTGTCTTACATGGAAATGGAAATTACATTTGTCTAAATGAAATGTAAATATTGAAATAATTGAATTGAAATAAAGCACTAAATGTCTCTTGCTAAAGCACTAGATCAAACTGCACCTGAAACATGTACAAAAATAGGTTTGGTCAACATATGAAATGTTGGTGAGCATTCCTAGTTTTGATATATATAGTAGGTTAAAAAAAAAGTATACAATTCAAGTGCAAGCTACAGTGCAAATATGTAAACTATGTATCATACAAATGAGCGAAATCAACCCTGTGACTGTATAATGTACTGTATGAACTGTAGTGTACTCAACCAATAAATGGATGATAACTTAACACTGGCCACGGATTCTCCGATGAAAAAGGGGGAGAATCAACCTAGGCGGGTTGTCAATCCAAATAGCGCTATCCAATGTTAAGGTCGGCTTGTACCATGTTAATGATTTCACTAAGTACAAATGTAATCCACATGTATTGTCTAAGCATAAAGCACGTTGTAAGCAATGCACATAGTACTAGAATTGTATTGTAAAAATGTAAACTTGTATTTGAAATTGTAATAGTGTACATGTAACACCCCAAAATGTATAAAAGCAAAAAAAGAGGGTAGGAATACTCACAGTTCACGTAATAACTTGAATTTGAACTTGGATAACGAAATATGAATTGAGATTACTCCCAAATGATTAATCTAAAGTAATTGATAATGTGTAAGGGAAATAACTCTAGGATACATGTATTTCTAGGGCTTCGAATTGGGGATAAGTATTTATTTGGTTAATAAATTAAACGTTTAATAAATAAGAGAAATTTGGTAATTAAATAGACAAAAGTCTTTGAGTAAACTTTAAATCAAATATGGTCACAATATAAAGTTTTAAATGTGAAAATAATTTTTATAAAATTATTTTCTTGAAAATAGTATATTTAATCTATTTATTTCAATTTGTCAAAATATAACTTTAATATTTAAAAATATTAAAATTAAAGAAATTTTAGATTAAAAATTGTATTTCTGTTCTAAATGGATAGAAATAATTTATGTAAAATTTTGGTGCAAAAATATTGTAAAATGAATTTATTATGAATTATTTATGATTAAAACTAACAAAAATTGATTAAAAATATTAAATAATTGATTTTTCTGAAATAAAAATCTTTTCAGAAAAGTTTAATGTTATAAAAATTTAGGATAATTTTTGTGGAAATTAATAAGAGCGTTTTGATATTTTTATAGATTTTTATAAATAAAATAGAATAAAATTGATTTATTTATTATATATATTAAATAAATAAATTTTTGAAAACTAAAAATTGTAAGTTGAACTATTACATCAGATTAACACAAGATAATTTTTGTAGAATTTATAAAAGGGTTTTGGTATTTTAAAATGAATTTTAAAGATATAAATGAATATATATATATATATATATAAGTTAAGCCCTAAAAAAAAATGATGCTAGTGGGACTCGAACCCAGGCCCTTGGGCCGGTTCATGTCTCTGTGTGCCTGTGCATAACCAACTGGTCTAGGCACCAGATCTGTATGAGTTTTATTTCCAAAAATATTTATATGATGTGTAATTTGGTCATCTTCCCCAATTCAATTCATGTGAAACCCTAGCTTATCAATTGATCAGATTACACAACAATAACCCAATTAACCTTAGGGTTATTGTTGTGTACATGTCGAAGATTAAAACCCACCAAAAATTACAAACTTACAAACTCGTTTCGTATACGAACGAATGGTCAAAGCCTCGAAGTCAAACACGAACAATGATCCAAGAACAGTAGATTATAAGTGGAAATTGAAGGTGTAGAAAGAATTAGTGGCGAGTTGTGAAGGTGTAGAAGGTATCAATTTATAGTATAACGATCTGGAGATGAATAATTGGTAAGGTTGACTTGTTATTGAATGTTTGACGCGTTAGTCAACCAATTGGTGCTAATTGATTGTCATTGATCGTGTAATTGAAGAACATTAGGCCGGAAATCACGTTTATGAGTCAAGCCTTGATTATTGTACGTTAAATGAGTCAAATGAATGGTCAAAAAAAGAAAAGAAGAAAAAAAATAAATACTTCATATGCTGTTGCTGTTCTGCGAACAAGGGGAAGAAGAACAGGTCCAAAACAAGAAGGTATTAAATACTTACAGTTCCTAATCTAAACACAAAAGGTAACATGGAGCAGTGGTTGAGGTGTGGTGTTTGTGTCTGGAAGGACCCCGGTTCGAAACCCGGGTGGAGCAGGCATTTATTTTTTTTAAACAGGAACGAAGAGGGGGGGGGGGGGGGGTTTGGGCTTGGTTTGGGCTGACAATGGAGTGGGCTCAGGGTGTTTGGGCTTTGGGAGATTATTGGGTTTAAGGATTTAGAGTGGGTTTGGTTTGTTGGGTTAAGTTTTTTTAACAATTAGATTTATTATTGTTATTATTATTATAAAAAAAATATATTTATATATACATATATATATATATATATAACGAAAAAGTGACGGATGTCACAGTGGTAACCACGGTGGAGTACGTGACTTGCGAAACAGGGCCTGAACCATGTCCGGAGGACGCTTGAGGTCCGTCGGTGGAGAACATGTTTACCTGTACACTTTTGAGTTTTGCTTCCTTTTCTTGCTGTGCTTTAAGCTGCAATAAAAAGTCACGGTTCTTAAGGAGAAAATCCTCATCAAACTCTGGTGCGGTATCTTGATTCTTGCGGAAGATGTTTTCCACCGAACTCTGCATGGGCATAGAACGTCCTTCCGTATGGGAGAGCCCTACAGACGGGGCAATGACAACAGAGGCCGTGAAAGTGGTGGTCTCTTCATCGTGCTCCGTATTTGTGACATCCTCGATGATGAAACCTTCAGATGAAGCCGCCATGGGAAAACCCGTCGATATCTTTACCTTTTAAAGGTATAGAAAACGGTTGTACATACGGATGGCGCCAATTGAAGATCCAAAAAGTGGACGAACCTGAAATAACAGTTAAATCAGGGACGAGTATTATGGATCTTGAATTCTCCGAACCTAAGCTTAAACCTGCACAGGGTAAAAGACCGTTAGGCTCGTTACAGAGGAGGAGGGAAGGCCTCTCTGTAACCACCCTCCGGCGTGAGGATAAGTATTTGTTTAGTGAGAGTAAGTGAGATTCGGTGTGTATGCATTCGTGTGTTAATTGTACTTTGGCGGGGGTATTTATAGTGGTCAGCAAAGTTGTACTTTGCTTCGGACCCCCTTTTGTACTATCACCCGGAGGCATTTTAACTCCCGATGGTAGGTCATACATTCCTTCAGTGGGGAGCTATGCCGCATCCCAGTGCTCTTAGTAACGAGCCGCGGTATAATTGCTTATACCTCTTTATGTCTTCCCAAGTCCTCAAGTTACTTGTAGCTTGTTGGACTTATGTATGACCGAAGCATAGGTGTGATAGCCGTGGTGTAATTGCTTATACCTCTTTATGTCTTCCCAAGTCCTCAAGTTACTTGTAACTTGCTGGACTTAGGTGTGACCGGACCACAGGTGCATAAGCCGCGGTATAATTGCTTTATACCTCTTCATGTCTTTCCAAGTCCTCAAGTTATTTGTAACTTGTTGGACTTAGGTGTGACCGGACCACAGGTGCATAAGCCGTGGTATAATTGCTTATACCTCTTCAATAGTAAAACCCCCTTGTGAGAATAGAACCAATGACCAAATGGACCCTAAGTTTTACTCTTATTCTACCCCTAAGATGTCACTAGTTATAATATTGTTGAAAGATATAATATTAATTCAAATATTAAACATTTTGTATAAATGGGTCAAATATTTTATTTTGTGTTACATGGTTTATAATTGGGCTAAAAAGTCTTTTGAGAATGTTTTGGGCGTGGCCCATCTTGATTAAATCAGGTACAACCCAAGATGTGCAAAGCCCATATTCTGCTCAGTGGTTCGAGAAGGGTCGTTTAGGGTTTTGCTATATAAAGCCTTGTCTGAGATATTTTTCATTCTCTCCTCAACAATCATCTCTCTCTCTCTCTCTCACATTTTCTCTTATCTTTGTCTTGTAATTTTAGGGTTTGTTCTATTTGTAAGGATTTTCTTATTTGTCTTTTATTTCTTATTTTCTATAAGTGATTCATCTGATCTTATCAATCAGACGAATCTCTTAAACATTGTATTGATCTTTGAACTTGTGTTTTCAACAAGTTCTTGGGTATTGGGGGTAACGATTTGGGTTGGCTTAATAATATTTTTGTCATTTGTTTTGTTGCTATCTCTCCTATTTTGTTGTCGATTGTTCTTGTTCTTTAGATCAGTTTGTTTGTGTATGTTCAAACCCTAAAATTCTACATGGTATCAGAGCTCTAAGGGCTCTCTTATCATCGTCTGTCTTGTGTCTTGGGAGTTTCCGCTGTTGTTCTTAGATCTAGCTGTTTAGATATGAGATTTCTCTTGTTCTTGTGGTCTCAGATCTATATGTTTAGATCTGGTATATTTTGTCTGTCCATCTGATTTATTAGTTTATTGTTCGAAGGATCTTGGTGTTTGTGCTGAGATCTTAGGCTATCTGGTGGTTGTTGAATTACATTTGTAAGTCGTTTGTTTAGATCTGGAAGCTTTGCAACTTGTAACTCTTCTGGTTCATTTTCTTTGTTGATTTTTTGTATTTTGCTTGGCTGCTGGAGTACTCTGTAAGTATCTCGTCTGTTGCTTTTGTTTGTGAGTCTAGAAGTCTTAGCTGGGTTAGGGTGGACCGACATTGTGATTTGTTCTTATCTATCTTCTGTGTATGGTGTATTGTTTGTTTCTTATTGGATATATATCTATCTTGTTGTTTGTTTGTTCCTTGTGTATTTTGTGTCTATTATATGCATATATTACTAGTTAATAAAGAGTTCCTGTGTAAGGATCTGCGTGGGCACCTATGAGTGATGAACCCATGATCTGAACATCTACATAGCTTCGCTCTCTGGGGTTTTGTGTCTATTCTTTGATTAAGTCATTAGTCTTTGGCTAACTGTGTTGTCTTTCTCTATTCTTGTTTTGTCTTGTTTTGTTATTCTTGCTTGTTTAATATGGTTGATGATGCTGCTGTGGTTAATCCTGATGGCGGTCCTGTTGTGGAACCAAAAACCTTGATTAGCAAATTGGACATAGGAGAGCCGCTGTATTTGCACACAAGTGACACATCTGGTTTGACCATTGTTAGTATTAAACTAAAAGGAACTGAAAACTACTTTGTGTGGTCTAATGCTATGAAACCTGCTCTTGAAACTAAAAACAAACTTGGTTTTATAGATGGAACATGTGTTAAATCTGAAACTGATGTTATTCTTGCTAGGCAATGGGATAGGTGCAATTCTGTTGTACTTTCATGGTTGCTTAATTCTATTAGTGAAGAACTCTATTTAGGACAAGTCTTTTCTAAGTTAGCCACAGAAGTGTGGATTGACTTAAAAGAGACTTATGATAGGGTTGATGGTTTTGTGGTCTTTAACCTTTATCAAAAGATTAATTCGGTTAGACAAAGTGGTAATATTGTAGCAGAGTATTACCACAAGTTGAATACTATGTGGAAGCAGTTTGATGCTATTGTCTAGTTACCTAGTTGTACTTGTCAAGCCGCAAAAGAGTTTAGTGATTTTAATTCATTAATAAAACTTATGCAGTTTTTAATGGGATTAGATGACATCTATCAACCCGTGAGAACCAATATGTTAACTAGTGATCCTGTTCCTACTATGAAATATGCTTTTGCTATTGTGTCTTGGGAAGAATCACATAGGAATTCTAGTGTTACCTCTAAAACTCAAAATGTTTCTATTGTTTCTAAAACAAACCCAAGTTTTGATAATAAAAGACAACTTAATAGAGGTCCAAATCCAAATTTAAAGTGTTCACTTAGACGTTTGGGGCCTTATAGAGTAACAAGTAAAGAAGGTTTTAAATATTTTCTAACCGTAGTTGATTTTTCCAGAACTGTTTGGTGTTATCTTTTGAAAAATAAAAGTGAAGTCTTTGATAATTTGATTATTTTTTATGAAATGCTAAAGTCACAGTTTAAAAATCTGTTAAGATTTTTAGGAGTGACAATGGAACAGAATTTATTAATCACCAAATGAGTAAATTTTGTAATAAAAATAGGATAATACATCAAACTAGTTGTGTTTACACTCCACAACAAAATGGTGTTGTGGAGAGAAAACACATGCATCATTTAAACATGGCCAGAGCTTTGCTGTTCCAAAGTGGGTTACCTCTGAATTTCTGGTCTGAGTGTATTTTAACTGCTACTTATCTTATAAACAGGGTTCCTTCTTCTGTAAAGTCCCTATGAAATTGTTTATGGGTTCCCTCCCAATCTCAGTCATTTGAAAATTTTTGGTTGTCTATGTTTTTGTACAACTTTAGATGAACATGATAAATTTACTAATTGTGCTGAAAAATGTGTCCTTGTTAGTTATTGTAGTTATAAAAAAGGGTATAAGCTATGGAATATAGAAACCAAACAATTTCAGTTTTCAAGAGATGTAAGATTCTATGAAGAGATATTTCCTTTTAAAACTGATTTAAAAAAGGCGTAATGGATTTAAATAATCCCAACTATTCGTCAATAACAGTCCCAACTACGAAAATAACCACTAGCGGTCCCAACTTTCAGACATTTTGCTCTCAGTGGACCCCCGTTAACTCACACTAACGCCGTTAGCTGAAACTCACAATTCTAGGCAATTATTCACGGGATTTGAAAGAGGGAATCGAGACGGTGATATTGGTATGTTCAATTTAAAAAATAATCATGTTTCATCGGTTGTAGGTTCATGCTCTCTTCGGATGGGATGACCGGAACCGACGATTAAACTATCGAACCATGCTCATTTCTGCAATTGAACATACCAACATCATCGTCTCGATTCTCTCTTTCAAACCCGGTGAAAAATCGCCTAGAATTGTGAGTTTCAGCTAACGGCATTAGTGTGAGTTAACGGGGGGTCCATTGAGAGCAAAATGTTTGAAGGTTGGGATCGCTAATGGTTATTTTCGTAGTTGGGACTGTTATTGGCCAATAGTCAATAGTTGGGATTATTTAAATCCATTACTCCTTTAAAAAAAATACAATTATATTTTTGGGACAATTATGTAAATCATTTAAACTTTTTTGACACTGAGATTAGTCAAATGAATGAGAAAAACCAACTTACCAATAATGAAGGGGAACCAAAGGAACTCATGTAGACCTAGCTAGCAAACAATTAGAAGAGGCTCCTATAACTACTGAATAGTCTGATTCTAGTCAGATTGAGAGTAGTAATAGTGGAAGTAATCCCAAACTTTCACCCATTTTTCGATAATCATTTGTATTTCAAAAATTCCTAACAACGATCCCAACTTTCAATGTATTGGTTGATAATGAACCTTTGTTAACTGAGAACTAAACCAGTTGGTGGATAATGACGTGGACGCTGACGTGGCATGCTCACGCTGATGTGGATGATGACATGGCATGCCATATCAGCGTCCACGTCATCATCTATGCCTGTGTTGGCATGCCATGTCATCATCAACGTCAGCATGAGCATGCCATGTTAGCGTCCATGTCATCATCCACTAACTGAGTTAGTTCTCGGTTAACAAAGGTTCATTGTCGGCCAATATATTGAAAGTTAGGATCGTTGTTGGAAATTTTTGAAGAACAGATTATTGCTGGCCAATGGGTGAAAGTTTGGATTATTAAAATCCAATATCCCTTTTAATGATACTCAAATAATAAACATGTCTTTTTACGCAATTCTGTTGCTTTATTTATCCTATGGAAAGTTTCGAAAGACCGCAATTCCATTAAATAATGTTTTGATATCGTAAGCTATATGGAGTACATGTGTCGTGTTGAACTGAACTGATGCCGACCAAATATTTGTACCGGTATTAGTATAATCGAATCGGTAACGGTATCCGTTTTTATGGTTTTCGATCGATGTAAAACACAATTTATATTTTGGGTTATATTAAACAACTTTTGTGAAATAAAACCATTTTGAAAAATAAAAAAGAATTTAATCATAAATTATACCGAATACCTTTGGGATACATATGAGACAACTTTTGTGGAAATGTACATTTGTATATAATTTTTCTATTTTATATTATTTTCAAAATTGAAGCGAGCTAATACCACTTTGAAAACATTTGATATTGGTATTCGTTTTTTCAAGCATTATTTACCGAAATCATAACGAACCGATACCGGCCAAAAACATTTGGTAGTAGTACTGATATTTATTTTTATGTTATTGTTTCGATACGAGTCTGTCTCTATATTTTTTATTTACCGAAATCATAACGAACCGACACCGCCCAAAAACATTTGGTAGTAGTACCGATATTTATTTTTATGTTATTGTTTCGATACGATTCTGTCTCTATATTTTTCACCTACTGTAATGAAATGTATCATACTAAAATGTCAATTTATAACTCGCTAACACTATATTTATAACGTTTCTTTGATTAAGTTGATGTTATAACACCAATTGTCTTTTATGGTTATACGGAATTTTGGCCAGGTCACACCAAGAAATTCCACAAGTTTATAAATAATGGCACGTGATATTTTGACACTCCAAATCCTAATTTTGACACCCCTAACATATGCTTTATATTTGCTATTGGAGCATTAAAAGACAAAATTACATCCATATTACTTTAAGTGTTTAATATGGAGCATTTATACGCTCCATTACCAACATAGAGCGTATGTGTCTCTACTAAATAAGCACTAAGGTGTCTCGATGGAGCTTAAAAATACAAAATTAAATACTGTACAAAATAGTTTAAAACAACTCATCACATAGATTTTTTTTTAACGGCCAACGAATCAATTCCGAGCACTCTCAGGCACCCTTTTGGCAAATCAGATCCTCGAGAATATCCGGGCCACCAATTGCCACCAATTCCCGGGAAAACCCGACCACTCACCCGCCCGAAGGCACGACAGTGAAATAATCGGTAAAACCGGTCGGGATCAGGACTCGAACCCAAGCCAATGGCCGGGTCATCCCTCATTTCCCCTCCACCAATGTCCCCCAAATGTAGCTAGTGGAAATTGAACCCAAGTCTCCCATAAAAAACTTTAGGCCCTCAACCAACTGGGCTACAAGTGTTGGACGTTCATCACATCGATTTGACATACTCAGATAATCCGCCATGGCGCCATGTGAGTGCCCGTTTAGTTTCCACATTCAGACAATCGACTCGTGAGTGTGAAACTCTGAAATGGAGTAGACTTTCTTTAGCGGATTATTTTAGGTGTTCAATTATTGTTCTAAGGAATATTTGGGCTGCTTTAGTGTTTATGATAATATAATAATAATATTACAAACGATGCTATTGGAACATTTTAAGAGTATATAATTTATTTAATAGTTATCAAACTCATAAACCATAAAAAATCAACCACTAACGTTTATGAATGTAAAACATTATTATAAACGTTTAAACATAGGTTAAGAATAAAACCTAATCATGTAAATTCAATCAATAGTATAATAAACATTAGGAAAACTTACTTGTATGAATGATTATCTTTGAAGATGATTAGTAATCCATGATTTCTGCTATGGTACCATGTGTTGATGGATCACATTAGAGAGAATAGTGTGTGATGTTCTTCAAGAGTTTTCTATTTGTTATGATCAATGTTAATATCATGAATGGTGATTAGTAATGAAAACTATATGTATTCTCTATTAAAGGTAACTAAAGGGAAATCTTAATTGCCCCTAAACTATTCAATATTTACAATTACTACCATCAAATAATTGTTGGGGGCTAGTATGTCATATTGGTAATGTTAGTCAAATGATCCGTAAGGCCACATTAACGGGTTATTTTCAATATTTTCCACTTGGCTGAGTGATCATTTTTTGTAGAGTTAATTATATGATTGAGACCATCTTATTTATGTGAGTCCAACATTATCTCACTTGGCTAAATAACCATTTGTGATGAGTATTAAGTAAGTTTGGCGAAGTTAAACACTCATCAAGTTTCAAATTTAAACTATAGTAGAAAAATATAGTTAATGAGTTATTATCAACTCAAGACCCCCATTAATCATGTTACAATCCAAAAATTAGAACATAAGTAAATTTAAGACCAAAATGACTAAGGTGAGCCCTTAAAATTAATTTGTATAATTCTTGTTTATATGTCATTATGTGCACATATACGCATTTATAGAAAAACAAATTTAAATAAATGAGGATTTTTAATAAATAATCATTCGTAAGTATGATATGCTATTAGATAAGGCCTTTTGTAAACCCCGTCTTTATTATGAGCTCTTAAAATGACTTTGGGTGGTAGAGCTCTAGTTGTCGGATCCACAAACATATCATGAATGTACATATGTTCGATACACATATTAGTTTCCTCTATTCGTTCATATACGGACAATAATTTTGTATCGAGATATATTCCTGCTCCACTCGAACTGTTACTGTTCAAGAAGCTAATGGAAACTGAGTTATGACAATAAATCTTCAATGGTCTTTATATGGATTTTATAATTTTGAGTCTTGTGATAAAGCTTCTTCAACACCATCTCATGGCATATTAAATTATAAATACCAACATATTTTGTCATTATTATTGAGACTGTTGTCTAATGTTTTTTATGACTCCTCCATAAAATTAGCATGTTTGCTAACATAAAGATATACCCCGAAGTTAGTCATGTATTATCTTTGCATCTAGCTAAGTCAGAATTAGAATAGTCAACCACTTTTATGTTATTACTTCTTCTATCGATCAACTTGTAATCTTTAATCCCTTGAAGATATTGCAACCCTTTATTTGCTGCTTCCAATGATGTAGGCCATGAATAAATTAATATCGACCTAGTATTCCAACAATATAAGCAATATCTTGATGAGTACATATTTGATCATACAACATAAATGATAAGTATATTATGATTGCTCCCACTCATCTTGAGATAAAACGTATTGATCTACTTGTTTCCTAGTGAAACCTTGCTTCTTCATGATTCAACAGATTTTAGGTACGACCGATTTGATGCTTACTTTAACCCATATATGAATTTCTTTAACTTACAAACCAAATGTTCTTCATGTTGATTCATGAACACATCTTTATGTAAGTCACCATTAAGGAAAACAGTTTTAACGCCCATATGATGAAGCTCTAAATCGTAATGCGCTAGTAGGGTTATAACGATCCCCAAAGAATCTTTTCGTGAGACGGGGAAGGAAGTTTCTTAAAAATAAGTCCCATATCTCTCCGAGTATAGAATTTAATAACCAATCATACTTTATAGTGTTCAACATTTCCCTTTGGATCTAATTTTGGTTTTGAAAACCCATTGGGCAATTCAACCATATCCCAAACATCATTCTGATTTATGGAATCAAGCTTATCAATCATAGCCTTATTCCATTTACAAGATTGATCACTATTAATGGATTCATTATAAGAGGTATGATCGTTAAACTTTCCTATAACCATACCAGCTTCATCAAGGTAGCTTACATAACATCAAAATTAATAGGCATTTAGGACCTTGATGACTAATCATTAAAACTAAAAGGCCTTCTAGACCTTGTTAACCCCTGAGCTGATTATCGGGTTCACCAAATTCATTAGTTGTTTTAGATATTGAATCTTGGATAATTGAAGTGTCTTCAATATTAGGTGTATTAGGTATATTAGGAACACTATTATGAGATAAATGAGGAAGTGGTGTAGTTTCATTCGGTGTTGTGTCATGTATAAGAGTTGTAATCGAAGGTGAAACGTTTCTCCCCTGCCTCTTGGATTTCATGTAAGTCGTAAGCATCACTTTCACTACTCCCACTAACCTTTTGAATTCTCTAGGAACTCACCATCCTTAGTTTCTACAATACGTGTGACGTTGGAAGGACAATAAATTCTATATCCTTGTGAATGTTCAAGATATGCAATAAAGAAAAATTAATTGTTCTCATGTGAAGCTTCATTCGATTAGAATTATAATGTTTTGCCATAGAAAGACATCCCCATACTTTCATATATTTTAGACTTGGTTTCCTTTCTGTCCATAAATCAAAAGAGCTTTAAGGACATATTTAGAAGGAACCCTGTTTAGTATATGAACGGATGTGTTTAATGCCTTAGTCCATAATAAATGAGGTAATCCTGTACTGGCTAACATACTTCTTATCATGTAAATAAGGGCCATGTCTATTACTCAACAGATACAATCTGTTATGTAATCTCTGACACAGTTAATTGGATCATGATCATTGGTCCTTTCAAAATTCAAAGAAGTGATCGAAAGCATGACCCACATTCGTATGTTAACCATAATATTTACCTCCTCTATCAGATCTCACGACTTTTCTTTTGCTATAAGTTGATTTTCAACTTCAGCCTTAAAAGTTTCAAGTAATTCAGATATTCTATTTAATAAGTTATAAGTACATGTAATATGATCGATTATCCATAAAGGTGATAAATGACTTATGTCGATATGTTCCTTTGAAAAAGGGTCCACAAAACATGATGTATGAGCTTTAATAAACTAAAGCTCTTTGTGGCACTTTATTTATTTCCTTTATCCATTTTACCTTTAAGTTACACATGTTTAAAATATTATTTAAATATATAGGTCTGGTGATAGCCTATCCTTCATGATTCTTAACTATCAAATCTCATAAGATGTGACTCAAACATTTATGCCACAACATGGAATGAACCATTAAGCCAGAGTAAACCCACATGTGCTAATTGTATCATCAACATTAAAGGACTTAAATATCATAAAGATGGTCACCTCTCTTAGTCCGCCACTCATGAACTTTACGCAGTCTATTTGCAAAGCTCGTTCATTCAGGAAATATGCAATGAAATTTCTCTTTAGAGACCTTTAAGATCGAAGCTGTACTTGTACTAAACTTTGGACATCAAAACATTTCTTAACTAAAATTGCCCTTCCTTTTTCTTTGGGTTAGTGGTAGTGATGTGAATAATATCTAGTTATTCTATTTTAGAAATTCCTCTTTATGCACGCATATTACTATCAATTAACTCATTTATTTTCTGTGTGTAACAATTGATCTTGAAAGCATTAAGATGTGCAAGGAATTTGTGATGAAATGCACTAGAAAACCTTCGTTGATCTTGACGAATGATCCCTTTATTTTATGAGCCATCTCGCTCGACATTATTTTGTGCTATTGCACACCCTAATGTCATAATTTGAAGTGAACATTTCTCAAAATCAGAGTGCTCACATGAGCTTTAGAAGTTCCGTTAAATTATATTATGAGTGAATCCAGAAAAGATTGTAACATTCTCTGAATCAGATATGGCTCATGTGATTGCTACTAAAAAGTGAGGTTTATTTAATCTCAACAAGATGCAAACTTTGCGCACATTAATAATTCAACACCTAATTAGGACTTAGAGTGGATGTCGTATTGATACAAGTAAAAGAGTTGAAGTAAGCAAATTAGGGGGTAATTAAGTAAGGCAAACAAAATTAATAAATTGAAGATAAAATCTATTATAACACCAAAATAATAGACGGACTTCAAGTTCTACATTAACTTTGGTTTCACTTTGGCTTTGACTAAAGTTGATGTATATTAACATACTTCGATAATAAATCGACTTAATGCTCTAACTGCATTTTGGCGTCACTTTGGCTTTGACCAAAATTTAGGCATAATGAACGTATATAAATAACCATTGTGCTAATGTTCTACATGAACTTTGGCTTTGACCAAAATTCACATATTATGAACGTATAAAATAATAGTATGTTTCCATGTTCTACATGAACTGTGGCTTCGATTAGGCTTTGACCAAATTTCATGTATTATGAACACACATAATAAATTGATTCAATGATCTACATGAATTTTGGTTTCGCTTTAGCTTTGAACAAAATTCATATATTATGAACATACACAAATAATAAACCTACTTAATGTTCTATCTCAGTTTTGGCTCGCTTTGGCTTTGACCAAAACTTAGAAATTATGACATACGTAATTAATAATCCGGCTTAAGGTTCTATCTGAATTTGGCTTCGCTTTGGCTTTGACCAAAATTCAAATATTATGAACATACATAATAATAAAGTAAATCACATAAATATAACATAACACATTTGGGTAAGAAATACTATATGTATGTAAATTATGCTCATAATTCACTCTTGTGTACTATTAAACCAGTAGCCTTTGGGTTTATGTTCAACATACATATAATTACATAAATTGGTATCATTTAAATTTCAATGTCATACCAAAAAAATGTATAATTGGGTTAATCATCTAATTTATCATTGAAATCTACTCTTATATAACTATGTTAAAATATTTGTTTCAAGACTTATAAATAAAATATAAGTCTTTTACATATTAATCAAGTATGAACGAGTGTGACCTAATGTCTCATGAATTCGATCCATAAATATATTCATGTTTAAAGACACGTAGTTTTTGTGATTCATACGAAAGTTATATTTGATTGTTAAGCCATAAATAAAAGATTAAATCAGTTACATGATACACTGTTAGTTCGGAAAAAAAATCCAAAATTATATGATAACAATGGAAGCTCATCGTAAAATTGGATATGATTATTTCCTCAATTGTATTCATGGATAATTAATTTCATATTCGTTTTAAGAGGGAAATTCGATTTTAATAACCTAAACTATTGATTATTGGCCGCTGACACACTACACTGCAAAATTGATCACCACCACACTGTACTTTCAACTTCGTGGCCTGTGTCACCGGCCCTCAGACTAACCATGGTTAGTTTTTTTGCTGACGTGACCATTTTTGCTGATGTGGCATGATGACGTGGCCATTTTTGCTGATGTGTCACCATGCCACATCAGCAAAAAACTAACCATGGTTAGTCCGAGGGTGACATAGGACAAGAAATTGAAAGTACAGGGTAGTGGAGATCAATTTTGTAGTTCAGTGTGTCAGCGACCAATAATCAATAGTTTACGTTATTAAAATCCAATTTCCCATTTTATGAAGGTTAAGGTCACAGCCCCTCATATTTCTTAAAAAACTCTTTTTCATACCCTTCTCTTCCTTGCTACCCTTTGTGTTTATTCTTACAGCTCTTGTTACCCTTGAAGGTGTCAACAAGTGTTCTTGTTTAGGTACATCACAGATCTCCATTACAGAACCATTTCCATGGCCTCCTCCCTCATAAACTTGGAAAATGCAGCAGAACCTGATCACCGGAGATAATTAGAACCCGGTCACTGGAGATGAAGGGTGTCGGGAGAAGGAGGAATGGTGGTGAGTTGGTTGGTGGTCGGAGAGGTACTCGAAACCGGAGAAGATGACCGGATACAGTCATCGCCGGAACAAGAGGTCACAGAAGTTTAGTGTTGGAGGGTGAGTGGTTGATCGAAGATGGTCGGGTGTTGGGTTGTTGTTGTTGTTGCCGGTGATAATCAGACCCGGTCACCGGAGATGAAGGGTGACCGGAGAAGGAGGAATGGTGGTGAGTTGGTCGGTGGTCGGAGAGGTGCTCGGAACTGGAGAAGATAACCAGATACAGTCATCACCGGTCACCTCCATCTTCTCGTAACTCTCTCTAACCTCTAAAGTTAACTAACATTGCAATATATTTAACAATACTAACTACAGGGACCATTGTTGTCAAATTATCAAAGTTTTAGAGGTGAGTGAACGATTTTGCCCCTGACTGACTTAATGAAGTTGAGTTAACCCCATTAAATAATTGGACAATTTTGGCGCATTTCAAGAAACTACAGTGACTGTTCAGGCAATTATTTTGATTTTGGGTTGGACTAACAAAAACCACCAAACCACAGAGACGGTTTTGGGTATTAACTCGATTAGTGTGATTCTTCTGTTTACTTAGGGCCTGTTTGGTAGCCTCTTAATGAGACTCTGAATCATTCAGCTCTGAATGGTTCAGCATTCAGACTGTTTGTTTCAACTTAAAAAAGGCTCTGAATAGAATGATTAAGAGTTGAACCATTCAGACTTGGTGCTTAGCTGAACCATTCAGCACTTAATTATTTAGAGCCACTTAACCATTCAGACTTCTTAATGATTCAGCACTTAAACAACCAAACGATCCCTTAAACGACCAACAAATCTATATAAAAGTGACACGATGTAGTTTTTTTTATTATCGTTGACTTTATCAATGATTTTTTTTATACATCACACCGAGGAAACAAGGAATTTACTTCAAAATAAATGTTTTGACATACTTCTATAGATATTTAAATAATGATTGTTGATATTTTATACATTTTTTTACACATGATGGTTTTTTTTAGAACGGACAACACATATGATGTTTATATGCGATAATGCATACATATTAAATGCTTAAAGTAGTGCTTGCATTTGTAATATCTTAAAGCATTCCAGTGACAGCCACATTGATCACCTGCGAATTCAAGAATTTTATTCTGTTGGTTCACCTTTTTAGGTTGTTAAATTTCTCACAAACTAAACGTTAAACTTTGAGTTAGGCGAGGCATGGTGAGGAACATAATAAATTTGAAATCATAATAAAACTACATTACCATTAGAAAACACATAGTAAAATTTCTAGGATTATATTTCAGAGAACACATAATTCAAGTAATTTGGAAAATTATAAAGTGATGAATGGGAATCGATTTATTAAAATTACAAGTATTAAACTCTTCATATGGTGGCCAATGATCTTCATCTCAACTGGTTTGAGGTGGGAAGGTTTACCTCCTTGGAGGGTTCTTGCCCGAGTTTGGTCTCAGGTTCGAATCTCACGCTACACCGAAAAAATAACCGCTTGGGTTTGAAAGGAGAAACCTGTGTGGTGCTATGGGATTCGATCATGGGCAGTGGTCGCTTTGCAACACAGGATTTACCGCTGAAACACTACTCTCCAAAAAAAAAAAAAAAAACATCTTCATATGGTGAAACTCTTAAGTAGAGTTCTTAATTACATTTGATGAGTTTTTATTAGAGTCTTAAATTTCTAATTAATTGACTATTAACTCTCCATCAACTAATGTATACATAGAATGCTATGTGTCTTACTTGAAGATGCCTAGAAAAAAAAATACAAGATGAAAAGTTCTTTTGATAAGAAAACACCCATATGTTGGGTACTATAGAGAGGAGTACCTTCTACTTGATTCCATCACTTTTTGTTATTATTTGTTCCACAAGTTCTAACACTACAATTTTACCCAGTGTAACCTCGGGCGCGTGGCCTTCTCTGGCAGTACAGATTGCTTTGGCTGTTGTACCCTGGGAGACATGTGCGTTGTCTTTAGTAGAGGCGCGAAATCTGTTTTAAGGGAAGCGTGCTGAACACGTGCCTCAGCCACAACCGTCAACATTAGTTTATTCATTCTTGCAGCCATGGTGGACTATAAGAATACCATGTTGAAGACTTGATTTTTTGAAAATCTTGGTTGAATCAATTTAGATAGACATAAGGAGATTGCAAGAAGACGATATTCATGATCTTGTTGAAGACTTGGTTTGAATCAAATTACTTACATGTGTTGTGTTTCCTTTTTATTTTATTTTTTTTGGATTCGTATATGGTGTGTGTACTACAATTTTCCAACATTGTATAAAGAGATTATCTTTATAATGTCTATTAATATTATTTTAATAAAATCGTGACCCATATCCTACAATCTTAAAACAGATTTCCTGAGATTGTTGATACAATCTTAAAATCTTATTCTTAAGGATTTTGGGTTCACGAAATGGTTTAAAATAAAAAATATATTAGAGATTTTTTTGTATAACCTTGTAAATATATATATATATATATATATTGAGAATATGTATGTAGTGCAACTTGTTGTGTTTGTATTTATAGAGATTGTATGATATTAAATCCTACACCGTGATACAAAAACAAATGGTATTTTGCTTCAACTGTTTGGTTTTATAACGATTTTTAATCTTTATTTTTCTAACATGTGTTTTAGACCGGGTTTATTGGTGTAAACCATACGTTTTTTTTGTAAACATTGAATTCCATAACGTTCGCGTCTGACTTTGTTTATTTTATAAACAATACGTTTTGTGTAAACGTTTCATTTCCTAACATGTGCATTATAAATGATTATATTAGATAATATATATTGGTTTAAAACGTTTGTCTAAACGTCACGTTTCTTATAATAGGTGTTGAAAATAGTTTATTTTGATAAACTAATAAGCCTTATAATAATTTTTGTAATCATTTATTTATAATGAGCGTGTTTAGAACCGGTTTATTTTGTACAAACTGCTAAATGTTATAACGATTTTTGTAATCGATAATTTCTAACTAGCGTGTTGGAAAATGTCTTTTTATATAAATGGTTAAGCATATAATGATTTTTGTAATCATTTATTTCTAGCAAGCGTGTTAGAATTTGTTTATTTTATATAAATTGTTAAGTTTTATAACGATTGTGTAATCGTTTAATTCTAGCGAGCGTGTTAGAACTAATTTATTGATAAGCTTTATAACGATTTTTGTAACCGTTTATTGCTAACTATTATGTTTGAAATGGTTTATAGAACCTTCAACTTCAAAATTGATTTTTGTAATCATTTGTCTTCTAACATGTGTGTTAGAAACGGTTCATAAAAACCATTGGTTTTTAAAAGGGGATGGTAACAGTTTATTTTCTTACATGTGTGTTAGAAATGGTTTAATTTATGAGCCATGTATATTTAAAATATTTCGTATTGAAGTTTTAATACTTCTAAATGTGCATGTTAGAACTCGTTTTAGTTTTTTAACATGTGTATTATAAAAAAAAAATTTATCATTGAAACGATTTTAGATACAATTTATTTTATAAAACGGAATATTTGGAAATGTTTCATGAGAAAAAAAAAATGTCTCTAACGTGCGCGTTAGGATCATTTAAGTTCTAACATGTTTGTTAGAAAGTGTTTATTTTGTAAACCACGATGACTAGAAAAATGTTTTATGTAAACATTTTACTTTTCTAGTATGTTCACTAGAAATTGATTTTTTTTGTGAACTATATCATTGGAAAACGTTTTATGTAAACGTTCAATTTTATAATGTAGGCGTCATAACATGTTTTTTAACATGTGTGTTAGAAACCATTATAATACATGTGTATTAAACTGAAACCATAGAAAATAGTTTGATATTTTGGGTTTTGATCTACGGTTTCACAAACCCATATTGATATTATAAATATAATATATTGCAAAACTATGGAAATGTTTTAGAATGATTTTTAAAACAAAGTTTTGCATAGTTTTGATAATTCAAACGGTTCGTTACTTTTGCTAGATTAGCATATGTTGAACCAAAGTAGTGTTCTCGATGACATCATATGGCGGAAAACAACTTGGTGTTGTTGTGAACAAGATTAATTGTTCAAGCTTCACTACTTAATTGTAGCCTTTGTAACAACTTGGTGTTGTTATGAGCGGATTTGTGACTGTTCCGGTTTAGAATTTCACGATCAAATGAGGAACTTCTACTTATAAGTGCATAGAGTTCTCAAGACATGTTACGAGACGATATCGTTGTAACGATTTTGATCGGATGATAAAAGTGTTGAAGATGATAACGCTATGAGATTTGATGTGTAGATATGTCTACGTATCCGTCTAAACTTTTAAAAGTGTTTTGCATTTTATGATTTAGTTTTGAATGTATATTATTGTTTTGTGTTCAATATCTTCGGATAACACATGCAATTTTTAAAAAAGTAATAAATCAAAGGTTTGTGACGTATGTAATGTTTTCTTTTTCTTTTTCGAAGAATAATTGTAAAATCAACGATACAATGTTTAAACAACGTTGTTATAAACGGATAGTACATGGAAAGATTTGGACATAAACAACTTAAAAGTTGTTGCATTGACTAAAAGTCAAATATGAGACATCAATTTCCACATGCCTAATGTCCCTTGTTGTAACACCCCAAAAATGTTAACTAATAATAATAGTATGGTGGAAATTATATATAATTATATACCTATGTGTATAAGTGTATAAGTATGAGTATGTATGTATGCGTATATATGTATGTATGTAGATGTTGTACCCCTAGTTGTAAGTGGTGCATTGGTAATTGTACATTTGACAAACATAAAATTTACCAAGTTAGTCACTTGGGTAAATTGGTAGAAACTTAACTAACAAAGAGGGAGGGGTTAAATGTGAAATGACACACACTTGAGGGGTGGTTTAAGGAAAATTAGAAGAGATAATATTAGGAGGGATTAAAAAAAGAAAGAAAGAAAAAGAGAAAAGAATAGAAACGCAGAGAGAGAGGGAGGAAGAAAGGGGTGACAAAAGGGTTCTCCATAACAGCCCCTATAGCTGAGATTAAGTGAGAAAAACACCTCTAATTCCCTGCATGTTCTTGGATTATTAACCCTCTTGTGGTGCTAATCTCATTGGTAAGTTGTATGATTTATTTTGGTAGAGTTTGGGAGTACTTTGGTGGGATTCCATAATCATGTTGTGATAATTACTTCTTGTGGTTAGGAAAGCATGCTTGTTATGTGTAGTAGTGTAAAATTGAAGAGATTTTATGTTAATTGCTTGTAATAGGGCTGAATTGAGAATGTGTTAAGTGGGTGTTGGGATGAAGGTTTCTGTTGTCTTTTAAAAAGTCAAACAGAACCTTAATCTCATAAGAACTCAATTGATTATGCTTATTGTTAAGAAATTCATGAAGATTGTAAGTATAAGTATAGAATTGGGAATGTTGTGTCATGGAATGGTATAACCACTTGAATGTAGGAATATGCACACCAATTGTATGATGAAACGCCTAGTAACTTAGAATAGGTGAAATTGTGGGAAAATACATGATAACTATGATGGTAGATGTTGTAGCTATGTGGTTATGTTAGTTTATCTACCTTGTACCAAGAATGGTAAAGGGTAAAGTGCAAAAAGCTAAAGTATGAATTCCTTCGCTATGTAGGTGTGAAGGTGGAAGGTACAAGCGGTTACAAGGAGCAAGGTGCGCACGATAAAGGTAAGTTGGTTACTACCAACTACGTAGTCTAATGAGTATGTTAGTCATAGTTGTATGTATGCATTTTGTGATTGAATTTGGTAGAATGGAAGTAACATGAAGTATCCTTGTGGCTACACAAGGGTATAAATTGGTGGAATGGTTTAAATGGTGGAAGCACCCTTAATGGGTCAAAATAGTAGGAACACCCTCGATGGGTCAATATGGTGGAAGTACCCTTAACGGGTCAAAATGGTGGGAATACCCTTAACGGGTCAAAATGGTAGGAATACGCGTAACGGGTCAAAATGGTAGAAGTAAGGATTTCATTATGGATTCCATGGACTTCTTAGATCCCTTGGACAAGACGATCATATGGTTTATAACCTACTAAACGTTTGCCTTGTTGATTTGTAATAGGTAAAGCACATGAATGAAGATCAAGTCTCGAGCAAGGATGGGTTATGCACGCTCGCGTTCTTTTGGGTTGGGTACCATGGTTATATTAGGATCTTTGAGTCTTTTAAACAAGTTGTTAATGTTTTGTAGATGGTTTTGGATATGGGTCAAAGATTCGCATGGTAGCCAACTTAGGCTTTGTCTTTTGTAAACTTAACTATTGTCGCCAAGGTTGTTGGCACGTTGTTGGGCATGACGTTTTGGATATATATAACTATGTATATAATGGATGTTTATATATTGTCTATATGTTTAAAAAAAAAAAAATCGAGTCCTTACACTTGTGGCCGCTAAATGGTCAATTTCCACGTGGCATTCTTTTTTTTTTTCATTATTTTTTTAGCCACGTGGCAAAAATCTGTGCAATCTAGGCAAGACCTCATGTCGCCGCTAAAGGTCTTTTTTTTCCTCGCTTTGTCCACAAACGCACAATCAAGCAAATTAATAACAAAATTGATTAACCAAACATACCAACATTTCTCAAATAGGGTTTGGTTCTCTTAGGATTCATACCCTATGTATAGGGTATGGATCCTAAGAGAACCAACCCTTATTTGGGAACTGATGGAACCATTCTGGACCATACATTTCATATAAAGGCAATTTTTTTTATTTTTTTTCATTTATATATATGTGTATATTGAAAAAAAATACAAAAAAAAAAAAAAACTTTTCCTGCATATAAAGCAGCGATTAAAGAAAAAAAACATTTTTTTTTGCTTTAGAGAAATTTGTGGTCTAGAATGGTTCTCACAGTTCTCAATTTGGGAAAAGGTTCTCATTTAAACCAAATCCTATATAATTTCCAAAGTTTTATGATTGGAAGAATTGACATGTAGGCATCATGTTATAGATTTACGAATGATATTCTAGGTTGTTTTGGATTGAAAAACACCAAACACAACAATTTAAAACACAATGCAATGTACTATAGTCATTAAATTTAAAACACAGCTAAAACACACTGCTTAATGTTATTGGCATGGATTTATAAGCTTTAAGCCTAAAATACATTATTTTTGGTTTTTAATTATTATGTTTGGTGTTTTTCTAGGGGAAAACAATCCAAGACACCACGAGTAAGTCCAAAAAAGGGATGCTTACATACCAATTTATAATCCTCCTCACACTTCTCACGAAATATGACTTTTATATAGGAACATCGCCATATATATATATATATATATATATATTATACCCTGCTAATTTTATAATATTTACGCAATCATCATTTTCTTACATCCGATTCAACCAGTTGGATGAGTAAATCGGTAAAAAGACCAATTTAACGTTCAGTCTAATTTCGAAAACATTGACCAAAAGTTTGTTAACCCGAGATTTACTAGGCTAATCAATTTGATGTTTTAGTCCTTAGAATTGTTGGAATTCAAGGAAAAGAACTAAAAAATTAGGTAAGTGTCCACTAACTTGATCTCTAGTTTTCTTTAAATATATATAAAAGGTGTTTATGAATAAAGATTAAATGATCAACATATAATTTGTATGCGAAATATAAAATAAAATTAGTATTAACAAAAAATAAAAAATGCATATATTAGAAAGGTGATATGCATTATCAAAAAAATATTTATATTATAGTGAGTTAGTATTATTTATCAATGTATATTCCTTTTTATAGAGAAATTGGTTACACTAAAATATTATAGAAAATCGGATTTTAATAATCACAACTATTATTTATTTGTCACTACCATCCTTAATTAATAAAATGACCATCACCACTCTGTACTTAAACTTCTTTTTTGTATCATCCCCAAACTAACCATACACTAACACAATTAGTCTTTTTTTTTTTTTCTTTTTTTGCTGACTTGACCTGTTTTTGCTGAGTTGGCATGCTGATGTGTAAAAAACTTATTCTTAAAATTTTTTTTAGACTGAATTAC
The DNA here is from genome assembly GCA_030844895.1 of Ambrosia x helenae. NCBI lineage: Eukaryota > Viridiplantae > Streptophyta > Magnoliopsida > Asterales > Asteraceae > Ambrosia > Ambrosia x helenae. Next base: position 112,274,568 of record CM061233.1, on the reverse strand, counting down.
AAATTTTGTCTTTTATCTTTATACCAATTTTCATTCCATGCCTTTAAAATTGACGAGTTCTGTACTTTATGTTTCAGAATATTGCATGGTTTGTCCTTTTACACTAACCTAGTTTATTTTTTATGTTAACTTAAGGGCATTGTTGTCTTTTTACCAATTTATTTTTTATATATTTTCACTTTATTTTTATTTTTAATTTAAACAATACAAATGTTATAGGAATTAAAAGAGCTCCTCAACCCCAATCTTCTCTCTTTTGTGTATATATGCAGCTACATAATCGATTGTCAAGTCGTTTCATTTTCTTCTCAATAAGATTCCCCCATATCCGCATCAAAATCATATTCAATTAAATCTTGAATAAATACATATTTCAATCGGAGGTAATATTTCTATTGGAAGTAAGTGGTTGGTTGTTGCTTCCAAATTACTCTATATTATTAACTTCTTGGGTGAGTTTCCATCTTGATATCACTGCCAAACTTAATTTTTTTCAATCTAAACTAGGGGTGATCAGAATTGGTCCGGACCGAAAAAAACCCGAGTCCCGACCCGAAAGTACAAGAAAACCGACCCGAATCTGATATGTAGGTTCTGTTATTGGTCCAGTAATTTAGCTCCATCCGGTTCTCGGGTCAGGTCGGTCCAGGACAACAATGAACCCGAGACAAAACCGATGGACCGAAATACATTCCTGAATTAACTAACTGCAACTATTTTAGATGCCAAATCATGGGCCTAATACAACGGATAGCTACACATAGTCTAATATATACCCACCTATGACCTAATATACCTATACGAATCATAATCTTCAAAGAACAAGAGGCTGCTGCTGTCGATTTGCAAGAACAATAGGCTGCGACCATCTTCCAAACCTGCAATCATTCAATCAGAATTCAGAAAGGTGTGTTTGAGTTTAGACACTGTAATTTGTTACTATTAGACAGTGTTTCATATATATCTTCGCTATTTATTGCAGCAGACATATTAGCTACGATTGTCTGCTGTTATTGGTATTTATTTTGATCAAGATGGCGTTTTTATTTTGATCAATTGGTTTGTGTTTTAAATGTTTTTTAATCCATGTAACTTGTTCTTTCAAGTATGTTTTTAAAAAACAAGTTGTACATTATTTCAGTTCTAATAAACAATTTGATTTTACTCATGCCAAAAAAGTGTAAAAGGATCTTACAAAATTACGATTTCAGGAATAGTAAATTAACACTCTAATCTTTAAAAAGGGTGCACATAGTGAATTCCTAAGAGTCCAAGTTACATCCATTTAAAGCTCAAAATCATATGATAATGAATTCAACAAAGCAAAAGATGAATTCAACCCCATCTAACAGAAATTCTTTTTATGATAATCTAGATACCTTTTTCTCTAGTCGAGTGAGAAAAATACCCTTCACATCCAGGTGAAGTTCCACTCTGATGACATATCTTGCAGATTGAGTGTTAAACTAGACCACATACAGTTTCATACATGATCAAAATAAGAAGGAAATGGCCACTGTACTAACCTAGTCTTTTAAGTTGATTAATATTGAAATAATGTAACTTTTATTGACAAACTATTTATTTACTTCTTATTAAACAAACAGAAAAATAAGGCTTTAATTGGTCGACTTAACCTGTTCCGATTTATACCTCTGACTCTCTAATACCTAATAGTCACTATGTTGATTAGTCAAAGGCCTGGTTAAGTCAAAGGATGAGAAATTGCTACATATTTGAGATTGCTTACCACTAGACTTGTTTAGGATGTTTTAGGGGTTTCACATGACTTTTAGTCTGAATTTGGTTTGAATTTGGCGTGAAATTGTGCCTAAAAACAAACATCAATAATGTCCGCATGAGCATCACGATTGGTGTTGAACAAAATTCTGTTCGCTCTGTTTGTGCTGCCGTTCTGCAGCTGTTTGCGCGCTGATGTTTATGCGACTAGAAATTGATCCCTATGTCGTGTTATGTGTGTTTAATCTATTGTTGTATATATTTTTTTTTATAGAAATATTCGATAAGGTTGACCCGGATACTGAATGTGGAGCTTGATTAAGCGGTGCTTGCGGATAAATGTTGAAAAGTTGAAGTCAACCAAGTTTTTTGGTCATTTTGTTTATTTGTTTCGATTTTTGGTTTCTTACTTTGTTTCGTACTTTCTTTTTTATTTCTTACTTTGTTTCTACGTAACATCTATGAACGATCTTTTGGTTTTCTAATTTCTTTCTTACAAATGTTTTAATTATTCACTTAGGAATTCTATCAAACACTTGGTGTGCAAACATATTATACATACCAATCAAACACAATCAACCCAACTAATTAGCAAACAATCTATCATAACTCAAAACATCAACAACTAATCAGGAAACAACATCAAAAATTATATCTAAACTCAAATTATCAGCATACAAAATTACAAAGTTCAAAAAATAAGTCTAACCTGAAACAAGTTATCGAGTTCCTGAAGCATAGCTGAAGTATTTCACCAAGTTATCAACCATCTTCATCGGATACGAGAGTAAAACAACTTAATTTTAACAAATCGTAGGTTATTTTCCTGTTGAGATGATGTTGATAATCGGGTTCAGTTCTTGTATTCCGGACCGAAGGAACCGGTTGTAAGGGGACCGATGACCGAACCAAATATTAGGATTTGAATTCGGTTCATGGTTTATGTACATTCCGGTTCTCGGGTCGGGTCGGGTTTGGACCATTGTTCACCCCTAATCTAAACTAGAGGAACTTTTTTTACAAAATTGTTTGCCTCAAGAAGACCACCAACCCACGACCACCAAACCATCCTCTTCGTTAATACTTTCGGCCACCTCTTCGACGATAGGGGACGTATGGCGGCTAGGGTTTCACTATGAACCATGAAAACAAAACTGTCAGATACGGATATGGTTTTGAACGAAAGGTGACTGATGGTGGTGAGGTGTTTAGATTTGAGACGGTGTTGGTAGGGCTTGCTGGTGGTGTGTCCTGGCCTTTGACACTTCTGAAATCACCTGCCTGAAAGCAAAGTAGAATGAATTTTGTAAAGCCATTGAGACTTGAGAGAGATAGAAGATAGAGATCCGAGATGGTTGAGAGTGAGGGGGTAATATTAATTTAAAAATTACTTTTGGTTCAAAACTTTAACTTAATTACACAAATAGGCCCTTTTATTGTAAAAAGACAAATTTACCCTTGCATTAGTGTTAAAATCTAAGTGGGTTAGTGTCAAAGGACGTAACGTGCAAAATTTTAAAATATAAAGTACAAAACTTGTCAATTTTAAACATAAAGGGCATGCTTTGTAACCAGATATAAAATAAAGGACAAAATTTGTATTTCAGTCATTTTTTATAACCTCCTCTCACCATTGTCTCCTTATTCTGCCACCACCACTACTAACCACAATCTCACCACCCTCTTCTGTCGCTATACACATCACATCCACCGTACACTATTTTCCCTACCATTGAAAACCCAACTCAGCCGCAAACCAAAGAATAACAATTTAGGCAAACAAGAGGCGATGACATACTTGATGCAGGAGCAGAGGCTTCGATCAACCTAGGTTTTGTCGTAACAACGATGATGTTGGGGTTTAGGGTTCAGTACAACATTGCCAACTCAAAGATAACACTTGTAGTATAAACACAAAGATTAATGGTGGTGGACTAAAGACCATCAAGTTGCAGTAAACAAGTTCCAAAAGAATTCCAACGAACTAAATCCTTTGATATAGAAGATAAAGGATGTGGTGGTACCTGGTGACGAGGTATGATGTTGTAGTATAATTGATACATCAACATGCCACCTCAGCAAAAACAGGCCATGTCAGCAAAAAACTAACTGAGTTAGCGTTTGGTTAGTTTGGGGTGACACAAGAAAAGAAGTTTAGAGTACAGAGAGATAGTGACAGTTCGTTAGTTGGGGGTGACAACGACTAATAAGTGATAGTCGTGGTTATTAAAATACAATTTCCCAAATATTATCTAATCTTAGAACACCCACAATAAAGGTAGAGAAAAAAAAAACGAATGACAAGACACCTACCCAACTCAATTCTCTCTTCTACACACCTACAATCATTTTTCTATTTAAAAAAATCAAAGTGCCCTTTTTAATCTCTCATTTCTCCCCACCTACAATTACGTTACTCATTGTTTGTAGTTTTTCATCACAAACTAAATATCACTCTCTCTCCTTAAAAACTTTACCCATTAGGGTGGGCGGGTTGGTCTGTGATGGCCACTCCGTGATGGCTATGACCATCACGACAACCACCCCACCAAATTTATCACAGCCGTGACCTAGTTAATTTGTGACAGCCATCGCGGGCTCATTTGGACTGTTAGACAACGGTCATATGAACGTTATGGCTTTAAAAAAATTCTAAAAATACTATATTATTCATCTTCAATCGAAATCGATACCAGCAACAACCAAACAATACCTCCAACAATCAAACACCCTAGACCTCAATCAAAATACATTCAAGCTTGAAAAACATGGAAGGATCGAGCAAGAAATTTGCGGCTACGAAGCAAAAGTTTCGGCCCAAGGTTGTGCCTAATTTAGGCGAACCGACTAGGTTTCATCAAGACGAACCACAAACCTCACAACCAACACACCAAGTGTCTTAAACCCAACATATGCCCACCCCACCCTTTCCAAACCAAGGTTTTCAAAACCTTATGTATCAAACCCAACAATTTTCGATTCCAAACCAATATCCACTATACTACTCCCAACCCAACATGCCAACCTAACTTGCATCCGGGGTGTTCCACATACCTCCCGACCCGATTGATGAGCCAATGATGGTCCTGATCGATCGTTTTGGATATCACGATCCATACCAAAATACTCTGTTTTGTAATCCGGCTCAGATCGATGATGATTCGGATGAAGATGACGCTCAAGAGAAGAAGAGGAAGAGGAAGAAGAAGAAAAAGAAGAAGAGAAGATACAAGTGCAAGCCCCATCACGCCGTCAAAAAATAAAATTTAACCGACAAACACGACGCCGAAGGAAAGTTTTCCTTGGTCGCAAGAAGAAGAGGTGGCCTTGACAAAGTCGTTATTACATATTTCCGAGGACAAACATATCGAAAATCAACAACCAAGAGACACATTTTGGAACCGAGTCATGGGCCACTTTTCACAACTTACCAATGGAATCACACGACGCATGGATCAACTAACCGGTAAATGGACCGATTTAAATAAAAAAATGAGTCAATTCAATTGCCATCTACGTTACCGATGTGCTATGTATGGTCTAAAAATAATAAACTAACCTAGACACCTAGTAATATAAAACAGACTCAACTAAACTAGACCACACGACAGGCAAGTGTACCTATCAATGCAGTACAGACTAAGTAAGTCCGAGTATCGAACCCACAGGACACAACTAGAAAACAAAACTAGACTCGACTAAGACTTAACAAAATGATTTTAAAATTGGTTTTTGGTTTTTAATAATTAAATAAAATAAATAAAGTAATATAAATAGGGATAAATAGACAGCAAGGATAATTGAGGAAAATATCAGGATAGGAAGGCAACTACCTAGGTCAAGAATCCTACATATAACTCACAACTCTCGGTAATGGAAAACTGAATGGATACCAGATTCTAAAGATAACTTAAGAAACTCTAAGACGTGCAAGATCTCCTCCCGGTCTCACCAACACACCCTAAAGAATCCTAGAATAAAACACTAGTTATCTAGCTCGGATCACCTCCCGATCTCACCTCACTAAGAATGTAAAGGTACTCTAATGACTCGATCACCTCCCGGTCTCTCTAATCACATTACACCCGAAGATGTAAAGGAGTAACTTAATTGGGTTAACTATGACTTGGAATTGCAAGAAACTAAAGACAACTAGGATAGGATCACCTCCCGGTCTCACCTAAAACCCAACACCTAAAGCTCTAGACAACCCAACATTCCATCACCTCCCGGTCTCAAGAATGGAAGAATACTTAAGTCCTCTAAATTCTCTAATCAAGTTCCTATGGCTTTCGGATCCAAAACCATAAAATAAGCTACAAGCACCTAGCAGGTAACCCTAATAAACATCCAAACATGAAAGACATTCACTAAGACGTTTATGGAACTCTCAAAAATAATAAATTAGACCTAAGTACGCACACACATCATAATAAACACCAACTAAATCGTTACCAAAACATAAACCATTCAATATAAATCCAAAACCGAAAGTATAAAATTAACTTGTGATCATCATACAAGACCTAGGTAGTGGTTCAAGATTTAGCTACTCACAGTAATGAAAAACAATAAAAACAAAGGTTCAACATAAAAATTAATCATGGTTTCAATATTCATGAACACGATATAAATAAATATAAAAACTAAAACTTTTAATAATCGAACCCGTAGTTTCACTCTTAAACCCGAGCCTTTCTGGCCTTCAATTAACCTCTATTCTTTTTAGATTCGCTGCTGATGCTCTCCTCTGGCGGCTGATGTCTCAAAATCTCTTCGATGATAATAATAAAATTCCACCGAACGTTTTTTTTATATTGTTTTGTGACCTCCTGATCTGAATCTAATATCTTCCTAAAATAATGTTGCAACCTTTCTTGTGAATTCCCTTGGCCTCGAGCCCTAAGCCCACCATCTTTTCTTTTTCTTTTTTTTTTAATAATAATTATTATTATTAATAGGCTTTGCTCGAACCAGGTGCTCGCATCTTGATTATTTTTCATCGTTTTGAACTCTTTTTCAATGAACACCTATAAAATAATAAAATAAATAAATACATAATAAAAACGACACGAAACGAATAAAAACATAAACAAATAATATACAAAATACATAGGAAAAGAGATGTGTTTTCAACACATCAGTTACACTGGTATATTATTAATCGTTTATATTTTTTTTACTTTGTTACAATTTTTTTCGTGAATTGTTTACTCTATTTTTTTTATCACTTTGTTACAATTTTTTTTATGAATTGTTTACTTTATATTTTTGTTTACCTTGTTACAATTTTTTATGAATTGTTTACTTTGTATTTTTTTTTAAATGGAAACGTATTTGGCCAAGTGGCTCGAGTGATGTGGAAATCATACGTGCGGCCCTCAGCGATTAACAAAAACTATACAAAAAGAGTGGCTTTACCTCGTTGGATGCTTGGGAAGTTGCAAGAGTTCATTCCAAGTGGGTTCCCGTTGACATTCCAGGTGTGACTGAACATGGACCAACGAGAACTCGTGGAGGAAGGGGAAGGGGTGGTAGTTCTCCAAAACGATTTAAAACATTCGATTCGGGAAATTGTACACTATTAACGGATGGGTTCTCAAGCAACATTCCCGATATCAATTTGAATGAAGAATTTCCCGACCCCACCGACAACACAACACCGACAAAAACCGTGACTCGAAGGAAAAAAATTGAGTCGTCAAGTGGCAAAAGGAAAACGGTTTGGGTGGATGAGATGGCCAAATACAAGTCGGCAAAGTTGGTGAAAATGTAGGAGAATCGAGAACTACTAGGGATGATCTCGATACGGTATCGGTACCAACCGATACCGATCCCGAAAATACCGATCTCAAAAACTCTCAAACCCCAATATCGATATCAACACTGAAAATCTCTAAATGTGTGTAGCAATACCGATACCAAACACCATCAGTTTGGTACGGGATCGGTATCGGTTCGGTATTCAGTGCAATATGCTCATCCCTAAGAACAACGCAAGTTGTTGGCGGACTTGAAAATAAAAAGAGAAAACACCTTCATAAAACATTTGTCCGAAGTTGAAAAAAATAAACATTTGAAGGTTTTGAAGGAGAATCATGAAGACGCCGAAGAACCATACAGATCGATTCTTCTCAAACGAAACGTGAAATTTGTGAGAAGTGGGGTTGGATCGTTAATTTTTAGTTTTTTTTTATATTCTTATGTTTTTTAAGTTCAATTGTATTTTTTTAATTTAATTTTATAAAATGTTTAATAATAGGTGTGATGACCACCCTATGTGATTAGATCTGATGGTGTGATTGACCACCTCATCCACCCTTAACAAAACACCAAAAAATCGCTATATCACTAAGACTATAAGGAGTGGTGGGGGGGGGGGGGAAGAGGAGGATGAAGCGCCATGTGACACTTGTGGGGGGGAAAATAATTGTGGGGAGTGGAAGGGGGGGGAGAGGGGGGGGGGAAGAAAATAATATTATATTGTGTTAAAGTTAAAAAAAAAAAAAAAAAGCTGGCCAATAAGAAAGCGCCACGTGTCAAAGAAAATTGCCCCACGCCACTGAACTCACCCCCGCCCTCCCCCTTCCCGCCCCCCACGCCATAGCTGCGGTGGTGTTCCCCCCCTTCCCGCCCTCCCTACGCCATCCACTCCGGTCAGTCTAAATATACACTAAAAACATTCTTCTTGTGCATGCTCTTACATTACAAGGATTTGAGTACACTATATTTTGTGAGGCAAAGATTATAACGTGATAGACCTCTATATCACGAGTATTTATCAGTTTATTAATTCTTATATTTTAGAATTACTTTAATTAATTAAGTAGAGGTTCAAAGAATGTGTATAAACATTGACATAAATAATTTTCACCCAGACTTAGTATACAACGTGTCTTCTACAAATAGTTATTACAACCAAATAATAGGCAATGACACTAGTTTTATATTAACATAAGTGTAAGTTTTATATTGATTCTTATTTATAAGTAAAATAACGATAACTGAACCAATTAATTTACAACACCAAAGATAACCAAGAACTAACAGCAAGTGAACAGTTATCTACAGTGGCGGATCTAAAAATTTTTTTCACTGGGTTCCTTTTTTAGATGCTCTAATTACATATGACCCAACATAAAAAAATTCGGGTCGGTACATAGGTTCGGTTCGGGTCGGTTTAGGTTTCAACAGGTTAAAATTTAACATCCCTAAAATAACTAATACGATAATAACCAACACCATAGCTAATACGATAATTCTATAAAGATCACATAGAACCACATAACTATTGTTAATATGTTATCTACTCTATAAACGACAGTTCGCGTTCACAAAAAAAAAGTAGGAAGTATTACCTGTCCAACAGGTTATCGACCACTGTATTCTGTACCCTTGCCTTTTATTTTAGACCATAAACCCATGGCATTGTTGCTGTTACATAAACAAAACATTACACATTACTATATTAGTACCCATCATTTCAAAGAAAGACAATCAATACAAAGAACATTGCAGCCAAATTTACTAATGTTATCTAATCTAGCATGTTACAAGCCTAAAAAGGAAACAATAGATATATCAATATAAAAACAAGAATATACATTGAAACGAACAACGCACAAACATGAGAAATAACGTATACCATTGGTAATCACCAGATTCCATTCTGGACTGGAGCTGGGAGCAATTAGAGGCACCACTTCAGGCTCATCAGGGACAGTAACTTTCAGCGAGACCTCAATCAAATACCTTCGCTAACTGCGTAGTGATGACTATAATGAATCAAATAAAACCACAATTAACAAGAACATAATTAGTGATGACTAATATGGTTTTGGTTTAGGAGACTAAAGAACACATGGTACTCGACAACCAAAAAAAATATCTTGAACAAAATCTGCAAAACTTATACTAATCAACACACTAAACACACACATGAATGTATGTTCTCACAAGCAACATATGGCAGTCAACTTGAATTATTTAATCCCCTATCAAACATTTGTAAGACTTTATATATTTCTAGGTATGCTAACAGTGACGGGGTGTGACATCCGTCACTTTTTTTTTTTTTATTCTTTTATATAATAATAATAATAATAATAATAATAAATCAGATATTTTTTATTTTTAAAAAAAAAAATTATAATGTTTATACAAAGAGCCATCATGATGTTTCTAGACCAAACATAACCCAACATAACCCAAATCCCAATCCCTTTGGAGCCCAAGCAAACAGCCCAAGAAGTTGGCCCAGATCAGATACCCAAGCCCAATCTCCTCCCCTCCCTTCCCTTTAAACAAAAAAATAAAATAACGCTGACCACGGGACTCGAACCCGGGTCTACGTCCTGACCATCACACACATCAACCATCTAAGCTACCTGGAACCTTTGAACTAATCCCAACCCATAATACATTTAAGCCCTCTTTGCCCCTTTATGTTTTAAACAAAAAAAAAAAGAGATGCCCTGCCGGGACTCGAACCCGGGCAAGGCTGGACATCACCCAGCGCGCCAAACCACTGAGCTGAGAAGCCTTTCTTGTTTTAAACCCAAACACATTTGTATTTAACCTTTGTAAAGCGCTGCACCTTCTTCTTCTTTTCTTTTTTTTGCTGCTGTGCGCGACTATGGCCACATGATTGGCCTTAAATCATGCAATAATCACCTATAATTATTACACTATATTGAACGAAAATTTAAAACTAGTCAACCCTTCCAGCTCATGCCTTTATTTCGCGTGATTTCAGCATCTAGTTAAGCCTATTGACTCGGTTTGACCGAGTTTTGACCCAAACCTAATCCGTATATATACACGTTATCAACTCAATCAAATTCACACACATACACCTAAAGGGCCGATGATGATAACCCCTTTATCAAAACCACCTCACAACCTCTGATAATCGCTGATTTGGAGCTTCTTTATCGCGCCTTTGTGCTCGAGTTTCACCATCTTTCGGTACACACTAACCTCTGATTTTATATAATTTTGAATCTGTTTTCATAGGGGATTAAAAGCCCTATGGTTTTGTTCATTAACTGTGTCGAATTCTTGAACAATTAGATAGATTGCAATTAGGGTTTATAAGGATTGGGGATTTATGTTTCAAGTATGGTTTAAATAAAATCTAAATCCTAAATGCTTAACAAACCAGCTACCAGACCAACTGGTCTGGTCACGACCTTTTCACCAGCAGGTGACGGGTTCGACCCCCACCCATAACAAACTTTTTTTTTCAAAAACCCCCTTTTCTTTATTATTCATTATTATTTTAAAATTAGTTTTAAAATACTAAAACACCTTTATAAATTCTACAAAATTTATTCTATGCTATTCCACTGATAAAGTTCATCATCCAATTTTTAGTTTTTCAAAAATCATTTATTTAATATATATTATTAAAAATACAAGTTTATTCATTTATATTTATTAAATTCAATAAAAATATCTAAACGATTTTATTAAATCTCACAAAAATTTTTCTAAACTTATATATTCTTAAACATTCCAGAAAATATTTTTATTTCAGAAAAACCATTTATTTTATATTTTTAATTAATTTTTGTTAGTTTTAATCATAAATAATTCATAATAAATTCATTTTACAATATTTTTGTACCAAAATTTTACATAAATTATTTCTATTCATTTGAAACAGAAATACAATTTTTAATTCAAGAATTCTTTGATTTTAATATTTTTAGATATTAAAGTCGTATTTTGACAATTTGAAATAATTAGATTAATTATTCTATTTTCAAGAAAATAATTTTATAAAAATTATTTTCATACTCAAAACCTTATGTTATGATTATATTCAACTTAAGATTTTACAAAGAGACTTTTATTTATTTATTTATTAAATTTCATATATTTAATAAACAATTCATTAATTAATCAAATAAACATTTATCCCCAAATTCGAAGCCCTAGAAATACATATATCTTAGAGTTATTTCCCTTACACATTATCGAATACTTTAGGTTGATCATTTGGGAGTAATCTCAATTCATATTTCGTTGTCCAAGTCCAATTTCAAGTTACTACGTGAACAGTGAGTATTTCCTATCCCCTTTTTGTCTTTATTCATTTTTGGGGTGTTACATGTACACTTATACAAATTGCAAATACAAGTTCACATTTTTACAATACAATTCTAGTACATTGTGCATTTGCTTACATACGTGCTTTATGCTTAAACATTACATGTAGAATACATTTGTACTTAGTGAAATCATTAGCCATGTACAAGCCGACCTTAACATTGGATAGCGCTATTTGGATTGACAACCCGCCTAGATTGATTCTCCCCCTTTTTCATCGGAGAATCCGTGGCCAGTGTTAAGTTATCATCCATTTATTGGTTGAGTACACTACAGTTCATACAGTACATTATACAGTCACAGGGTTGATTTCGCTCATTTGTATGATACATAGTTTACATAATTGCACTGTAGCTTGCACTTGAATTGTATAACTTTTTAACCTACTATATATATCAAATCTAGGAATGCTCACCAACATTTCATATGTTGACCAAACCTATTTTTGTACATGTTTCAGGTGCAGTTTGATCTAGTGCTTTAGCAAGGAACATTTAGTGCTTTATTTTAATTCAGTTATTTCAATATTTACATTTCATTTAGACAATGTATTTTCCATTTCCATGTAAGACAATTTTGATTATTCAATAATATTTACATTTTAGTACCATGAGCTTTTGAACAATCGTCACTACGTGGCACCTCGATGATTCCGCCATCGGTTGGGGTGTTACAGATTGGTATCAGAGCCATGGTTATAGGGAACTAGGTTACTAGATGAAATAGGCCTAGACTATAACCTGACTTCAACTTTCATGCATTATATTTCCTGAATTACCTTACCCCTCAATTCCCTCTACTTTCTTTCTTCTATCTTTCCCCTCTTCTCTCTCTCCATTCTTCTCATCCTTCATCATGGTGCATAGAGATGGTGTCCTACAAGGGAGTGGAAAGTCTACATCATCATGGGATGGAAACAGTACCTTTCATGAAGACACTCTTAGGCATAATGCCTACTCTTATTCTTGCTCCTTCAAAGTTGTTTGAACTTTAATGAGTGTGATAAGGACACGTGCAATCTGGAAGGGTGGACGCCTGTACACTGGGTTTTCTGGCATAGGCAAGCATAGCGCATAAATCCATTTACGGACCTGTTATGCTTACCTGGGGATTCCTGGAGTGAGTGTCCACTTATAGGCTAAAGCATGTCTTCTTTGATCACCATTGAGTTCAATTCCTTTGAAAAGTCAACGTTCTTGTTGGGCTTTACAGCTAGACAAGGGCACTCCAAGCATTTTATGCAAGCTTTTTCAATAATACTCTCTCGGTTCATATACAATATTTTGTATTTCATGATTTTCATATATTGCTTACAAGTTCATACTTTCATAACCATCTATGGATTTCACAATCACACTTCACCTTACCCTCTTAGCCACTTTTTAAATATTCAATACCCTACCCGAATCATATTATTTCTTTTCTCCACATATTATTTATTTTAAAAACTATAACCTCATACTTTAGCACAAACTAAAGATTTTTTTTAAAACTAGTTGTATTACCTAGCAACTTTACAAAGTACATATTTTCCTCGAACTTAAATTCAATTGATTATTTATTGACGTAACAAACGATTTTGTATATAATGTTTTAAACTATTACAAAGCCTACTTAGCTTATACTATTTAACAACTTTTGTCTTATGTACAAAACCAAATTTTGAAAATATTTATTTGGAATAATATCTAATCTTTAGATTTTCCATCAACACTCACCCATTTTCAGCTTGTTCAAAATTTTACAATATTTTGCATATACCACAATCATGTTTTCTTATACACTTGATTATAACCTTTGATCCAAACCCCAAAATTTGCACTGCTATATAATCTCCTTACTATAAAATAAACTCTTTATCAACTACCTTCACATTCACCATCTCTCACAACCTTGATTCTGCTTCAAAATTTTTTTTCATCATCCTCTCAAGAACTAAATTCATATCCTTCACCTTCTCACACATGAGCTAGTTACCCATGCTAATCAAACTACTAAAAACCTGATACTTGATTCTACAGGATTTTTTCCAAAACACCATTGTTTGTGAAACTTGATTTCCTCTTAACTTGACTATTCACTGGACATTTAATTATTCATGATACTCGTGTTTTCATTTTCTTGATCTTATTATCATTCTGTACCCAATTATGTCATACTCATAGGCATACAACATCTAGAAATTTCCTTGCATACTATCGTGTATTAACACAAATTGGAAATTTATCATATTGATTACACTTATCATACAAGACTCTACCTTACATTTATTTGGAACGTTTAGACTTGATACTTGATCTTACAGATGCTTTTCTAAAGGAAACATCATTGGCTATTACATGAAACTTGATTTTTCCTTAACTTGACTATGCCTTGAACATCAAATTATTCATAAACATTTAATTATTCATGATAACATTTACACTTAATGGTTGTAGTGCTTACAAACTTGCTTGCATAAACATGCTATCAATTTGCAATCTATGTGAATAATAATTGCTGCACTTAATAGAGGTCATCATGCCTTTTTCAACAGTCGGGAGAGGCCCTACAACCTGCTCCACGACTGGTGAAGGCTATCAAACATACTCAACGATTGGTAGAGGTCACTATGCCTTTTCAAACAGTCGGGAGAGGCCCTACAACCTACTCCACGGCTGGTGGAGGCTATCGAACCTGCTCAACAATCGGTGGGACCATAGAAGGACATAAAACCCTAAAGTAAGGTAAATTGATGATTCCGGTCCGGAACGTAATCATGAATTTACAGGTGCGTTAAGGTAGTGTGAAATTCTATTAGAGTTTTTGGTAGGCGTCCAGTACGTTTTCAAGGTATCAAAGGTGTGGTGGGTTAGCTGCGGTACACCCTGTATACAAACACTAATGATGCATTGAAAGTGGGACTGGAAGTCGGACCAGGAACAAACTCTGTTTCCTTGTTAGTTCATTTGGTCTTGTTATAGTCAATCAACTCGTACATTTATTTTAGGGCTCCTAAAACTTGAAATTAGTATATTACTAGATTCTTATTCTCCTTATTATTCGTGACGAACATAATCCAAACCTTAACTCACATCTCTCAAAACAATTCTCTCCGTTACCCATAAATTTACGTCGTGCCTTAACTCAAATTTTCTAAACCACAGTTATCTTAATTTTTACCCAAGCATCCATAACCCTATGTTTTTAAATAACTTCGGGACGAAGTTTCTAAAAGTAGGGGATGCTGTGACATCCGTCACTTTTTTTTTTTATTCTTTTATATAATAATAATAATAATAATAATAATAATAAATCAGATATTTTTTATTTTTAAAAAAAAAAAATTATAATGTTTATACAAAGAGCCATCATGATGTTTCTAGACCAAACATAACCCAACATAACCCAAATCCCAATCCCTTTGGAGCCCAAGCAAACAGCCCAAGAAGTTGGCCCAGATCAGATACCCAAGCCCAATCTCCTCCCCTCCCTTCCCTTTAAACAAAAAAATAAAATAACGCTGACCACGGGACTCGAACCCGGGTCTACGTCCTGACCATCACACACATCAACCATCTAAGCTACCTGGAACCTTTGAACTAATCCCAACCCATAATACATTTAAGCCCTCTTTGCCCCTTTATGTTTTAAACAAAAAAAAAAAGAGATGCCCTGCCGGGACTCGAACCCGGGCAAGGCTGGACATCACCCAGCGCGCCAAACCACTGAGCTGAGAAGCCTTTCTTGTTTTAAACCCAAACACATTTGTATTTAACCTTTGTAAAGCGCTGCACCTTCTTCTTCTTTTCTTTTTTTTGCTGCTGTGCGCGACTATGGCCACATGATTGGCCTTAAATCATGCAATAATCACCTATAATTATTACACTATATTGAACGAAAATTTAAAACTAGTCAACCCTTCCAGCTCATGCCTTTATTTCGCGTGATTTCAGCATCTAGTTAAGCCTATTGACTCGGTTTGACCGAGTTTTGACCCAAACCTAATCCGTATATATACACGTTATCAACTCAATCAAATTCACACACATACACCTAAAGGGCGATGATGATAACCCCTTTATCAAAACCACCTCACAACCTCTGATAATCGCTGATTTGGAGCTTCTTTATCGCGCCTTTGTGCTCGAGTTTCACCATCTTTCGGTACACACTAACCTCTGATTTTATATAATTTTGAATCTGTTTTCATAGGGGATTAAAAGCCCTATGGTTTTGTTCATTAACTGTGTCGAATTCTTGAACAATTAGATAGATTGCAATTAGGGTTTATAAGGATTGGGGATTTATGTTTCAAGTATGGTTTAAATAAAATCTAAATCCTAAATGCTTAACAAACCAGCTACCAGACCAACTGGTCTGGTCACGACCTTTTCACCAGCAGGTGACGGGTTCGACCCCCACCCATAACAAACTTTTTTTTTCAAAAACCCCCTTTTCTTTATTATTCATTATTATTTTAAAATTAGTTTTAAAATACTAAAACACCTTTATAAATTCTACAAAATTTATTCTATGCTATTCCACTGATAAAGTTCATCATCCAATTTTTAGTTTTTCAAAAATCATTTATTTAATATATATTATTAAAAATACAAGTTTATTCATTTATATTTATTAAATTCAATAAAAATATCTAAACGATTTTATTAAATCTCACAAAAATTTTTCTAAACTTATATATTCTTAAACATTCCAGAAAATATTTTTATTTCAGAAAAACCATTTATTTTATATTTTTAATTAATTTTTGTTAGTTTTAATCATAAATAATTCATAATAAATTCATTTTACAATATTTTTGTACCAAAATTTTACATAAATTATTTCTATTCATTTGAAACAGAAATACAATTTTTAATTCAAGAATTCTTTGATTTTAATATTTTTAGATATTAAAGTCGTATTTTGACAATTTGAAATAATTAGATTAATTATTCTATTTTCAAGAAAATAATTTTATAAAAATTATTTTCATACTCAAAACCTTATGTTATGATTATATTCAACTTAAGATTTTACAAAGAGACTTTTATTTATTTATTTATTAAATTTCATATATTTAATAAACAATTCATTAATTAATCAAATAAACATTTATCCCCAAATTCGAAGCCCTAGAAATACATATATCTTAGAGTTATTTCCCTTACACATTATCGAATACTTTAGGTTGATCATTTGGGAGTAATCTCAATTCATATTTCGTTGTCCAAGTCCAATTTCAAGTTACTACGTGAACAGTGAGTATTTCCTATCCCCTTTTTGTCTTTATTCATTTTTGGGGTGTTACATGTACACTTATACAAATTGCAAATACAAGTTCACATTTTTACAATACAATTCTAGTACATTGTGCATTTGCTTACATACGTGCTTTATGCTTAAACATTACATGTAGAATACATTTGTACTTAGTGAAATCATTAGCCATGTACAAGCCGACCTTAACATTGGATAGCGCTATTTGGATTGACAACCCGCCTAGATTGATTCTCCCCCTTTTTCATCGGAGAATCCGTGGCCAGTGTTAAGTTATCATCCATTTATTGGTTGAGTACACTACAGTTCATACAGTACATTATACAGTCACAGGGTTGATTTCGCTCATTTGTATGATACATAGTTTACATAATTGCACTGTAGCTTGCACTTGAATTGTATAACTTTTTAACCTACTATATATATCAAATCTAGGAATGCTCACCAACATTTCATATGTTGACCAAACCTATTTTTGTACATGTTTCAGGTGCAGTTTGATCTAGTGCTTTAGCAAGGAACATTTAGTGCTTTATTTTAATTCAGTTATTTCAATATTTACATTTCATTTAGACAATGTATTTTCCATTTCCATGTAAGACAATTTTGATTATTCAATAATATTTACATTTTAGTACCATGAGCTTTTGAACAATCGTCACTACGTGGCACCTCGATGATTCCGCCATCGGTTGGGGTGTTACACGGGGTAATTGATTCACTATAATACATTAATACCATATAACTTCTTATTACACTCAATCAACAAATATTAATAAAATGGATTCTAACCCAAAAAACAAACAAGTTACCTGGATAGGAGGACGGCTGGACAGGAGCAAGAGGCGGAGCACTGTGGAGTACGACGATGGCGTGGAGGAGAGGGGGCAGGGGCGGCCGGAGGAGAGGTGGGGTTTTGCAGCCGCAGGTTGAGGACCGCTGGAAAAAGGGACAAGGGTGGATGTGGCCTAGCGTGGAGGAGGAGGGCAGGAGGAGGCGGAGCAGAGGTTGGGGGAGGAGGATTAGTGGCTGCTGCTTTATGTTTTTCTTGTTGGGTTTGGGTAAAACCCTATGTTTGAATAAAAAAGGAAAAAGAAAAAAAACAAAACCAAAAAAGCGTGTAACAGGTATCGAACCAGGAGCATTGCGCATGTGATGAAGGGTTCCAACCACTAGACCAGCTCCAACCTTTGGTAATGGGTTCCTTTTGTTATTTTCTTATGGGTTCCTTTCCAATTTTGTATATACATTAACACTAAAAATTACAAACCGAGTGAGTTCCCGGGAACCCGTCCCATGAAGCCTAGATCCGCCCCTGGTTATCTACTTGAACTTGTTTTTACAAAATCCGACCCAAGTTTACTTTCATGGTCGATGAGTTTGGTTTAATGGCAAATACATAATGAGTTATTGAAAATAGTGTAAGCACTAAGCTAGTACTTAAATGTTAATAATCCATAAATGTCTTTGATTTGCTAATTAAACTAAGGAAGTTTCGTAAATCAAGTGGTACCAAAATCATGAGTTAGCGACTAAACTAGAATTTGTTAGTGGCGAATTTATAATGAGTTGGACATACGTTTGATTAATTATTACCTAATGGATCTAAAGGTAAAGCTAGAATTAGGACCTTAAGTTTGTTGACTTTGACCTACGTACTATTGGTCCTTCCTTTAACCCACACAATACGTAATTGGATGGTTCATATGTATTATTTGGTTGATTGAAATTAGTTTATATATATATTTTTTTAATTTTACTACATGAAAAGTCATTTTCTTAAGGAGTGTTAAATTTAAATAATCTCAACTATTAGCAATTGGTCATCACGTTCCAACTAAGAACATGTGTGCTCGTGGTCTCAATTGATCATTTTCTAAATGAAACATATTTATTTTTTGTCATAGTCCGTTGGTAGCTAATATGTTTAAAGGTGAGACTGGCAACATATATTTTGCTAGTTGGTACAGCTAGTGACCAATAATTGATAGTTAGGATTATTTAAATCCAATACCCATTTTTTTAAATACCAAGTTCGTGACATTAACATATAATTAAGTGGCCATAATATGCTAGCACTAAAATTAATTAATCGTTCCAATATTTTAGTAATCAAAACTAAATACAGATTTAAAATACAATACGTATCCAAAGAAAATTCTCATTTGGCATTAGAAATTATGGTCAATGATTTTGGGTGAATGGTGATCAATGACGAGGAATTTCGTCACCAAGTTGTAGTTATTAGGTGGTACCAAAATCATGAGTTAGTGACTACAAACAATGCTCTAAGAATAAGATTTGATAGAGACCAGCGACCACCAATACGATCACGAATTTGGGACTTGTTAAGGATAACTTATGGTAAATGATAATTGATTTATTCTTGTTAGTGGATTGCTTTTTTTTCCAAAGTCGTAAGTCTTCCTAACTTCCTTGTTGGTTGGTCTTTCGAGTGCTATTGCTATTAATAATTAATTTTCTGTTTATTTTACAGTGTCAAAATTTTCTTTTAATTATATCCTCATGTGTTTTTTCTTAGCGATTTTTATCATCTAATTTAACCTTACACGTTACAATACTGAAAAAAGTTTTTCGCGACAACATAAGTGATCGCTATAGGGCCTCGATGTTGTCATGATAGCCTCGGGCGATGACATGTCGTCGCCAAAAAGTTCGTTGCTATTGCTTCACCACATTAGACTAAAATCATTAGTGATTGCGTTAAAACGAATTGATGACTTAAAAAATAATTATTAAATAGTTTTTACCCTAGGGGATAACATGTCGTCGCCAAAGGGGTCGTCCTAATATTAATTTATCGCCTAAATAAGAGTTTTGAAAAAATAATTTACACCTATAGCTAGCGATGACATGTCATCGCCATAGGGTTAAATAAAAAATTATTTATTAAAATAAGTTTTTCCTATCTCGATGACTTGTCCGTCACCATTGGGTTTAGCCATTCTGGTGGTCAACGATGAAAGAGAGATAGATAGAGAGAGCGAGAGAGAGAGAGAGGGGGGGGGGGGAGGGAGGGGGGGGGGGGGGGAGGGGGAGGGAGAGGGAGAGAGAGAGAGTTGGTAGAATTAACACAGTACCATGAGATTTGTGATTTAGGAATCCATTTTGACCGCCATAATGTCATTCAAAGTAACGTTGTATATATTTTTAATTTATACCGTAAAAAAGTTAGTTAATACAGAGAATTAATTACCCCTACAACGACTACAACGACAACATGGCATCGCCATGTGGTAAACCAAAACGACGTCGTGCCTATATTCATTTATCGCATATTAAAATAATTTTAGAAAACCCACCTAAGGTGACCACATGGCACATATCATCATAAAACAGTTTTAGAATGACACTCAACTTTTCATCATTTTCTCGCTTTTATCTAAGGTGACGATTTGTCATCGCCACATGGTTACCTTAACACAAAAATTCCATAAAAATTCCAGGAATCTCGTGGCGATGCTGACATGTTGTCGTTGTAGGTTTACCAATGCCAACGACAACATGTCATTGCTAAACCTTCATCACTGGCATACCCAAATTCTTGTAGTGCGACATGCATGTCACATTAATTTTAGAACTGTTGGGATTAGCATAATCTTCATACTCATTATTCAAGCGGCAACAAAAAACACCCATGGTGATAACTTTAAATCCTTAAGACTGAGGGGTGTGGGACGTGGAGAAGCTTCGGGGTGCTGAGCTGGAGGGGGTCACCGTCGGGGAACACCGCCCCCACCGAAGGAAGATCGGCACAAACGGGGAAATTATACCGAGCGCACCGTCCCATTTTTCGAGGATTTTTTGAACGTTGGGGCCATAGGAACGTTGGGAGAGAGAGAGAGAGAGATAGAAGGGTTTTAGAGAGAGAGAGGTAAGAGAGAGAGAGAGAGAGGAGCTCTGGCAGGTGGTGGTGGAGCTCCGGAAGGTGGTGGTGGAATGATGAAGATGGAGCTAGTTTTTTTTGCTGAAGATGGATCTGTTGAAGGTTTTGAGGGTCACTTGAAGGTTTTGAGGGTGTTGGTTGAATGATGAAGATGGATCTGTAAAAGGTTTTGTTGCCTTTGTTGCTACACACATATATATATTTTTTGCTTCTCTACACACACATATATACATATTTAATTTTAATAGATTTTTTTAAAATATAAATATGTAATTAAATAGATTAAATAAAATAATAAAAAAAAGAAAGGGGAAGGGGGAAGGGGGAACCATTTCCCTTGGAACGGGGAAGGGAAGGAGGTAAATGACGTGGCGCTGATGTGGACAAGGGGGAGGAAAGGGGGAAAGACACCACACCCCATAGCCTAATGTAGCTTAATGAAATGTAAAAAGCTTTTACACGTACATTTTAGATTTCCCAAACGAAAAGGCGAAACTCATAATTTGGGGTAAAATAAGCAAAGCTGTTTGGGATAGGGGTGTTCAACGAATCGAATAACGAATTTTCGAATTATTCGAATCGAATTATTCGAATTTTTAATATTTTTACCTGAATTCGTATTCGATTCGTATTCGTTTAAAATTCAATTTATTCGATTTAGTTCAAATTCACCTTAAATAACAAATTGTTTTACTTTTAGTTTTAAAACTAATACAAACTCATTATTTTTAACATATAAAATACAAATCTACAAATTGATAAACAACAATATGTCAAATACGAGAATAGTAAAAATAGTAGAGAGTATAGTTTTATAGAGTTTTGTGATATATAAGGTAAATATATAAAACATGGTTATGCTAAAAGTTATAGACACTATGGGTTCTTAGAGTTTGACCAAAATTTAGAAGTTTTTTTTTCAATGTGTATACTTGTGTATATAATAATGTGTATATGTGTGTATATATTTAAAAAAATATACATGTACAATTTTTATTCGAATTTCGAATCGAATCGAATTTAAAATCATAAATTCGTATTCGATTCGTATTCGATTTATTGGACTCGAATTCGAATCGAATCGAATTCGAATTCTTAATAATCGAATCGAATTCTTGGTAATCGAATCGAACTAAATCGAATTTCGAATTTTTCGAATTCGAATCGAATTCTGAACACCCCTAGTTTGGGATGAATTTGAACTATAGGAGAGATTTTAGGGAATCTAGAATCATGAGTTCTTTATCAGTTAATACATTGAAAGTTAAATTTCTTAAGTGTAAATTATTGCCGGCTAATGAGGCAAAGTTTGTATTATTAAAATCCCATTCCCCAACTCATTTAAAACTTCCCTTAAGCTTGAGTCTATACAACATCCAATAAACATCATACTCTCTTGGAAATGTTAATTAAAACATGAGTTACGTTTTGAAGCATACAAAACATATTACAAGATCATATTTTATATATCATTGCTTATTATACATGTGCAATTTCATTTGATTTCATACTGTATATGAAAGTCTATGCATCAACATAACATACACATAAACTTCATGATCCAAAACCTCTGCATACAATTCCTGGACCATCATAGCACTTTGAATACAAACTGTGACATATTACCGACCTTCCAATTCAGTGATCGTAGCATCAGCATTGCTCACGGACATAGCAGGAGATGTGGAGCTATCAACTTGTATCGTTACGTCACTCATATTGAGGTTTTTTCTAGTTGGTGGATTTTGCATCCGTGATCGGTCACTTAGCAGCATAACCACCTCAGACATGCTAGGCCTGACAGATACAGGAGACTGCGTGCACATCAATGCTATTTCTATAATTTTCCGTATTTCT
This sequence comes from Ambrosia x helenae, assembly GCA_030844895.1. NCBI lineage: Eukaryota > Viridiplantae > Streptophyta > Magnoliopsida > Asterales > Asteraceae > Ambrosia > Ambrosia x helenae. Next base: position 112,251,689 of record CM061233.1, on the reverse strand, counting down.
TCTTCTCTATATTCAATCGGGTCTAATGTCTCATCCACCAACTTCATGTGTATGCGCGATTCATAATAATTCCAAGCCTAATGACATAAGTTAAACAAGGTCACTAAATTGTTACCGTGAAAAGTTAGTTAAAATTAAGTCCAATCATCGACTTACACGTTCAAGGAGGTATTGTTCACCAGCTGATTCGTTTGGGACATCAGTACATCGTTTTCCACTAATAATTTCAAGGACAACTATTCCGAAGCTATAGGTATCAACTTTCTCAGACAATTGTCCGTGGATTGCGTACTCTGGTGCTGTATAACCCCTACATTTGTAATTTAGAGAGTTAATTTTTCTTATCTTTATTGAAACACTAAAGACGTATGTATATTCATATGTTAAATACCATAATACTTACAATGTCCCGCCAAACTTAGTACTAATATGCGTTTGATCCGCAGGTAGAAGCCTTGCCAACCCAAAATCTGCAATTTTTGGCTTAAATTCGTTGTCTAGTAATATGTTGCTTGGTTTTATATCTCTATGGATGATGGTAACATGGTACTGTTCGTGCAAATACGCTAGACCCCTAGCCGTGCCAAAAATAATATCACAACGTTGTTTCCAATTAAGTGTCCCTCGTTTTTCACCTAAATCGCAATATAAAAGAATGTGTTAAAAGGTTAATACTACCACAAAACATGGTTACTCAATTAGAACGATTGTAGCTATATGATATATCTCATTATTAGTAATTACCATAAACTTTCTAGGATAAACAATAAAACCCAACTAATTACCATATAGATATTTTTCGAGGCTTCCATTGGCCATGTACTCGAGGACTAGAAGTAATTCTGGCGCTTTACAACATCCAAGAAGGCGGATAAGGTTACGATGATGTACATTACTAATGACCCTTACTTCGGTCTCAAAGTTATCCTTTGCCGTATTGGAACCTATGTCTAATTTCTTTATCGCAACAATGTTCCCATCCTTTATAATCCCCTGCTTGAAATGCAAAAGAATAAATGAACCAACAAAGGAAAAAATATATATCTTTCGAATGTTGTATAGATATTAAGTTGACTTAAGTATATTAAAGAGTTAGCCGATTCTTTCAAGTCGACTCAAAGAAAACTAACTTCAGAAACCAATAGTAGTTACGAGGCCCATCCTATGGAAAACTTTCGATATACCAGAATGTTGTGGTCATGAAGAAGTTCCATTTTCCCAAATTACTTCAGTTTAATTATAATATTTCTAGTAAATCACAAAAATCGTCACTTTTGATTAAAGCCACTACTATACAAAGTTTTCCTATGAAAAAAAAATACGTTACAAATTTTGACAAAATTGTCACTCATTTGTGACGACAAAAAAACTCTAATTTTTTAAATAAATTTGCAACACAATAGGGACAAATACTTAGGAAGTTGCATATGAAATGACGTATAAAATGCATTCCAAATTTCCTATACCATATTTTCGTAAGAAATACGTTGAAAATTGCGTAGTAATTTGTTTCCAGAAAGGTTTTTTTCTAACATAAATGTTTCGTTGCAAATGCGTAGCAAACTCGAATTTGTGACGCATTTGCAACGAAACCTTGATGTTACAAAAACCTCGTCGCAAACCAATTATTACACAGTTGCTACGTAATTTTCAACGCATTTCTTATGAAAATGTGGTGTAGGAAATTTGCAATGTATTTCCTACGCACTATCTCAATATTTATCCCTATTATGTAGCAAATTTGTTTAAAAAATTAGAGTTTCTTTATTGTCACAAATGAGTAGCAACTTTGTCAAAATTTGTGACGCATTTTTTTCGTAAGAAAACTTTGTAGCAAAATAAGCATTTTTCTAGTATATGTTAAAAGTTGCAATGTTGATTGTCAAAGGCGGTTCGGGAGATCTCGATGGGCGGTTTCGTGAAGATCTAAAGTCTAAGGACTAAAACAAGTAAAATAATAATTGGATAATTATTATTTGAATTATCTAGTATTTTGTTTTGAATTTATGTTTCCTATTTTGAATAAGATTAGGATTAGTCAAGTTGTTTCCTAGTTAGGATAGATGAAGTTTGTTAGTATAAATAGAGATGAACTCTATGTTATTTATTCATTGGTTTTTTATTAATAAAAAGTGTCGATCAAGAGTTTGATCAAATATTGTGAGTTCTATGTTCTTGAGATTTAACAGTATAGTGAACATTTATGTTAGGGAGTTAATCTTAATTAGTTTATATATGTGAAATGAAGCGCTAAACCAAAAGAAGGTCTGGAGAAAGATTTATCTTATTAGTATGATTATGTATGCTCTAGGTATTTTATTTATTTGCACATTTAACAAGTTATTTGAATTACTAGATGTTGGGAGTTTGAGTCTTAGCAGGTTAAGTTTTGGTCTAGTGATTGACTGATTGTAGGTCGTTTTTATGTGTGTCTTTAATTTTCGTTTGATCAATAAAGTACGTGCCAAACAAGATCATATTGATCTTGCATGTCTTAATGATACTGCTAAGCTCTAAGCCCTTTTGTAAAATACTAAATTCATTTATGCTAAATACTTTCGCATGACCCGTTTCAAACATTTAAGAATAAACAAAAAAAAATTAGTAAAATTTATAAGGGAGAGGTTAACATACAAAGCTTCTTAACGTAAGAAGCGTAAGAAGCAATCTCAGCTATTAGATTAACAAGATGGCTGGATGAAAATTAAAAACCCTAATTATACTTGGGTTAAACTAACCAAGGGTAAATTATGAAAAACCGTCTATTTTTTTTTTTCAAATCGTAACAACAAAAATCAATCGAAACAAAAACTTTCAACAATTGAAATCGATTAAACCAATCTGAATGATTACACAATCAAAATAACAAAAAAACATTCGATTACAATGAACGAAAATGAAAAAAAAACATAAAAACAGAGATTTACACTGGAACGATTTAATCATACGAAAAACATACAATTATGAATAAACGCTCGTAATAGTTGTCAAATACTTTCGATTTTGTTTCAATTAGTATGATTAAACATAAAAATTAGGTTAAACAAGTTGCAGAGGAAGAAGATGAAGTTGGTGAAAACAGAGACTTTTAAACACACTGACAAAATTTAAACGCACTTACAAAATTTAAACGCACTCATTAAAAAGTTTGGAAGCACTCATTGAAAATTTAGAAGCACTCATTAAAAAGTTTGGAAGCACTCATTAAAAAGTTTGGAATCACTCATTGAAAATTTAGAATCACTCATTGAAAATTTAGAAGCACTCATTAAAAAGTTTGAAAGCACTCATTGAAAATTTAGAAGTACTCATTAAAAGTTTGGAAGCACTTATTGAAAATTTAGAAACACTCATTAAAAAGTTTGGAAACACTCATTGAAAATTTAGAAGCACTCACTAAAAAGTTTGGAAGCACTCATTGAAAATTTGAACGCACTCATTAAAAAGTTTGGAAGCACTCATTGAAAATTTGGACACACTCATTGAAAATATGGACGCACTCATATTAAAATTTTAAACGCACCTTCTTATGAGTCTCTGCACTTATATTGAAATCGTGTCCCATAATTCTCATTTTGGACGCACTATTAATTCAGTCTATCTTTGTTGTCATCATCTAGATGAAAGATGGATAACATTTCTTTGACTTTTGACTGAGCAATTCGTTTCCTATTTCCAGTCAAATGATTAAATCAAATGATCAAATCAAATATTTTCATAGAGTTCGTGATGACCGGGATCAAATCAAATAGTCAAAATCAAAATATTTTTCAGTCTTGATATAGAGATTGTAGACAGGCACAGGGTTGATATAGAGATTGTAGATAGGCACAGGGTACCATTTCTTAGTATGTTGCCATTGGCGGTAGGTGAAGATGATGATGATGGTGGTGGTGGTGTCTGATCTCGATTGATTACGTTTGTATCAAAGGAGGATGTGTTAGGTCTATGTTCTGAAAAGTTTAGATCAGGAAAGAAGAACATAGGTTTAATCGTGGTTTAATTGTGGTTAGGTTAAATTGACAGGTGACAAGTTCTAGTGGCTTCTTACACTTCTTATGTTAAGAAACTTTGTACCCTATACTTTCTCAATTTATAAATGATCAGTGAATTTAGTGACCAATAAAAAAATACATTACGATTTGATACCTTTAAAACTTTTGAGATTTTGATGTGTCTCCAAGTTTTCTAAATAAAGGAACTGGAAAGTAAACACAGGAAAATTCTTAACATTCTCCCATACTGACTTTCCTTCTAAAATGGAAGGATTTTAAGGGAAATAATATTTCTCCTATTTTTTTTCTATTTCTTTTGAACTCTAGAATGCGAAATTAAACTAATTTTCACTTTCTCTTTATTTTATCTATAATTTCCTTTCACTTTTTTTCTTTTCTCTTTTTAAATCTCTTTTCTCTTCTTTTCTTTTGTTTGTTAATTAATGTTGGAACACAACGGAAGTGCTTGTTAGAACAAAACATATGTTATGCTCTATTATGCAAGTACCTTGTACTTGGGGTGAATCAAACAATATATGCATTTCGATTTAAGATGTAGGTAAATATATACTAATCAAGAATTAACAATCATTAGTTCGTGTAGATTGAGAGGAAAGTACCTTGTAAACATCTCCAAACCCTCCTTCTCCAAGCTTATTTTCATCTCTAAAATCATTTGTTGCTTTCTTGAGATCACCGTAGCTAAAGTCCTTTGGACCTTGCAATTCGGTTGCCCCATTTAAGCTACCTGTAAAATTTGAATTAAACCAATATAACTTTTTTTTTCGTAAACATGTTCAATACATTTGGAGGGTAATCAATAATGCCTACCGATAGGTGTTGTTCTTTTTGACTGACGATACCATAAAAGTAGACCTATTAGCAATATGATTAGAGCTCCTACACCTCCAAGCACACCTCCGATAACAGCTCCCTTATTTTTTGAACCTCCTGTTATATAAATTATTATCATCATGATACATTTTCGACAATTTTCAATGACACGTATTAAATATAATCTATTCAACCCAATGCTTTATTTTTGTCCTAGTTGATCCTGATTCGATATTAGAAGTATATTAACTACGCTCAAGATGTAAAGTTAATATTAATAAGTTACATGTTCACAAAATACATGAACATATCATATTGATTATATGATTCTCAATGGGAATCTAAAACAATGATGAATGATTAATGGAGTATTGGATTTTAAATAATCTCAACTATTAGTAATTGGTCGCCACCAGTCCCAACTAAGAAAATGTGTGCTAGTGGTCCCAACTTTTAATATATTGGCCACCAATGGCCTATGACTAACAGAATACTAACTGACATGTTTATTTTTAGTCATAGTCCGTTGGTGGCCAACATGATTTTTTTAACGACCAACTAAAGTATTGTCGGGTACTCCGTACGCGGCCCCCATTGGCTAAAGGTAGCCCACAAGATGTATCTTATAGCGGCCCAATCCGCACGCACGGAGCCCCCTAGCCCATCCGTCTCCTGTTCCAGGGAAAACCCGGCCCTCATTCCCACCCAAAAGTACGACGAAAGCAAACCGGTAAAACCTGGAGGGATCAAGAGTCGAACCCATGACCACAAGGATTAAGTGTCTCTCCCTCACTTCCCGGTACCACTCCACCACAAGGGTGAGGGTGGTGGCCAACAAGTTAAAAGGTGAAACCGTCAGCACATATTTTACTAGTTAGGGCTGATGGTGACCAATATCTGATAGTTGTGGTATTATTTAAATCCAATACTCTATGATTAATTAATTGCTACATTAGAATTTCATAGATTCATGCTAATTAAGAAGTACAATATTAAAAGTCACATAGTTTCCTATAAGTAACACACAACATAGTAAATTATATTAGGATGTCAGAAGTCTCACCTTCTTGTAGAAATGGTGCGATATCAGTAGTTTTATTTTTCGAAAAAAACGCAGAGGCAGAATACCTCATGAAACACCCGGAATCAACAGCCCTCCCATCAACAACATCACTGGCACAACTCTTTATGTTAGCATATGCTACCTGTAAGCAATTTTTGCATCCATCTGTTGTTACGGTCTTGGCACATTGCGCTATAGCATAAGCCGTACTTGTATTGGCACCGGCAACAGGTGCAGTTGATGCAGCATAGAAACCATTTATTTTAGGGGTAACGATAGAAAGATTGGACAATAATTCAGCCACAACCGTTGCAAAAACGTCTTGTCGTGATGAAGTACGATTGCCGCATAAGCCAACATTGCCAGGCAATGTTGTTTGATCGTAAAAAGAGTTAGCTTCATACCTTCATTTAAGACATAACCATTATGGGAAAACAATCATGTACTCAAAGATGGTCACACCCAAAAATAAATTTTAGTCAACATTCATATAACCATGACCCATTAAACTTGGGACACTATCATTTTGATTCATCACGATTCCGGTACGATATCCACGTACAATTGCTATAGCTTAAGATTAAGATAAATACTTTATTGTTAATAAAACTTCGCTTTAAACAAAGATAATACGAAAAACCTTAAAAGTGAATGCTGGTAGTGTTACTGAACTGAAGTAGATCAGACAATACCGACACGGTAAATGACAAAAAAAAATAATTATATTTTTCCCATTCAATTTTGCACAAAATTTTATTGAAATATAGATAAAAAATAAACATATTGCAACGACATATTAAAAATTTTATGACTCATCATTTACGCGTCTATTTATCTATTCATTTTCTGTATTTAATTCTTATTTTATATCTTTAAAACTTTGGCAATGCATGTCAAGTTTAGAACTATCTATAAAAGGGCAACAAATGTAATAGTTTGATTATGCAATTTTATACCAAAGTTTCTTGAGAAATTTTCACTATGTGCCATTAGTGATGAAATTATAATAACATTGAAAAAACGTGTATTTCAGACCTCCCTAATTAATTCATACTAATGCTTATTATGAGTTATAATTTGGCCTCAAATAAATCACCAACAAGAGTTAGCGCAAGAAATAAACTAAAAAGTGTCAACCTGAGAAAGCAACCGTCAAGAACGGCACGAGCACCAGCGGCAGCGTCGCAGGTACGTATGGACCTTTCCGCGAAATCAAAACATTCAACACACTCACTTGTCAACATATAATTCCTGCACTGAGCCAATACGTAAACCGGCTCAGTACTGTTTGCCTGATCTGAGGTTGCAAAGTAGGTGTTATTGTTGGATAACTGTCTACGGATGTCTCTAAATGTTACATTAAGATTTCTGAAAAAAATTGGGAGGTTGGTAGCGTTAACTTGGGCGCAAGCGCGAAGTACTAGGTTTGTTTGTGGCTGTGGTGACACTGGATTTGGGAGAAAGACCATGAAAAGGATGGTGATCATCACCATATGCTGCCCATAGCACCACCACTTAGTTGTGATAGTCATGGATCCTTTGTTTACTTTGCTATGAAGGGGATTATAGACTAGACAATGTCTGGTTTAAAGTTTACTGGGTACGTACTCCTTATATAAAATGATAAATAATGCTAAAATCATCAGGGATGACTATAACCCATAGTGGATTTTTCTTCCCACTAAGGCACTTACACGAAATTTCTCCATTGAAAAATGCTTTCTAAAGCTATTTTCAAAATAAAATAACTCGTCCTCTAATTTGTAGTTTTTAAGTTGCATGATATTTTGTATAATAAAAATTTACTTAAAGTTAACATTCGAATACTAATATAAAAATTAACATTAAAGTAAGTAAAACTACAATTAGTTATAACTTATAACCAATGACGGGTCTTGAACAAATTAAAAACTGGTAGAGAGCCAGACTCAATACATATAAAATTGTTCAGAAATTTTTGCTATAATTTGCACTACGAAGCAAAAAAGTTGGGCGGGCTGGGACCTTATCAGGCCAGAAAAATATGCCAGTGCTTATAACAATTTATTATATGCCACTACAAAAAAAACCAACCTTTAGCGGCAACACCAATAACGGCGACCCGCCTTGGTGTCGCCACTAAAAGCTTAATCCCCAACAACCACATTCAGCTTCAATCCCGACCGTCAGATCGTTCAGCAGATCAACGGACCACCTTTTATCATACCAAATATCATTAGTGGCGACCGTCGCCGCTAATGCTCGAAAATCTTATAGCACCCGCCTTTCTTCCTCTTTTCCCTCCCTGCTCACAAAATTGCCTCTCTATCTCTTTCTGCATTCTCTCTCTCGCTCTCTCATCTCCCTCTCTCGCTCTCTCTCTCCCTCTCTCTCGCCCTCTCTCTCCCTCCCTCCCTCTATCCTTCCCTCTCCCCCTCTCTCCCCCCCTCTCTCTCTCCCCCCTCTCTCCCTCTCTCTCTTGAATTCCTTCCCATAACCACCACCAAACTCCACCACTCCACCACTGGTTGCACCATCACAGCTCCACCACAACCACCACCGAAATCCACCATCACCACAACTCGACCACAACCACCACTGAAATCCACCATCACCATAGCTCCACCACAACCACCACCGAAATCCACCATCACCACAACTCCACCACTCTCTATCCCGCTCCCTCTCTCTCTCCCTCCGTCTCTCTCTCTCCCTCTCTCCCTCTCCCTCCCCCTCCCTCCCTCTCTCCCCCTCTCTCCATCTCTCTCTCCCTCTCTCTCTCTCTCTCTCCCTCCCTCTCTCCCTCTCTCTCCCTCTCCCCCTCCCTCTCCCTCTCCCTTTCTCCTCCTCTCCCCCTAGCATAACAAATCGCTATCATCAACAATGAACTAATCAAAGATCGGAAGACGATTCAAAGGCAAAGTTGCAATCGTTACAGCTTCAACTCACAAAAATGCCTCTCTATCTCTTTCTGCATTCTCTCTCTCGCTCTCTCATCTCCCTCTCTCGCTCTCTCTCTCCCTCTCTCTCGCCCTCTCTCTCCCTCCCTCCCTCTATCCTTCCCTCTCCCCCTCTCTCCCTCCCCCCTCTCTCTCCCCCCTCTCTCCCTCTCTCTCTTGAATTCCTTCCCATAACCACCACCAAACTCCACCACTCCACCACTGGTTGCACCATCACAGCTCCACCACAACCACCACCGAAATCCACCATCACCACAGCTCAACCACAACCACCACTGAAATCCACCATCACCACAGCTCCACCACAACCACCACCGAAATCCACCATCACCACAACTCAACCACTCTCTATCCCGCTCCCTCTCTCCCTCCCTCTCTCTCTCTCCCTCTCTCTCTCTCCCTCCCCCTCCCTCCCTCTCTCCCCCTCTCTCTCATCTCTCTCTCCCTCTCTCCACCTCTCTCTCCCTCCCTCTCTCCCTCTCTCTCCCTCTCCCCCTCCCTCTCCCTCTCCCCTTCTCCTCCTCTCCCCCTAGCATAACAAATCGCTATCATCAACAATGAACTAATCAAAGATCGGAAGACGATTCAAAGGCAAAGTTGCAATCGTTACAGCTTCAACTCAAGGCATAGGTTTCAGCATCGCTCACCGGTTAGGTTTAGAAGGCGCCTCATTCGTTATCTCCTCTTGCCATCAGGTTCTTCTTTATTAATATATTTTAATATATGGTCCATTTGTTTACGATGATTATGATATGTTTATATTCATTTGTTTGTTTCTGAACATGAATTGAATGTAATTATGTATTGTATGTTTGTTCGATTGTTTATAAGAGTTTAAATGAAGCTCAATTGTTTTTCTACCAAATTTTTTGTATCTGAACATATATCGAGCATAATTGTGATATGTTTGTTATGTTTTCTACTGAAGGTTTTTGTTTATATGAATTTAAACAAAGCTCAATTATTTGGTTTTGATCCAAAAACACAAATTTATGGTTACACCTGTTCTATTGAAATTTCTGTTTTTGAATGTGAATTGAACATGATTCTGATCTGATTCTTTGTTTGGGATGTTGTTCATCCTTCACCACCTAGGGTGTTATTATATCTGCTTATGTTTCTTCATATGTGTCTGATTATTTTGGTGTTTTGATTTGTATGTCTTTATTTTGCTAAATCTTATATAAATCTCTATAAGAAGATGAAGATGATTCACCATGTTCTACTGTTGTTGGGTTTGGAAAGAAAGAAATAAAGGGTTATTTAAATACATGTTAAGAAGATAGTAGCTCAAGCTCTGATTTGAATGAAGAACATGTCACTAGCTTTGATTATTTATCTTCTCCTTCTTTTGTAGATGGAAACAGTGACAAGAACATGGTTGAACCCACATGTGCTAAAGATTTAGACAAATTGGAGAAACATGGGTCAACAAGTCTCTTAGGTTTGTTTGTCTGTTTGTTAAATTTCTATTTTCAATGATTTTTTTTATATTTGATTTAAGGCTTTTTCTATGTATTTATTTGTTGGTTTTTGTTTTTGATGTGAGGTTTTCTAGGTGTTTGATGAAATGTTAATTGTGTTACAAGTGATGAAGTGAAGTAGTTGTTAAGTTTTCCTTTGTTTATGATGCTTACGTTTGCCTTTGATTCGAGGCTTTTTCTATGTGTTTGCCAAATGTGTTGCATGATGTTTGGATGTGCAATTTGGAATTGGGTGATCAAATAATCACTTTTAAACCTACTTTCATACATTAGTTTATAAGTTTAACAATTCTTAGTTGTTAGTATCACCATGCCATTGTTTAAAAAAACAGTTGAAGCTCGCGTATCGAGGTAACACATTATTGACTCTTTTCGTTTGTTTACTAATATTAGATTTTTCAACCCCGGAACGCTTTCAAGATATAATCTAGTTTCTACAAAAAAAAATAATAATAATAATTCTAAGAATTTTATACGTATTGAGTTCACACCCATAGATTTTACTAAAACATAGTTCAAGATCCGTCAATGGCCACCATTGGTTAACAACTTAATACTTTTTCATGGTTATCAAACATGAAACCAGTATAACACAATTATGTTTGTAATATTATCATCCTTGTTTGTCATAGCATCAAAATCTATTAATTTCGATTTCTTCATTAATGATCAACTTCATTGAAAACGACACCTTTTCAGCTCCACAAGTTAATACTACTAGACTTGCTTAGTGAATATTTCCCGCACTAAAAAACATCATTACCATTAATTGCATATTTGACAAAGCGTACACATATCTGTTTGGTCCATTACCAGAATCAAATTTTCCACAAACATGATAGCGCCATTTCCCCACCAGAAGACCGGCCCGAAGACTTGAGATGGTGGAGGTCGACATATATATACAAACACACACATAGGATTATAATCGTGTGACAACCATTTACATATTTCACATATAATATTATTTTAAAATTTCAATTTTACAACAAAGTTACAAATTAATGTAAAAATTTAAATTTTTACTGTTAAATCCTATGTTATTTTCTTTTTAAGTTATAAGTAAGTAAGGGATAGGGTACCAAATCGTAGACGATGATAACCCTATCCCATAAAAGAACTCAAATTATGAAGCCTGCCAACCTATTCTGCGAAAGAACATGCGCACACTACTCTCAACGCAGAAATAACGTTGCTGGCCATGCAGTAGATGCGCAACAGCGCTCAACGCAGAAGATGTCAGCAACAACACATTAAATGCGCGTGGCCAACGCGCGCAGACAAACATGCAACATCGTATGCAAGTATGAGGATGCACAGAATATCCTGCTCCAGGAAGATCCTGTCAGATCCTGGCGCATGCTCAGCCTATCAAAAGATGACGCATGGCAGGGTGGTCCAACAACCCTGCCCGAAGTACAACGACGTGACAGCTTCCATGCTGAAGCCATGCCTGTACAGTACCGTCAGAGGTACTATACACTGCACGTCGTCCTGCATGTGGCCAGACGTCACGTCAAATGCCCCCATTAGGTCAACCATGCTACTCATCAGAAAAGGAAGACACATGCAGCCACTCCTGTTGCGCCATGTGGCGCCTTGGCAGAGTTGTATTCTCTCTTTTTTTTTTAATCACATTAGCATTTATTGCCACATGCTTTTATACTAATTATGGCGCCTTGGCATGGTGGTTCGCATGAATTGAATGGAATTCAATGGATTTGGAATTTGAATTCTAACTCTTAAGATGTTTGGTTCATTGAATTTGTTTGAACTGGAATTTCAATTCCAATCTTGTGTGTTTAGTTGACAAATGAATTTGAATCGGAATTTGATATGAATTCCTTCAAATTTCCTAACTAAGGAAATTTAAAATCTTTCCAATATTAGGAGGAATTCAAGTCAATTTATTTGAATCTTCGAACGGTTAACTTCATTTTGGCCCGAACCAATTCGAACCGTGCCATTTCAACGTGAACCGTTTAGATCCGTACCGCTTTTAACCCAAACCGTTTCGGATCGAACAAGTTTCGATCGGTACCGTTTAGGATCGAACCGTTTCTAACCGTACCAGTTTCGACCGGTACCGTTTTGACCATTATCGTTTTGGACCGAACCGTTTCGACCGTACCAGTTTCAACCGATACCATTTTCGACCGGTACCGTTTCGGACCGTACCAGTTTTCGACCGGTACCGTTTTCGGACCGTACCAGTTTCGATCGGTACCGTTTCGGACCGTACCAGTTTCGACCGGTACCGTTTTGTACCGGCACCGTTTCGGACGGTACCAGTTTCAACTGGTATCGTTTCGAACCGTACCAGTTTCAACCAGTTTGGATCGAACAGTTTCAGACCGTACCAGTTTCGGCCGGTATCGTTTCGGACCGTACCAGTTTCAACCGTCGCCCTGTACCAGTTTCGGACCGTTCTAGTTTCGACCGATACCGTTTTGGACCGAACCGTTTCGGACCGTACCAGTTTCAACTGGCACAGTTTCGGGCCGAACCATTTCGGACCGTACCAGTTTCGACCGGTACCGTTTTGGACCGAACTGTTTCGGACCATAACAGTTTCGACCGGTACCGTTTTGACCGTATCGCTTCGCCCTATACCACTTTCGACCCAAACCATTCTGACCCGTACCGTTTTTGACCTGAACCATTTCGACCCTAACCGGTACGGGTCGAAACGGTACATGTCGAAACGATAGAGGTATAAACAGTTCAGGTCGAAATGGTACGAGTCGCAACGATACGGGTCGTGGGGGCAAGGGTGATAGATTCCAATATATTAACCAAACAAATACAATAATAAAGGATTTGAGATTTCAATTTCAACAATTTCGAATTCCTTTTGGAATGTTTAAATTCCAAATCCATTTTTTTCTAATTCCAATTCCTACACAAATCCAATTCCAGTTCCAATTCCAAACCATTCCACGAACCAAACGCACCCTAAGTATCTGGGTAATTCAAAATCTGGATCAACTTTATTATGATAAGGTATTTGAGAACATATCGACGCGATTCAAGTGGAATAGTATCAAAATTGGCGTGCCTCGAAGAGTAGACGAGCACCGGTGGTTGAAGAACAGATCGACACAATTCAAGTGGAGAAAGTAGATGATCAGATAACAGATTGACGTGAAACCAAAATTCTAGATTAACTGGATTTAGCTCCCCTTGTATTGAAGAGAGATGTGAGAAAGAGAGAGAAAGAAGAAAAAGATGTTTTTATTTTATTTAACTTAAGTCAGAAGGTAATGGACAATTTTGCCTCTGGCTTAACTGAATTGAGTTAACCTCATTAAGTAATTGGACTGTTTTGACGCATTTTATGAAACTCTATGTTATCTTAAGTTCCTACTCATGTTTGAGTTTAATCCTTATAAAATTAGGTATTTAACTAACTTAAGTTAGATGATTAAGAATTTGGATCAACTTTATTAAATTAAGTATTTAACAAATAAAACAGAATTACAATTAACAAATGAAGAACTAAGTATCTGGGTAATTCAAAATCTAGATCAACTTTATTGTGATTAGGTATTTAAGAACATATTGACACGATTCAAGTGGATTAGTAATTTAGTATCAAAATTGGTGTACCTCGAAGAGTAGACGAGCACCAACAGTTGAAGAACAGATCGACACAATTCAAGTGGAGAAAGTAGATGATCTGATAACAGATTGACGTGAAACGAAATTCTAGATTAATTGGATTTAGCTCCCTTGTATTGAAGAGAGATGTGAGAAATAGGGAGAAAGAAGACAAATTTTTTTTTTTTATTTAACTTAATTCAGAAGGTAAATGGACAATTTTGCCTTTGGCTTAACCGAGTTGAGTTAATCCCTTTAAGTGATTGGAGTTTGGCGCATTTCATTAAACTAAAGGGATAATTCAAACAATTATTTTGATTTTAGGCTAGACTAACAAAAACCACTAAACCACGTGGACTGTTTGGGTTATTTACTCTTGATTGAATGGTTGACCAAAAAGTGTGACCTACTAAAAAAATCTATTGGAAGATTGTCGCATTTCAGAGAAGGAATGATAAAAAACATATAAATCATAATTGCTGACGCGGTTCAAATAATAAAAATAATAAAAATAAATGCTGACATGTAACGACGTTGAATTTAAATAGGCTTCGGTTATTCACACAATGAAGCTTTTTATTTAAACAACTTTATATGGGTAGTATAGACCCATACGGCCTATAGAGACCAAACTACGGCCTGTAAAGGTCCATACGGGCCGTAGATAGACATAGAATACGTTCAGTTGCAAGCCAGCCTGACAACCAATCATTGTGAGCACCTATACGGCCCGTAAAGGTCTATACGGGCTGTAGTTAACCTCTTATTATTTTGAACTCCAATTTGGATGGGATGGATGGGGTTAGATGGGTGTGTAGGATGTGTAATGTTATTTTTTTATAAAAAAAAAAAATTACCCAATTTTTTATTTTTATGTAAAAAAATTTTAAAATGTTGTTTTCTATGTAACTATAATTAGAAAACTTGTTGTTTTTACTTAGGTCGTCTCGATAAACGTGTTTTTTTTATAAAAATTTTGTTTTTATACTAAATAATAAATTTTTGTTTTTATACTAAATATGTTATTATGTTATATTTGTTAATTTTGATTACGAAATTTTGGTTATTTATATAAAATGTTATTTTTTTTGTTACCTTTGTCGTCTCAATAAGCGTGTAAGCGTCAACCCAAACAACTACGGCCCGTAGAGGCCGCTACTGGCCGTAGAGTAGAGGTTTCTACGTCCCATAGAGGGCCTCTACGACCCATCCTCCAGACATCTACGGCCCGTAGGGCTCTTTGTGACCCGTAGATTGGTGCTTTTCAGACTGACACACTGCAAGTCAGTCTGTTGATTGATTGTTCTCGTACTTCGTATGCTACTACGAGCCGTAGAGCCCATTACGGGCCGTTTAGGGTTTAATGCAATCTGACCAACACTTCTACGGACCGTAGAGGCATATACGAGCCGTAGAGGTTTTCTTCATTTATTGCACTGACACCATCTACGGGCCGTATAGTCTTATACGATCCGTAAAGGATTGTGCAAATCTAATTTTTGTGTTGCTTAAATAATATGGCGCTTTAAATATCTTTTTGTTCCAATGTTCCATTCTTGAAGAATAATTTTTTTAAGGCTGGGCCTACTACAGAAGAAGACGGGTCAAGTTGTTCTTTGGGCCCTACATGATATTTGTTTTCTTATCCCTATGGATTCTGAATGGCTATGGTAAGCTCGACGTCTGCCGTGGCTCAAAATTATTAAGTTAAGATTGTTTTAGGGGTGCAAATGAGCCGAGCCGAGCTCGAGCCCTGCATTATCGAGCTAGGCTCGTTAAAATTTTCAGAAGCTCGAGCTCGATTCGAGCCTTGTATTTTGGGCTCGAGCTCGGCTCGATAGTATATTTAAGAACTCGAGCTCGGCTCGAAAGCTCGATCAAAATGTATGTGGCAAGAGTATAAACGAGCCAAGCTCGGCTCAAGCTCGTTTTGGACCATTAAGGAGCTCGTTTTGACTATTAAGGACTCGTTTGGACCATTAATGAGCTCATTTTGAACAATTAAGAAGCCAAAGGCTCAAAGTAATTCAGTTAATGCATGGATTGCAAAACAATCGGGCTATATAGTATTAATTGACATAAATAAGCAAAGCTCGATAAGGCTCGACGAGCCAAACTGAGCTTTACATTCGAGGCTCGAGCTTGAGCTCGATAATCAATGAACTTTATTTCAGGCTCGAGCTCGGGCTCGGGCTCAATAAGACTCGGCTCATTCGAGCTTTTTACCGAGCCGATCTCGAGCAGCTCGCGAGCCGCTCGGCTCGTTTGCACCCCTAGTTTTAAGAAAGCAAGTTGATTACTCAAAGCATGTTTTCGATTAAAATAAAGAGAACATGCCGTTGAGATCTAAAAAATATACGGACTCTGCCTTCCAAAAAAATATATTCATCTAACCATGCATATAGGGTGTGTGGTCAACAAACCCAACAAGTTTTTTTTTTTCTTGTTTTTATGTATGATGTTATGGGTTTTTAATAAAAGCAAAGATTTTTGAACTTGCAAACACTCAATCTATACACGTTACGAGTAAAGATCAAATATAAAATGTTTTTTTGGTAAGAACGGTAAGAATCAAAGGGAGTAATTTTTTTTTTTTTTTTTTTAAATTTTTTTTCCCATGTGCTTAAACATACTTTCTAGATGAATAATACAAAAAAAAAAATTAAAATTTTTTTTAGTGTAATTACGTCATTAAAGTAAGTACATTAGTTTACACTAGAGTTGGAGTAATTATGTAATTACTCTACACGTAATTACTCTACACCAAAATTTATTTATTTTTTGTTTTTTTTTAGTTTTCAATACTATAATACATGTTTAACAATATGGGAAAAAACTGAAAAAAAAATATCATCCTTTGATTCTCACAGTTCTTACAAAAAAAAAAAAAAACACTTTTTACAAGATCTTTACTTACGTTACATTCAAAATATATATTAGTGATAAGAAAACGTAACGAATTCCATTGTGTATCTTAGGGTACGCTTGGTTCGCATTAATTGAATGGAATTCAATGGAATTGGAATTTGAATTTCAACTCTTGATGTGTTTGGTTCATTGAATTTGTTGCAATTGGAATTTCAATTCCAATCTTGTGTGTTTGGTTGATAAAGGAATTAGAACTGGAATTTGGTATGAATTCCTTCAAATTCCTTTAACTAACGGAATTCAAAATCCTTACAATATTAGAAGGAATTCAAGTCAATTTATTGGAATCTTCGAACGTTTGATGTCATTTTGACCCGAACCGATTCGAACCGTACCATTTCAACGCGAACCGTTTAGATCTGTACCGCTTTTAACCAAAACCGTTTCGACCCAAACCGTTTCGAACCGTTCCAGTTCTGGCCCGTACCAGTTTCAGCCTGTAACGTTTCGGAACGAACCATTTCGGACCGTACTAGTTTCGACCGGTATCGTTTCGACCCAAACCGTTTCATACCGTACCAATTTTGACCGGTACCGTTTCGCCCGATCCGTTTCGGACCGTACCAGTTTTGACCGGTACCGTTTTAGACTGAACCGTTTCGGACCGTATGAGTTTCGACCGGTGCCGTTTCGACCTGTACCATTTCGCACGAACCGTTTCGGACCGTACCAGTTTTGACCGGTACCATTTTGCCCGTACCAGTTTTGACCGGTACCGTTTCGACCCGAACCGTTTGGACCCGTACCGTTTTCGACCCGAACCGGTACGGGTCGAAACGGTGCACTCGAAACGGTACAGGTCGAACAATAGAGGTAAAAACAGTTCGGGTCGAAACGGTACTGGTAGAAATAGTACGGGTCACATCGATGCGGGTCGTGGGGGCAATGGTGATAGATTCCAATTTATTAACAACCAAACACAATAATAAAGGATTTGAGATTCTAATTACAACAATTTCAAATTCCTTTTGGAATGTTTAAATTCCAATTACAATTTCAAATTCCTAAGGGTGCAAACAAGCCGAGCCAAGCTCGAGCTTTACTCAGCTCAAGCTCGAGCTCGTTTGGGTTATGAAAGCTTGAGTTTGGCTCGTAGGTAGTTTTTCAAACTTGAACTCGGCTCGTTTATTATTTATTTTTTAATTAATAATAATTATAAATATTATTTTACATATAATTTTGTTGTTTTTTCTTAATTTTATAAGTAGTAACTATTATTATTTAAATATATTTTTAATATGTTAAATAAAAATTATAGATATAGTGGGCTTGTTTAGGCTAGCGAGCCGGCTCAAGCTCGATAACCAAAGATTGGGTTCGGTGGCTAAACTAGCTTGTTTTCAAGCTCGGGCTCGAGCTCGGTTAGGCTCAACTCATTTCAATCTCTTTTATAGCTGAGCTCAAGTAGCTCGACTCATTTGCACCGTTACCTAAAACTCGTAGTTACCAATAGTATATCATGCCTTGTGAGCCAAGTTTGGTAGCAAAACAGTATTGGTGATTTAGTGAAACTTTTTCATGATATGTATGGGATATAAATGATGTGCTGGCGGGATAAGGCTAGAAGCAGGAAATGTGTCCCTATTCCCTACTAACCCAATTATTAAAAAAAAAAAAACACAAAAAACAAAGTCATGGTTGACCACACCACTTGATTTTAGTGTCGCCAAAATTGAAAATTCAATAAAAAAAATTGGTAACAACCCAACTTAATGTTATTTTAGTAAGCACAAGCTAGGCAAGCGTTTAATTCCTATTTCTCTATCTTCTGAATTTGTTCATGGTTCTTTAAGTTACTGATGGCTGTCCTTGTTGTGTTGCTTGTGTTGGTTGTGTTATTGTTACCCAAGCCAGGATTTTCGCAGTCAAACGATCGCGATAACAGCACAAACAGTCTCATCGCTGTGAATTGCGGTCGTAACGCAGTGCTAAGCGTGCCAAACTTTATCAAGAACCGCAACTCTACTTATACTGAACTCAGAAGGCGTTTATTGAGCGAAAAGGTACTTTACGCAAGAGCGCAGACTTTAAGTGCTGGGGACTCGGTATTTGCTGCAGCCCAATGCAGAAACTACATATCTGTAGATCAGTGTGTCGCTTGTGTTGATGCTTCTGTTTCTAAACTGGTCAACTGCACATCTGGAAATGGTGCTTATGCTAGTTTTGATAACTGCTTTCTCAGGTAGAGTTTTCTTTTATAATTTTATTTACTATTTTATCCTCGGCCAGTAAATTCGAGTCAAGCTGTTGATCGATTCGAAACCATGTAAAAAAAAGTTATAAATAATTTAAATCCTTTGTTCTAAGGTATGAAGACTTTGCTGACTTCTATAACAACCCTTATGTCACGGATGATTCGAATAGTACGCCAACTGTGATATGTAGCAATCAATCTGCATCACAGCCAACAGCTTTTAATCAAGTTGTCGACGGATTTTTATCAGACATCAGAGTTGCTACTCCGAAAATGACTAATTTCTACGTAGCATCCACGAGGCAAATCGAAAGTGGAAATGCAACAGTGTATGTGACTGCACAGTGTATTGAAGATATAAATAAGGCCACTTGCCAAACTTGCATGAATAGAGCATATGACAAATTAAACGATTGCCTTCCGAGTAGAGAAGGAAGGTTTTTCGACATGGGTTGTTTTGCAAGGTATTCAGACACTCCATTTTTCAATGGCAGCCAGACGACGGATATTACTAATGTCTTAAAAGGTGAGGCCACTTCTTCTTTCGAATACTTGAATGTCGAAATGTTATTCCATAGAATGTGATAAGTGATGCATTTATAACTTGTATATGGTTATATGATAGGAAATTCAAGTAAGGCAGCCGTAATTGGTGCAGCCGTTGGTGGTGTAGTTCTTATTTTCCTCATCCTTCTTTCGTGGTTATTATATCGATCATGGAACAAGTCTAAGAAGACTGAACAAGGTGATTGTATAAGTACATGTTTTGGTGTATGAGATACCTTTCATAATACTGATAACTTCCATCTGTGTATATACATGTACAGCCGAATTTGATGGGGCGATTCGTTACAATTATAAAGATCTGCAGCTGGCAACCGATAACTTCAGCGAAGAAAATATACTTGGGAAAGGAGGTTTTGGTGAAGTGTTTAAGGTAATAAAGAGTAATTCAAGAAAGCAAAAGCCACTTAGAAAATTATATTAGTGCTTTTTAACTAAGTTACTAAATGGTTGATACTTAACAGGCAGTCCTTGAGGATAACAATGTAGTGGCAGTGAAGAAACTTTTGGTACAACATGCTGGAGCAAAAGAAGAATTTGAGAATGAAATTAAACTTATAAGTAACATTCATCATAGAAATCTTCTACGTCTCCTTGGATGGTCCGTTGAAGAATCTTATTTACTTTTGGTACTGGAATATATGCCGAATGGAAGTCTTGACCGCTTCTTATGGGGTAAGTTGGAGTGGCCAAACTAGTGACTATTTTTCGGATAAAATATGCATGTTCAAACACTTGGTATATAAGCTAACAAATATTTGCATAATGGAGGCTCGAAAAGAGGGACTCTGAACTGGAACCAACGCTATGAAATAATATTTGGAATAGCTAGGGGTCTTGCTCATCTACACGACGAATTCCATGTCAAAATCGTACACAGAGATATTAAATCTAGCAATATCCTCCTTACTGATGATTTTAAACCCAAGATAGCAGATTTTGGGTTGGCAAGGTTTCAACCTGAGGACCAAACCCATGTTAGCACCAAGTTTGCCGGTACATTGTAAGATTTTTTAGCCACAAAATTGCACTTCATTAAGTTCGCTTTTTCTGTGAGATATTCTTTTAGTTTAACAACATGACACTATGTCAGGGGATACACGGCACCAGAATATGCACTTCATGGTGTTTTATCGGAAAAGGTTGACACTTATAGCTTTGGAATTGTGATTCTCGAAATTATTAGCGGCATAAGGAGTACAGAAGTGAAATCGGATAGTCAATCCACAGATTACCTCCTAGAAAATGTGAGATGCCATATTCATACTCTCTCCTAGCTTTTATGTATGATGCCTTTGGTTGATAACATAATCATGTTTAGTTGTGCTAACGTTTATCCCCTGTGCTTAGATTTATTTCAATGAATTTTACAAACCAAACACTTCATTCTTAACTAACCAAACATCCCCTTCTACAACTACAGTTGCATAGTTTTTGTAAGTGTAGATAGGGCTATAATTTTGGGCGTTAGTTACACCTTGTATAAAAAAAAAAAAAAAAAAAAAAACCTTACAAAATCTATTCTGATATCACTATAAAATATAAATAGGTCCTTACCGTGTTTTTACTCATGCTTTTATATGTAAGATTAATGAGGAATTGGATTTTAATACTCTATACTTTGTCTTTTTGGCTGCAATAATCTGTATTTAAGAAAATCCCCACAACAGTCCCAACTTTTAACGTATTGGCTGACAATGAACTCTTGAACTTTTAAACTCTTTCAGTTTTGAAAATGGGTTAGTTTTTAGTTAACAAAAGTTCATTGCCGGCTAATACTTTGAAAATTGGGACTGTTGTGAGAAATTCTTAAGTACAGATTATTGTCGGCCAACGAAACAAAGTTTTGATTATTAAAATCCAATTCCCCTAGATTAATAAAGTATTTTTTTCTAACTTTTAGCGACACTTTTTATTTCTCGTGACACATTGCATATTACCTTAAGACCATGTGTAATGGTGGGTGAAAGGAGCGTTTTTCGACACGTGGCAATGTGGGGCCACTTGGTAGGTGAAAGGGGCTTGAAATGGGCAATGGGTGTAATGATGAGTGAAATTTGGTGGGTGAAAGGGGTATTTTTCTGATTGGCTATTTTTTTAATAATATCATTGTACACATGGCAAGAAATGATTGGCTCCCACAAGATTTCACCCACGCGAAATATTTCGCGGGGCATAGGTTAGCGCCCCATTCACTTGGAGGGGGGCGGTGTTTTGGGGTTAATTAGGCGCCAAATTCATGGTTTCACGCCTCATTCACGAGTCATTACACATGGTCTAAGTATTTACGAGTCATTACACATGGTCTAAGTATTTGGGAAAAACATAAGAAAAAAATATTTGAACTATACCATACATGCAGGCTGCTTGTATAATATTGCATATTACCTTCTTTGTTAATTTTGTTTTGAAATGATTTGGTGAGCAGACATGGAAGTTGTATGAGAAAAAATCACATATAAAGGTCATCGACGAAACACTAAGCTTGAACCGATACGAACAAGAACATGTGACGAAGATCATTGAGATTGCTTTGTTGTGCACCAATCACCCGCTTCTATTAGACCCACCATGTCCGAGGTGGTTGTGATGCTTCAGGAAGGCCAATCATTGGGAAAAAGACAACTAACCAGACCCACTTTCGTAAACAATCAAGATAGGAGGATTCATATAGGCTTTTCAAGACCGAAGGGCATACAAGCAACTCAACAACCACATGCATAATTTGTGTCAATTCATCCGTAATTGCTTTATGTGTGTTTTTCTACTCGATAATTATGTGAAATAGAAAACCGACGGCTGAATTATCGACGTGAAGAAAGTATTACTTAAGCAAAATTGGAACGGCAGTTGGGTATATGAGTCTGTAGTTGTGGTGTACACATCGGTTTTTTTTTTTTTAAACCAGTTTGGGTGTTGACTGGTTCCAAGTCAAATTTGTTTCATTTTGAAACCGGTTTGGTTAGCCACAAATCAATTTTTTACCCGGTTTTGGTCTCACTCCAGTTCAAATACGCACTTTTTAAAATCATATAAATTACATAGAATTTAACTTTTATCAACTCTTAGGTTTCTTTAAAGAACCCTGAACTTTAATTAAAAAAACAAAGTTTTTATTTGTCTTCATGGCCAAAAATTTCTTTTCTTAGACAGGTTTTGGTTTTTTCCGGTTTCAACCGGTTTTTAGAGGCACCGATTTCGGTTTGGTTCGGTTTCAGTTTGTGTACCGGTTTCAATTTACGTCCGTTTCACCGGTTTTCGGTCTGAGATTTTTTAGTGGTAAAATCGGTTTGTGCCGGTTTCGGCTCGGTTTTACCGGTTTCAATTCCCGAGCCGGTTTTTTTTGCGCACCTCTAGTCTTTAAGACCAAATTGTTAGTTTAGTGACTAGTGTTTTGGGCTTAATACTTACTAGTTGCAATGCAAGCCCATCACAATGGTTTTGGATTATCACTTACACTCATATTTTAGGCCAACAGATTTCTTTGTGCTAGGGAGATGGGGACCGGGGCTTATAATATGTTAGTGACTAGTGTTTTGGGCTTTCACCCATATTTTGGATCTCATGTTTTTGTGTCTAAGTATTTCATAACATGTTCACCTTAACAACCAACTTGCTTTATAAATTGGAACGGCAGTTGGGCCTATTTACTCTTCATCAAATACACGTATGATGACGGACACATGAATTCACTACCTTGGATTCACAACTTATATGACCTCAAATTTTGGCATGGTTCATGATGTAAGGTTTGGAACGACTGATTATTGACAATAGTTTATGTTGGTACATTCTGTGTGACAACAGCTTACTAGATAGAATAACTTAGTAGATATGTCGTTTTGTATAACGTGTAATCATTATTATTGTATTAAGCGAACTTGTGGTAGTGGAAGTTAGTGCATTGGGCGAATATGGGTAGTAGCGAAGATATCCATCTTCGCTAGTAGCCCAAGGCCTGGACCCAATGAACATCTTATGTTATAAATAGAACATATGGGTTTAGGGTTTGCAGGTAGTCATTAGTTAGTCATTTCTAGAGAGTTTGCATCCATCAAGTTCGTGTGTGTTGTACATCTTGAGTTTATTGTAATCTTTGTGTTCTTTAAGTATTCGTTATCTTGTTCGTGCATCTAAACAGTTTTTTTCTGTTTTTTTTTGTCACACTGCACTCACACAATAAAAATATACTCGATGTTCTTGCCTTATCATGACTGACGATATCTCGTGCCCTTTGATTGTCCCTTAACGTTTGTAATCGACCCTAGTCAATCACTATCATCCTACCGATCTTCATCTAATGTAACCTCTTACACCGCTTAATTAAGAATCGTTGTAAAAAAAACACCCTTTTATATAGCTTATATTGACCAACGGAAATGTATGCTTATATTGACCAATGGGAAAGTGTCCTTGTCCCACATTGGTAGAGAAATAAATCATATGGTGATTTATATATGCAGAACTATGCAAAGGAATGTATTCATATACAACAGGACACACCCGATGGCAGTCAGGAGGGTGCGGAGCACCTGACATGCGCCCGCGCCTGTGCACGGGCTCGGGACCGGGATGAGGGCGATGGGTGTAATGTGGCATTGTCAGTAGGAGACTTCTCAAATTCCATCTGTTTATTCAAAATCATTGAATTATGATTGCGGTTTTGTGTATGTATACAAGACATGTGTTTCTTGTTAAAATACACAGAGAGAAAAACTTTCATGCCACAATTCATCATATAATTTTTGACGAATTTTCTAACTTCTCTGCCATTCGTGCTCTTGTTTCCGATAGTCTTTCAGGTGCTAGGTTCACTCCGGCAATTCAATCTGCTTGGACTGTTGTACCATGGGAAACAAACGGGTTCACTGGGGTGACCCGAAATATGTTTTAAGGGAAGCGTGTTGAATACATTACTCATTCATCTCGGGTTTCCTTTTCTGTTTTTTTGTATCTTTCCTCATTATGTTTGTAATTTTATTTTATGTATTTGTATTCTGTTTATTTTATTTGTATTGTAATCCAAATATATTTGAATAAAATTGTTATTTATTTTATTTTATGAACGTTTATCCAACATCAACTACCAGAGAACACGCTTATATGCGGCGTATAGTTCCAGCTGTCAGACCAGAACTTACACCAGTAATTCTCTGATTTTGTCACACCCTTATACGACACTTATTAGGCAATACACGAGGATGATGTGTTCAAATAGATTTGAGGGGTGTGAATAGATTTAGCCTTCAAAAATTAATACCTATCACAAGTTTGCGGACGTAATTAATCACGGGAGTCAAAGTCTTTGGATATGATTCAACGTTGGAAAGATTTCGAAATACGTCTTTGAATATAATGCGACAATTAGATATACATGTGCAATGCGTCCAATCTACTCCCAAACTAATTGGCAGTAAGCCTTTATTGTACTTTTTAGAGACTATTTCCAGTTCCAGCCAGCTATTATATATTGTTATTTTCTTGACGATCCAGGCTGCTAAACTCAGAGAATTTTCAATACACAAACTATAATTTTTTTTTTTTCACAATTCTCTGTCACTTTAATCAGCAATATTAAGCAACCATCCAAGCCCTCTCTTGCTTCGCTTCTAAATTTGATCTTAGTTCCCGATCACAGCACCTAATGACTGTCCTGGTTGTGCTGCTACTCTTATTGTTGACTGATTCAACAGTTTCACAATCAACCGACAATCTCAACAATACTAACATTTCAAACCACTGCCGTGGTAGAGCTCCAACGTCGTATTTCATCAGGAATCGCAACTTTACCTTTGATGAAATGAGAAGGCAATTATTGGGCCAAAGAGTACTTTATGCTAGAGCACAGGATTTAAGTGATGGAGACTCGGTCTTTGCAGCAGCTCAGTGCAGGAACTACCTCTCTGTCGATCAGTGTGTCGCTTGTTTGGATGTTGCCGTTTCTGAATTGGCTAAGTGCGTATCCGGCAACGGTGCTTATGTCTTTCTTGATGAATGCTATGTCAGGTAAGTTTTTCTTCTACTTAGTCTATTACGCTTGGATATTCTTTAGTTCATTTGTTATCTAGCACCAAATTGCTTCACATTCTACATGCAATCGGTTATATTCTTCCCTTCAGAGTATTAATTAAATAACTAATCTATATTATAAACGTTTGATTAGTAAAATGAATTTACAAGATTAGTTCTAACAATCACCGCAATCTTGTCATGTTCAAAACTTAATGGATGTAATTTTTTTATTTTATTTTAGTAGGAAGATTAAGATTTATATTAGTTTTATTTTATAAGTATCTTGTTTCCTAATTTTATAAGTAGGTTTCTTAGGCACCAATGATTGTTTAGTATAAATAGGGGTGATATGTTTAGGTTTTACGTACCTTCAAGTTTAATCATGAAGGGATAAGGTACCCGATCCCGGCGCGGATAGCGTCGCTATCCCAAAAACACCTTCCATGACGACTCCGCAATAACATAATCCACGGAAGGAAGCTTCCACAGGGCAAGTAATCAACCCACCGCGGAAACAATCTCGCGCGTGCTAACCAGCTCACGCGCGAGATGACTTCTAGTATGAATGCCCGCGCGTTGCAGCGGGTGCATCTGTTTTGCCCCTCGTGCATCGTGTTTGTTGGCTATTCGTTATAATGAAGTAGAAAACAACGATGTATAAAATATATGTTATTGAAAACTGAAACTCATAAGTATATCTTCTGAAAATTTTAAATGAGTACATTGTTCCTTACTATTCCTTGCAACACCCTTAGATTGGCCCACGTCCTTCGGTGGGACCCTTTTGATGTATCTCGAAGGCAGATAAGTATAACATCGTATAGCGGTGCTTAGCGTAGTGAAGTGACGTTGTATCTCTTAATGACCATAATATTGTAGTGGAAGAGATGTAATTACTAAAATGCAGTTTGTTGTGTGCAACATATTTCTATTATTTTAGGGCACCCGCGAGATGCAGCAGAGTCAATGATTTGCGTAGATACTCTCGTTTTATGTTAGTTTGACAAACGCCGTAACAAATATATTGGACCAAACAAATTAGTAATCAATATAGTTAAAACTACCAAATCATTTGATAAGAACTTGTCTTCTTTTGGATATGTAAACAATTGATGATTTCGTAAGATCAACAATTTAAATTCTATTCCTAGAAGCTTATAGTAGCAGAGAAAACAAAAAACCATCGAGGAAGACGACGACATTGCTCATGAAGTATCTCTACCATATCTGCTTGTATAAACGTCAAGCCTACATATATCGCTCACATTAATGGGTTGAAACGTGTCATGGGCTAGGTGTGTTGGCAAACTTCAAGCCTACATATTCATTTATGTGCAGAAGTGTTACATCATACCATCCTGCAACCACATAAATTTAAAAAGAAGATATAAATAAATAATATATGATGTAATTTATTTACTATAAACATTGAAAGACATGTAATTTATGTATGTGAAGAGTCACCACATTATTTATATACCAAATACATGACCACTATTTATAAGACTTGACATGAAGATGCATGGTTGACAATATCAAGTTAAATAGGAAGAACATCGACCTCTTAGAGGAGAAACAATTCAACTTGCATAAATTGATGATCGCATTAAATATTATTGAATCTCCGTGCGGAAACAAACAATGAAGCGACGATGTACCAAATTTTGTGTGGAGCTGAAACCCTTCAAATGCCATCTTAAACTTGATGTTAAATTACCACTTTATCTATCTAGTTTAATGTTATATAATGGCACCATAAAGGACTTAATTAAGAGCATGGTTTTATTGAAATTGAATTGGTGTCATGAAAGGAGGTTACATGTTGAGTGTGATATAAAGTGTGGATTACACACATATACAATGAGCATTATATCTTGTACACAAGGAGCATAAAGGGAAGAAAATTACCAAAGATTAGACATTTGTGAAGACACCCTTAAACTCCCATCTTAAAACTTTGATAAAATTACCTTATTAGACACCTTTGGTCCTTAATAAGGTAATAGAGAAATAGAGACATATAAATATTTGCCAAAGAAAACATAGAATTCATGATGATAGAAAAGTACTAAAGAGTTAAGAATCAAAATCAAGGGAATAAAAACATAAACAGATAGCACGTATTGAGTCTTATAAACAACATGTAGCAAAATGCTTGATACGTAAAAAAATTGGTACTTCAAACAAAAATCACCTCTGCTTTTGAAAATCTTTATAAGAGTATAAGGAGATGATGAGACCTTTCGCATTATCCCGGTGATCTCGAATCCATCTTTTGCCATTTAGAGACAATATTAATCCCACCTATCAATTATCATCAATCACTATAAATCCACGAGCTCATTTTTTTCCAACTAAATCAAGATTACTAAAAAAATACTAATTAACATCACAATGTTTGCGTATCAAGTTTCAGTGGAAATAATGTTTGCGTATCAAGCTTCAATGAAATGCCATAGAGAAAAAAGAAGAAACCAATAAATAAAATGAAAGATATGGAAAGAAAATAATATTTGCGTATCAAGCTTCTAGAAATGCCACAGAGAAAAAAAAATAAAATGATAAATAAAATGAAAGACACGATAAGGAACATGTGATAATAGAGGGTTTTGAGGCCGGGAACCAAAGAATTGCGTTTGGTGATTTATGTGATGATTGTTGTTGTTGTTGTTGTTAACCCCATATAGATAATATAAAAAAAAGGTGTTACTAATGAATTGATGATAATGATGATGAAAGGTTGATGATTATGAGTATAAGGAGATGATGAGACCTTTCGCGTTATCCCCGGTGATCTCGAATCCATCTTTTGCCATTTAGAGACAATATTAATTCCACCTGTCAATTATCATCAATCATCGTAAATCCACGAACTCATTTTTTTCCATTAACACAATTTCATGGTTAAAAAAACTATTTGATCAACTAAATCAAGATTTCTAAAAAAATACTAATTAACATCACAATGTTTGCGTATCAAGCTTCAATGAAATGCCATGGAGAAAAAAAGTAATAATAATAAATAAAATGAAAGATACGGAAAGGAAATAATGTTTGCGTATCAAGATTTAATGAAATGCCATAGAGAAAAAAATGATAAATATATAAATTGAAAGATATGGTAAGGAACCTGTGATGATAGAAGGGATTTGAGGCGAGAAACCAAATAATTGCGTATAGTGATTTATGTGGTGATTCTTGTTGTTGTTGACCTCATATAGATAATATATAGATATATAAGAGGAAGGAGTTACTAATGAATTGATGATAATGATGATGAAAGGTTGATGATTATGAGAGGTTGATGATTATGAGAGTTGAAAGGTCTCACATTTAAGATGTATCATAGGTTGTATTTTGTGTTCTAAAAGTAGGACATGAGGGTAGAATTGGGATAAGATTCTAGGATGTGAGGTATGAGACCAAGTAAAATTACAATGCTACCCTTCTTAGTGTCTTAATGTTACAAAAAGTTCCAATTATACCCTTGTGATATAAGCTTAATTTACTTGTACGTGTTGCTATTATAATGTATTATAGATAGGGGTGATATGTTTAGGTTTTACGTACCTTCAGGTATAATCATGAAGGGATAAGGTACCCGATCCCGGCGCGGATAGCGTCGCTATCCCAAAAACACCTTCCATGACGACTCCGCAGTAACATAATCCACGGAAGGAAGCTTCCACAGGGCAAGTAATTAACCCACCGCGGAAACAATCTCGCGCGTGCTAACCAGCTCACGCGCGAGATGACTTCAACTCTATGACATCACCAATGAAACGGAATCTCCGTGCATGAATATACGCGCGGAATATTCGCCCAACCTCAGCTTTGGTACGAGGTATGGACAATCAAGAATTAAGAGATTTGGTCAGACCTGAACACATCCTGCGCCAATCAGATAGCAACACATGTCAGGGGTGGTCCATCAACCACTGACCAGGAATGGCGACTTCACTGTCCTCATGCTTCCACCATGCTGCTGTGAACTGTGCCGGTCAGAGCACGGTTCAAACATGTCTGCCTACTTCCAGACGTCACGTCAGACGTCAGCAGGTGGTCAACCATACTGTGTCAGGATGAAGCGCCGCTTGCGCCCAATCAGGAGGCGCCACGTGGATTTTCTGCAGTCCAAGTCATGCATTGTCTCACATCAGCATTAATGGCCACCTGTACCTGCCATTTTTCTGGGCCGAAGACATCTGGGCCTGAACTAAGGCCCAAATTGGTGACTCCTTTCTTGGACCAAGCCGAATGACCCATGCTTCTCCTTATAAAAAGGATACTTCCTCTCCTTTACAAGGGGTCGATCATTCCATGCAAGAATTAGTCTAGAGAGAAAATGCTTGTAATCATCTTTTACGATTTCCGAGCAATAATTTACTTCTCTCTTTACAATGGACGTAGGCCGTTCTAAGCCGAACCACTTATATTCTTGTGTTCTTACTTTCACCACACACGACACACTCTTTCTTATCTCCTAGGGTTTCAGTTTCGTCATTAGTGTGAGCGAAGGATTATACCTTGAGCGAACACGAGTATCAAACCAAACCTATCCGTCTTTCCGGGTAGGTTATACCCGTTGTTTCTTCATATCAAATAGTTTTTCTTGTTAAATCTTGTGTTTGATCAAGTTGAAGAAAGCATGGTTTCCAACAATTGGTATCAGAGCTTGGCGGTTTTGAGAGTCGTTTTCGACAAGCAGGAGTAGCCCCCGCGGGTTGCAGGATGGTTAAACGGCAGGCTGATTGAAGACAAAGAAAAAAGGGTGTTGAACTAAACCTCAAATTTGCGTCGGTAATTGTTGCTTTAGTTGATAATTAGAAGAGTCAAATAAGTTCGTTTGATCTCGTGTTTTTTTCTATTGATCAAGGGTCTGATTTTCCAACAGTTTTTAAGTAAAGAGCCAACAAGCTTAAATAAACAACTTAGTTGTCTTCTAACTTGATTATAAAACTAATGTCAATATCATAGTTCAATCTACTCAACAAATAAAAATATTACAACCCAAGAAACTTTTCCAATAAATGCTATTTGTAATTTTGGTGTTGTTTCACGATTGCATGTCATCACTAGCTACATATGGCTATAAGATTTGTACTGTGGGAGAGACATTTCTCTTAGAGGAAACGTGAAATTTGTTTTAAAGACCACGCGAAAAACAAATCCATGATATGTTTTGGGTACTTTCCTCCTAAATTTTTTCTAGGACATTTACATTTTCAACCTTGCTTCATGATAAATGAAAACTAACTACATAACATGCTAAAAAATATTTTGGAGCAAAAATCTTGGCAATTAGAGTTTAGTTTTTATTTTTCCAATTTATAGATCAAATATTTCTTCAAGTTTTTAGAAAGCATGGAGAAGTGATTTCTAATTTTCAGTTCAATATGATCTTTAGGTATGAATCTTTTGATGATTTCTATAACAACCCAAATGCAACAACGGATGGGGCTAGCACTCAACTTTCATCTTGTGGCAATGAGTCAACTAATCAGTCAGTAACAGAATATACACAAAGTGTAGATGCACTTTTATCAGATATTAGAGATGCTACTCCAAAAACATCTAATTTGTATGTAGCAAACATCAGACAAGTCACAAGTGAAAATGCAACAGTATATGTTGTTGCGCAATGTTCTGAAAAAATAAACCCAGCTATATGTGGAACCTGCATGGGTACAGCATACAACAAGTTAAGAGAGTGCCTTCCCAACAAAGACGGAAGGTTTTTCGACATGGTTTGTTTCGCAAGGTATTCAGAGACTCCATTTTTCAATGCTAACCAGACAGTGGATATCACAAATATCCTAAGAGGTGAGGACGCTTCATCTTTGATCAATTGCCTGAAATAAATAGTACCTAACAATGTTACTTTACTAATCCATAGAACTTCTACATGATAGGTCGACATTCAAGTAAGGTAGCCACAATTGCAGGAGCCATTGGTGGTGCAATTATTTTACTCCTTATCTTTGTATTGTGGTTATTGTATCATCTAAAGAAGAATTCTAAGACTGAACAAGGTGATTATTTATTTGCTTGCGTATGCCCAAACTTGTCATGTGGGTTGTTAATATCTGGTCTTTCCAATATATTTATAATGGAATTATTTATTTATTTTCATAATACTGATCCATTTATATATGGATCTTGTAATCGTTTACACGCAGATGATTTGCAACAGACATTAAATTACAATTACAAAGATCTACAGTTGGCAACTGGTAATTTCAGTGAAGAAAATATTCTTGGGAAAGGAGGCTATGGTGAAGTGTTCAAGGTAACAAAGGCTTGTAATTCATATTGGATCGGTAATATATGACATTAGACAGTTCACTAATGAACATGTTTCTTAACAAAACAACTTTAAGAAAAAGAAAATTGTTAAACTAATCAAATACTCAATTTTGTTTTCTTCCACGATGACATGAAATAAGACACCCATGTTGTTGACTTTGTAATGCACAATGGTTACTAAATTTGGTATTCGAACTTACCACCTCTAAATAGATCACCATTTCAAATTATTTTTTCAGGTTATAAGTCAACATATTCATTATTTTATATATGTGCAAAACGATGAAAAATATTTTCCCTCTACTACAAAGATGTGTAAAAACACTAGCAATTGAATTTTAATATCCACTATTAGAAAACTAACAAACTTTTTTTCATGCATGTGTATGATTTAATAGGCAATCATTGATGATAAGAGTGTTGTGGCTGTGAAGAAACTTCAAATACAAAATGCAAAAGCAAAAGTAGAGTTTGAAAATGAAGTTAAATTGATAGGCAATGTTCATCATCGGAATCTTCTACGTCTCCTCGGATGGTCCAGTGAAGGATCATATCTACTTCTAGTCCTGGAATATATGCCTAATGGAAGTCTTGACAGGTTCTTATGGGGTATGTTGAATTTGCAAAACTAAAGATTATCATTAAGATAAAATTGTTGGACTTAATCCCGATGGGCCAATGGGTCTTAGCTATTGGGCCAAAGCAATTACTAGATCAAGTGAATGAAATCTGGAAGTATTGTTTTGGTTGTGATGCGTGAGGCTCAAGAAGTCACCAAGAAGGATTTGGTTTATCCATTAGTTAATAGTTATCTAGTATTTGAATAATAAGAGATAATGCAAATATCTCATTTAGTTTGAAGTTTTCTAGATGTTTAGAATTAGTATAAATAGAGGGTCTAGCATTGAGTTATTATGATGTTCTCTTGTTCTTTTGAAGTTTTAATAAAATCAGAAAAAGCCGTCGTGGTGTCCGCCACAAAATCGTTGTGTTCGTGTGTTGCTTTAATAACGATTGTTCCAACAATTGGTATTAGAGCCAATACGGTTCTGTGAAGATTTGCGGATAAGATAGTCATAGCTCGTGAAGGTTTGATCAAGCAGGAAGAAGGTTGGGGTGACAAACCAATCTAGACCAGAGCCGACGAAGATTTGTTCCGTTTTAACAAGACTTCAACTTCTGGGATTTAATTCTTGATCAAAAGGTATGGATGACGGAGGACAACCGGCTAACGTGGTGGCGAATGTTCGAGAGCATCAGAATGTGAACCTACAATGCCCAAAACTAACTACAACCAACTACTCGTCTTGGTCGGTTGTAGTCCGAACAGTCTTGGGTGCATACGGGTTGTCTGAGACGATTGATCCAGTGACCGGAGGAGCGGTAGAAGCCCGTAAAAATCAAACGGCAATGGCGTTGATCTTTCAATCATTACCCGATGACATTCTTTTGCAGGTGGCCAAGTATACGAAAGCAAAAGATGTGTGGGAGGCTATAAGAGTCCGTTTCCTAGGCGCGGATCGAGTACAGAAGGCTCGGTTACATGTGCTGCGATCAGAACTTGAGAATCTGAAGATGAAGGAAAACGAGTCCATTGATGAGTTCGCCGGGAAGATAAGTTCAATTGAAAGCAGGTTTAATAACCTTGGATCCGTAATTGAACCAGAAACTTTGGTAAGAAAATTGTTTAATTCATTACCAATAAGATTTCTTCCAATCGTGGCTACTATAGAACAATCAGAGGATTTGGAGTCGATGCCGTTTGAAGAAGCTATAGGCAGGCTCAAGGCGTTTGAAGACCGAGTTCGTTTGTATTCCGGGAATGAAACAGAGACTTATGGAAAGTTAATGTTTTCAAAAGGTGAGTGTCAAACACAAAAGAATGAGACTCGTAAGACCCAGGGAAAAAGCAATGAACAGACCACATACGAAAGCAAAGGCCGGGGACGAGGGCGAGGACGCGGAAGTTATCCTCGAGGACGTGGACGTGGAAACTCCTCGACCAACCGGTCCAAAAATAATCAGTCTCGGGACAAGAGCACGGTGAGGTGTTATAATTGTAACGAACATGGACATTTTTCGTGGGAGTGTTCAAAGCCGAAGGGTCAACAGGGTAATTCGAATCAAGATACGAAAGATGCTGATGAACTCTTGATGGCCGCGGTTGTAACCGGTGACTCCAAGATACTCCTCAATGAAGAGAAGGTGCATCCGAAGATGTATTCAAACGATAATAAATCCGAAGAAACTTGGTACCTTGACAATGGGGCTTCAAACCATATGACAGGTGACAAGTCTCACTTTTCGGAACTTGATACGAGCATAAATGGAGTCGTAAAGTTTGGTGATGGATCGCTTGTTCGAATCGAAGGAAAAGGGACAATTATCTTCGAGTGCAAAAACGGCGAACAGAAGGTTATGTATGATGTGTATTACATTCCAAAGTTATGTAGCAACATTCTTAGTCTTGGACAACTAACTGAGATTGGTTGCAAGGTAGTAATGCTAGACGGGCATCTTTGGTTGTACGAGAATGATGGCGGTCGGTTGCTTATGAAAGTCCCTCGTTCATCAAATCGGCTATACAAGAAACAACTCAAGATCGGAAAACCGGTGTGTTTCCTTAACTCGATCAACAACCAAGCGGGGCTATGGCATGCTCGACTTGGTCATATTAACTTTAGATCGCTAAGTGATATGTCGAAGATGAAACTTGCTAAAGGGTTGCCTAAGATTTCACAAGAAGCAAAGATGTGTGACGCATGTATGGTGGGTAAACAAAGCAGACCACCGTTTCCGAAGCATAG
Source organism: Ambrosia x helenae (assembly GCA_030844895.1). Classification (NCBI taxonomy): domain Eukaryota; kingdom Viridiplantae; phylum Streptophyta; class Magnoliopsida; order Asterales; family Asteraceae; genus Ambrosia; species Ambrosia x helenae. The sequence continues at coordinate 112,216,963 of CM061233.1, read as the reverse complement.
CGAGTACCGAGCTAGTAAACCTTTGGAACTAGTACATACGGATCTGTGCGGTCCTATCACACCATCTACACGAGGAGGTAATCGTTATATTATGCTTTTAATTGATGATTATAGTCGCTTCATGTGGTTATACATGTTAAAAAATAAAAACGATGCCTTAGCTATGTTTAAGAAGATCAAAGCAGAAGCCGAGTTGAAAAGCGGTCACAAGGTTAAGGCTTTAAGAAGTGATCGAGGTGGAGAATTTCTCAACAAACTATTCAGCGCCTACTGTGAAGAAAAAGGAATAAAACGGTTGTTTTCGGCTCCTTACACGCCTCAACTAAATGGCGTTGTAGAGAGGCGAAATCGTACAGTGCTGAATATGATGAGAAGTATTCTAAAAGCAATGAAGTTACCACAAGAATTGTGGGGAGAAGCCGCAAGACATTCTGCTTATCTAATAAATCGAACTCCAACGAAGGCGGTAAAAAATTCTACACCGTTTCAAGCGTGGACGGGACACAGGCCAGATCTTGAATATCTCCGAGTATTTGGGTGTCGGGGTTACATGACGACACCGCCTGTTGGCGTAAAGAAGCTAGACGATCGAGGTATCGAGATAGTGTATCTCGGGAAAGAACCGGGAGGTAGTGGATGTCGAGTTTATGATCCGCTAAATAAACGGGTCTATGAAAGTCGCAATATTGAATTTGCGGAAACCGAATGCTATGATTGGTCTAAAGCATACAAAGAAAATGATGAAAATGTGTGGGTTGAATTTCAAGTCTTAAATGATAAAGGTCTAGAAGAGAACGTGGCTGTGGCTTCTCAGAATATACAAGGTGACAATTTTGAGGATATGAATTCTTCACACATGTATTCTGATGACGAGGGAGCTGAAATTGGAGATCAAGAAAGCGATGGCATTGAGCATGGTAATGTTGAAGGAGTTACACCACTCCGAAGATCGACAAGACAATCCGTCTTACCGAAAAGACTTGAAGATTATGTTATGCTACAAGAAGAGATTGATACTTTATTATTGTTAGATGACGAACCTTCAAGCTTTAATGAAGCCAAAGCCCATGGTGAATGGCAGAATGCTATGAAAGAGGAACTAAACTCGATCAATAAAAATAACACATGGGAGTTGTGTAAGTTACCATCCGGGAGCAAAGCCATCGGTCTAAAGTGGGTCTACAAAATTAAACGAGATGCAAGCGGTTCGATTTCAAAGTACAAGGCGCGCTTAGTTGCAAAAGGTTATGTGCAAGAACAAGGTGTAGACTTTGATGAAGTTTTCGCACCCGTTGCAAGACTTGAAACGATTCGTCTAATTTTGGCGATCGCGGCTCAAAATTCTTGGTTAGTGTATCATTTGGACGTCAAATCGGCGTTCTTGAATGGAGATTTGAAAGAGACCGTATTCGTCAAACAACCGGACGGGTTTGCTGTTGAAGGCAAAGAGAATATGGTGTATCGCCTAAATAAGGCGTTATATGGCTTGCGACAAGCTCCGCGAGCTTGGAATGAAAAACTCGATACAACGTTAAAGGAGTTGAGGTTCATTCGGTGTCCACGGGAGCCTGCTGTGTACAAGAGATGTGATGGGAGTTCAATAATAATTGTCGGAATTTACGTTGACGACTTAATTATTACGGGCTCAAGCATAAAAGGTATTGAGATTTTTAAAGGCCAAATGAAAGGAAGGTTTGAGATGCAAGACTTGGGGCTACTGTCATATTATTTGGGATTGGAAGTTGGTCAACAAAATGGCTCAATAACTGTGAAGCAAGAATCGTATGCTAAGAAGATTTTGAAACTTGCAGGCATGCTCGAAAGTAATCCCACTCGATATCCGATGGAACCAAGACTCAATGTGACGAAGGATGAAGATGGTCAGCCCGTAAACGCTACTGAATATCGTAAGCTCATTGGAAGTTTAAGATATTTGACACATACTAGACCCGACTTAAGCTACTCCGTTGGGATTGCGAGTAGATATATGCAAGAGCCTAAGAAGTCGCATAAGCAGATTGTTAAGCAAATTCTAAGGTATGTAAGAGGAACAATGGGTTATGGTTTGTGCTACGGGTCAAAAGGTGGAAGCGGTTTAATCGGCTATTGTGATAGTAGTCATGCGACGGATCAAACGGATGGAAGAAGTACGACGGGTATGGCGTTTTACTATGGCAGTTCTTTAATCTCATGGAACTCACAGAAACAACAAACCGTCGCTCTATCTTCGTGTGAGGCGGAGTTTATGGCAGCCGCAACTGCCGCGTGTCAAGCGTTGTGGTTAAGAGGATTATTGAGTAACTTGATGAACCGAGAAGAAGAGGTGGTGAGGTTACTAGTTGATAACAAATCGGCGATCGCGTTGATGAAAAATCCCGTGTTCCATGGTCGTAGTAAGCACATCAATACGAGGTATCATTTTATTCGTGAATGCATTGAACGGGGAGAAATTCAAGTTGATCATGTTAGTGGAAGTGAGCAAAAGGCCGATATCTTAACAAAGGCATTACCAAGGGTTAAGTTCGAAGAGATGCGTGAGTTGCTTGGCATGGTAAATCTAGGTGGTACTCATCGAGATTAAGGGGGAGAATGTTGGACTTAATCCCGATGGGCCAATGGGTCTTAGCTATTGGGCCAAAGCAATTACTAGATCAAGTGAATGAAATCTGGAAGTATTGTTTTGGTTGTGATGCGTGAGGCTCAAGAAGTCACCAAGAAGGATTTGGTTTATCCATTAGTTAATAGTTATCTAGTATTTGAATAATAAGAGATAATGCAAATATCTCATTTAGTTTGAAGTTTTCTAGATGTTTAGAATTAGTATAAATAGAGGGTCTAGCATTGAGTTATTATGATGTTCTCTTGTTCTTTTGAAGTTTTAATAAAATCAGAAAAAGCCGTCGTGGTGTCCGCCACAAAATCGTTGTGTTCGTGTGTTGCTTTAATATCGATTGTTCCAACAAAAATCTTCTTTAATTTTGGAAATGTTGGTATGATAATAAAGTAACTATGCTCATACAGGTTCACAAAGGGGTACATTGAATTGGAACCAACGATATGAAATAATACTAGGGATAGCTAAGGGTCTTGTTCATCTACACAATGAATTCCATATCAAAATCATTCATAGAGACATCAAATCAAGCAACATTCTACTAGGCCATGATTTTAAAGCCAAAATAGCGGATTTTGGGTTGGCAAGGTTACATCCAGAGGATGAAACTCATGTTAATACCAAGTTTGCCGGAACACTGTAAGTTAGATGATTTAGCATAGATTTATGCTTCAATGTATCCACTTTTATTTGCCATCATTTTTTTCTATTTTAGAATATAATATAACATAATTGCAGAGGATACGCTGCACCAGAATATGTGCTCCGTGGTACTTTATCAGATAAGGTTGATACTTACAGCTTTGGTATCGTGGTTCTCGAAATCATTAGTGGCCGGAGGTGTACCGATATGAACTCTGATAAACCATCCATGGAATACCTCCTAGAACATGTGAGTGCCACCTTTAAACTATCAACCGTTTTAGTTTGTAAATTAACATCAAATTTGAAAACAAAAAATGTGCATATGTTGTAAGACCAAAAGGCCGACAAAAAAAACCCAAAAAACAAAAGAAAACAATGTAAACCAGATTAAAAACTAAACATATCTCCTTAAGAATGATCAACTTCTAAATAGAAGAAATGAATGCTTATACGCGTACAAAACAAAATTAAAAGATATAAATTTTAAAAGGCTAAGAGACAAGGAAATAATTACTCCACTATCACTCATAATCCATATCTATACTATTATATAAGTTGCAATTATAAGAAATCATATAATTTAACTTCAATGTTCAAAAAAAAAAAAATAATTTAACTTCAATTTTAAGACACTTAAAAAATATAATTATAATGCATTTGGTATAATTTACTATTTTATCCCTCTTTTATATTAATAAAATATTCAATGAACATAATAGTTCATGACATAATATTTAATAACATCTATCTATATATATATATAAAAGAAAGCGTATATGCTGACGTGGCGTGCAATGGAGGCCTCAACCTTCCTTTGAGACTGTCACGTGGCATCATAATAGAGAGTTTTTGGTGTTTTTGAATTGTTTCCTTTTTTTAATTAAATTGAGTTATTTTAGGAAAAAAATAATTTTAAAAATAAATTTAAAATTTTCTTTCTCATATTTCCTCCCATAATTTTAAACGTTTATATCTTTTATATATGTGATTTTTTAAAGAAAAAAATTACACCAAATTAACGAGCGTTTTATTATCTTTCCAACGAGTACCATAGTGCTATATAAAAAACGGAGAAAAAATCGACTATTTTTTATGGGGTTTCGTTCATACAGGAAAAAAAACACACAAAGTGTTCATGTTATCACGTAAAATTAGATTTTGTGGGGAATATGAGTTATTACTGATTAGAATACTATGAACATGTAATGATTGAGAGATTTTGTGGTTAGTTAACTTGAGCTATTTGCAATATGTTATCACGTAAAATTAGATTTTTCAACTCCGGAACCCTCCCGGGGTAATCAACTAGTAAATTTTATAAATATAATTTGTATTCTTTTTATTTATAACATAATATTAATTACCAATTAATTGAATTTAATATATTAATTTTAATTTTCTTTTATTCATTTTTCTTTGAGTGAATTACAAGTTTTGTCCTTTACATTTATACCAAATTTCAGCTGATGTCCTTTGACTTTAAAATTGATAGGTTTTGTACTTAATGTATCAAAATGTTGCACGGTTTGTCCTTTGACCCTAACCCAGTTAATTTTTTTCGTTAAACAACACCTATCTTTGAGAATTGACTAAAGTACCCTTCTTAAATAAATAAAAAAGATATCTAAACTAAAAACACCACTCACACCCACTCCTTATTCTCTCTCTATTCTTTATTCTCTGTCTAAACCCAAACCCTCTGTATCATCATTTCTTCAAGATTCTTCAAATCCAGATCTCCAAGTCACACTAGTTTTAGACTCCCAACATTAATTAGGAAACCACCAACCCACCATCGTTCTGCTCACCACCATAACCCATTTAAAATCAAACCCAAAAATGATGATGAAGATGAAATACACTTTCACATCGAACAACCACCTGATCGTTTTTGCCTCCTAATTTGACTCGCCGCATCACGGTTGTGGATTTTGACAAAGATCGAAGGTTATGGGTTTATTTAACAAGATGATTTTGGATGGAATTTGGGGGGTTTTGGGGGTAAAGGAGAGGTGGTTTGCGACGGTGGAGTTGATGGTGGTGGTTGCGACGGTGATGTTGATGGGAACGGAACCAGATCTTGACATATTGACCGAAGGTGGAGGCTGCAGTGTTGATAGTGGTCGTAACCGGCCTATGAACTCACCGACAAAAACCTCACCATTACAGCCATCTCCATTTCCTATCATCGTCTTACCTACGGACAACACCACCACCATTGTCACTGATACAAACATCCACCATCTTCATACCCCGACCACCGTCACAGTCTTCCCCGTTACCTACAAACACCCATCACCGCTGTTTACAGCCCAACACCAATACCGTCATCATCCCTATCGTCTTAAGTTCCTGGAAATAAATACGGAACTAGGGTTTAAGATGTTATAATTTGGGGGAAAATATACAGGGTAGCTGAAAAGACTCTTCTACCCTCATGAGACTTGCACATGATCTTATTTGACGTTAAAAACAAACTGAGTTAGGATAAAAGAACAAACCATGCAACATTCTGAAACATTAAGTACAAAACCTATCAATTTTAAAGCCAAAGGACAATGCCTGAAATTTGATATAAACGTAAAGGACAAAACTTGTAATTCACTCTTTTTCTTTTAGTAACACATTTGGTATTTAATAATATTTGTTATTAGTGGGGTTCGGAGGCGAACTAATAACCAATAAAAATAAATAAATAAATTTATAAAAAGACACAAATGCCTACGATTTAAGGCTAAAACTAGATATATTAGTGAAGTGGATGAAAATAATAAGATTTTAAAAACACAAATACAAGAAAAGCCTTTTTTTTATAAAATTGATCAAAGTAATAACATTGAGACGGAAATAAGAGTGTTATTTTGTATATTGCTTTCTTTCTTAGAGTAAAGATCAAATACAAAGTGTTTTTCGGTAAGAACTGTGAGAATTAAAGGGGGTAAAAAAATTTATTTAATTTTTTTTTGAATTTTTTTTTCCCATGTGCTTAAACATTCTTTTTAAATGAATAATACAAAAAAAAATTAGTGTAATTACGTCATTAAAGTAAATACATTAGTTTACACTAGAGTAATTATAATTACTCTACACCAATTTTTTTTTTTTTAGTTTTCAATACTATAATACATGTTTAACAATATGGGAAAAAAAATTTTGAAAAAAAAAATAAAAAAAATACCCTCCTTTGATTCTCACAGTTCTTACCGAAAAAACACTTTGTATCGGATCTTTCTCTTACTTTCTTATTTCAAACGATTTCTTTTTAGGATATTGTTTCATTTTCTTCTATTGTTTATAGAACAAATTCCTTTCAATTCTATAGATGTACCCACTAAGGAAATTATCTCTCTGTGTTCTCAAGTTTTATTTAACGAATGAAAAGAAAGAATGTGAAGGGATGCTAAGGAAAAATCGTGTTTTACAGTTTTTTTAAAGAACAAAAGAGAGGAAAATTGAAGGAAAATTTTGGTTAATTTCCTTTATTAGTCGTCCTTCCAGAATGGAGAGATTTCAAAGGAAAATATTTTTTAAACGTAAAATAATTACTTTTCTTTCCATTTTCTTCGAATCGGGAACACGTTAGTTAATTAAATCTTTCATATAATTTCATTTTCTTTCCTTTTTTTCTCTCCTTAATTCTCATTCTTTTCTTTTCTTTTCCTTTCCTTTTTTTTGTTTATTAAAATCGGGAACACAAACACTTGGTCTCATGAGCATATTTAGCTTTGATACTATTTATGATATGATAAAATTTACCATGTCATTTATGGTAATCAATATTTTGTATTTATAAATCAAATGTCGATGGGGGATACACATGACTTAAATAACAAGGGTCTGTTTGGTATGGGGTAATGGAATGGACAATGTAATGGAATGGATCATTACCATTCCATGTCTTGTTTGGTTGCCATATGAGAATGAAACAAAATATTACTTTGTGTTATTGGATAGAAAGGAAAAGACGAAAAAAATAAAGTCAGTGGTGAGTGACGGTTGTGGGTGGTGGTTAGTGGCGGTGATGGTGGGTGGTGATAAGTGGCAGTAGCGACGGTGGTGGGTGGCAACGGCGGCGGTGGCACCGGTGGAAGGTGGAGGTGGATGGCCGTGATGGTGGGTGGGTGACAATGGTGAGTGTTGGCGGTGGTGGATGGCGGTGGGTGGTGGTTGGTGCGGTGATTGTAGGTGGTAGGTGGTGGTGTGTGGTTGTAACGTGGTGGTGGGTAGCGACGACGGTTGTAGGTGGTGGCGATGGTGGCGGTGGGTGGAGGTGGATGTCGGTGATGGTGGGTGACGAATGTGGGTAGTGGTGGTGGTGGTGGATGGAGGCGGCAGTATTGGTGGGTAGAGGGAACTGTAGTGAGTGACGGTGGTAGGTGGTGGAGGCGGCGGTGGATGGGTGACGGTGGTGGGCAGTGGCGGCGATATTGGGTGGTGTTGGATGGCGGCGGTGGTGGGTAGGTGGGTGGGTGGGTGGGTGGGTGGGTGAAGGTAGCGGTGGTGGTGGTTGGTGGCGTCGACAGTGGTGGGTGGTAGGCAACGGTGTTGGTGGTGGTGGTGGGAGACGGTGTTAGGTGGTAACGGCTTTGGTGGGTGGTGGTGGTAGCGGTGGTGGGTGGTTACAATGTTGGTGGGTGGGTGGTGAGGATGGTGGTGGTGGAGATGGTGGGTGGTGGCTTAAGGTGTTGTTAATGAAGGGGGAATGAGGGATGGAATGAAAAAAAAAAATGGGGGGTGGATGGAATGGTTTTGAGGGAATGGAATGCCTTGTGGAATGGGTGATTCCGTTTCTTTGACCAACCAAACACACTATTTTTCATTCCCTTGTAATGGTCCATTCCATTCCCTCTTCCATTCCATCATACCAAACGCTACCTAATAGATAGGGAAGTGCAACGGTTTAGAACCGAATCAAACTAACCTGAATCGAAATTGAAATTGAATCGGAACCGTTAACTGATAAATATAAGAACCAGAACCGAACCGTATAAAATTCTACTAGTTCGGTACAGAACTGGGTTAAATGGTTCGAAGGTAAACGGTTCTTGCCGAAACCGGTTGTCAATTAAATCATAAAATTAACAACTAAATAAAAGACAACTTTAGTAAACTTATGTTGTCGTTTTGTAATTATATAAAGGACCTATACTTTTTTTAGAAGTGCAGGGTATCAACATATAATTTTGAGTTTTTGACACTACGAATAATATGTAACACACATTACATCATTGCACAATACAAATTATGAGTCAGCCCGTGCACCTAGCTTATAAACAATTTTGTAAATGTTGTTTATCTGTTTAAGCTACTTTCTTTCCCTTTATCGTACTCTATATGTTTTATAGATTATATAATTCGATTGGAACTCATAACTCAACAAGTTTAGTAAATTTTATTTAGTTAACATGACTTGAAGAAAATTATATTTTATAAAGAGTCAATCGTAAAACTAAGAATGTAGATAGTTTTAAATACAATATTTAAAGACCACTAAATCAATAGATTTTTAAATACAATATTTAAAGTTTAAACTTAACTCGGTTATAACGGTTATTTAAATGGACCTGCGGGTCCGAACCGAACCTTAAATACAAGGTTCGGATCTAGCGATTTGGTTTCAGTTCTGACGGATTTGAACCTCGAAGTGCTCGGCCCTAATAAGAGACATGCATCGCTAAAATAAAGATTTATCCTTTAGCCTAATTTTGAACATCTCTATCCGCTTAATCTGTGACCATATTGACACACAACTTGTCGATTTCTTTCTTTCTTTATTTCTTTTTTTGTTACCTTAGTTGTCTCTCTTTGTTGAACGTGATTGGTGGTGACTCGTAACTTATTCATGGCTTAAAAGAATATTAAAATGCCGAGTCGATCGTAACTATCTTCTGAAAAACAAAACTGTCAACGTCTTTGCAAATTGGAGATTTGGAGTGTTAGAATAATATAGCTAAAATTTTATTTTCTTTAGTCCCTTTAATATTTCTAGGAGAAATGATTCCATTTCATATAATATAATATTTACTTTCCTAGGACATTACTTCTTAATAATCTTATTGAAAATTACTTTCTTCGTCATTGACAATCAGAAAGAAAACTAAGTCCCACACAACAAGAAGTCTATTATTTATCAGCAACATTCCCCATTTGGAAATTATATATGCTAGTTAGATATTGGATTCGTAAGGATTGAGATCATCATCTTAAACACACAAGCGATTTAGAGTTTTTGTTCTCCTTGTGATCTAGTCGATAAACCCAAGCTTGACACACAAGTTTGCACAAAACCTACTGATCTTGACACAAACACTATCTTTCCATTCAAAAGATAGGTGTTGTTACTCTGCCTTGAACCAACCACTACAACCTTTGATGCTTTCATAACCACGATTTTACCATCCTTAAGAATCACTCGACAACCCTTTCTTTCATTAAATTCCAATGACGATATACTTATTTCAGATCAGAAACATACCTCACATCATGATCATCAACAATCATGCCACTGTACATCATGAATGTGATTCCAACCTCCTGATTCTTACAAGCCCTGTCATCATCCATCTTGATTACACCAAGATCTTCATATTTCAGTTCCCTGAAATATCCTGAATCCATCGTCCTCCTTTCAGAACAAAATCCATCACAATTCCCCACAAGAACATCAAGAACATAACCTTCTGATGATCTTGCTTGTTTACTTTGACTATACATACCCCGTTCTTCCATTCTTTTCTTAAATTCAGGCCAATCATTCTTCCCATCAATCTTTCCCAACTCTAACTTCGTTGTTTTCGCCATTGATTCGACTTGATTGTTTTGAATCGAGCACAACCTGGCTCTGATACCAATTGTTGTAAACACCAGAACAATCAATCGAAATCTAACAAAATAACCAACGATTAAAGAACTTTATTGATAGACAAAAGAACATACAAAAGGAATTAGAAAAGAAAAGATTACAATGAATTATCCCAATGCTAGACCTAAACCTAATTATAAAGACATAATCAGGTTATAACGAATTCTTAACAAACTAAGTTCTACTTTGACACTAACAGTCCCTACAATTTGGACCTTTTATTACAAACTGAACAAACCTTATTATAACACTAATAACACTTTGAAACTTGACAAAAACAGCCACTGAAGTTTCCAACAGACTTTGCAACACTTGTTTAGACTTTGACTTTCATGTTTGGCTCTTGATTTTGACCTTATTATCTAACAATATTATATTACCGTGTAGTTTCTAACATATTATAACATCAAATACAAATACCATAAAATTTTTGTTATGCCGTAGTTAGAAAAGTTTATGTTATGTTTGAAAATTATATTTTATTATTGTAAGCTCGTGAAACTTATTAGCAACTGCTTCTCAGTTCCCTCGTAGTAGAAAAAGAATTTATTTGAACTATAAAACATTAGAAGGTTGTGTGTGATTTACCAAATTTTATCCATTTCTTTTTGTTGTTTTTTGAACCTGGCCTTGATAAAGTTTGTTATGCTTTGGTACCTAGGCATGGAAGTTGTATGAGAAGAAAATACATATAAAGTTCATTGACGAGACATTAGGCTTGAATCAACATGAACAAGACCATGTGATGAAAATCATTGAGATTGCTTTGTTGTGCACTCAATCACCCGTTTCGAAAAGACCAACCATGTCTGAAGTGTTGTTAATGCTTCAAGATGGCCAATCATTAGGGAAAAGAACGTTAACAAGGCCAACTTTTGTTCACAATCAAGAAAGGAGGATTCTTGTGGGTTCTTCAAAAATTTCTATTAGTGATCGTAATGTAATTTAAATACCAATCATCTATCTGCACAGATGTAAGTTTGCCACTTGATTGAAATAACAATAAAATTAACAATAAAGTTAAAGGGTAAGATGGTGGATATTATGAAATGCGAGAAGATGGTGTATTGGTGTGTTTAATGGCGAACCTCAAAAAGTTGAAGAAGTGATGAACTATACATTCATTTAACATGTTAAATCTATACATATAATAAACATAAGCCATTTTAATAACATGGCACTCAAAGAGGCATTCTCTTCCTTGAATGTGTCATGTGTCATCCCATGTGGCATTGAGATATTTTAGGGAAAAAAATATTTTAAAAACAAAATTGGATTTTTCACCCTCATGTTTCCTCCCATAATTTTTAAACGTTAATATCTTTAATATACGAGATTTTTTAAAGAAAAAAATTACACCAAATTAACGAGCGTTTTATAATCTTTCCAACGAGTACCATAGTGCTATATAAAAAACGGAGAAATTTTTTTTGTGGGGTTTGTTCATACAGGAAAAAAAACACAAAGTGTTCAGGTAAATCATTAATCATGTATAGACAAGTCACTAGTTATATTTAAATCAGTAAATATGAAAAAAAAAAAAATTCAACCAAAGCCGAATAGGTTAATAGAGTTATATGTTGTTTTAAGTTAGGTATCAATATTAGTGTGTTAGAGTTGTACATTTGTTTAGTCTTTTGGATAGGTGTTAATATTAGAGTTACATTAAAGTTCTACATTCTTTTAGGTTAGGTGTTAGCATTGGAGTTGTACATTGTTAATTGTTTTAGGTTAATATTAATATTAGAGTTATACATCAGTCTATTTCATATGTAAAATTGATGTATCATATTAAAGTTCTCAACCCGGGACGCTCCCGGGGTTTAATCTAGTATATAATAAACCAAAGCATTTTCAATGACATGTCATAATATTATGCAATCCCTCTTTTGAAAGTTGCCACATAGGATGTGATGTGGCAACTCTAGACCAATTAAAAAAAAGGAATAAATGTGGTTTAAATATGATTTAACATAATTTATTAAATACATGATATACTAGATGTAAATATTAAAACTTTATTATTTTCTTTTTTATGTTTCCTCTCATAACTTTTAAATGTTAATATCTTTTATATACGAGATTTTTTAAAGATAAAAAAGTACACCAAATTAATGAGCGTTTTATTATCTTTCCAACGAGTACCATAATGCTATATAAAAAACGAAGAAAAAAAACGACTATTTTTTGTAACCCGACAGGTATTGTGTCAGGTTTGGAATTAATTTAAAAAAAATGTGGGTTTGGATCGGGCCTGGGATTAGGTGTGACACCCGGCAACTTCCGGTAACTAACTTTTGAAAACTTAGTAAGTCTACCTTAGCGAGTCGCGCATACGTTACACATAACAAGGTCGGTCGAGTCGAATCACACATCATTGGGGTTTTAACATACGCAAGTCTCGGGTCCCGGGAATTGGTGATCGGGCGGGAACGTGTTATTTATCATGCATTATATGTTTACAATCATTATGTGACTTGTCGGTATGTGAAAATGTGTTAACACATGTTAAAACGGGGTTTAACGCGCAAAACACACGAACACAGAGGTTACAGGCGATTAGGCTTATGGGGAATAGCCTAATCGCCAATATAGGGGCGATTGGAGGGAGATTATAGGCGAGTAGGGGCTAATCACATGACTATTCATGCGATTAGGCCCCAATCACATGAACTTACATGCGATTAGGCTCCCTAATCGCGTGTAAAGCTGCATAATCGCGTGTTACGTGCTGGACGACTAGAAACGCCTATAAATACCATCCTTGACCTCCAAAACATCATTTGTGCAACCCTAGCCGTCCCATAACATAACCCAACACACAAACACCCTCTGGAACTCGTTTTTGCATCAAAACAACCATTTTCAAGCTTATTCCATCATCACCTCTTGAATACAAGGTGTGTTCTTCAAACCCAAACCTTTAAATGATTATGTTTTACTCCCTAAACGTCCAGACCTGACTTATAAATGTTTTTGTCTTTGAAAATCCATTTAAAACCGTTTTTAAACAAACCCACACCTTTACATGCGTTATATGTGTTATATGTGTTTAAAAATAGGATTTTTAGGATTGAATCATGGTTGTTGTTGTGTTATTATGATGTTTATGGCTGTTACAAATTAGTATGATGATGTCCTAGGAGTTTGAATGGTTTTGGTGGTGTATTGTTGATACTTGATGTTTTGACCCATTTGAAGGATTTTGGACGATTAAGGATGATATGAGGTATGTGGTTGATTGTATGATGTTAGGGTTTGCTCTAGGATGATGCTAGAACAGTAGGATGCTATCGGACAACGTGGTTATGTGATTTAATCTGAATATTTGCTATTTAGGGCAAGTTCCTGCATGTTGATGTGATGTTTACATGCTAAGTTGCTATTTTGGGAAAACGCTCGCATTCGGAACTGTTAGAATGATGAAAACTTAGGGGTTTTGCTTGAAATATGTTTGTTAATGTGTTAGGATGATTATTGGATGTTTTTACATGTTTCGGATCTGATTTGGAGTGTTCGGCGCGCGAAAAACCATATCAGCTGTGCTATAGGCGATTGGGGATCCTAATCGCCTATACTATAGGCGATTAGGGGCCTAATCGCCTGAATGGGAAGCCTAATCGTGTATATATAGGCGATTGGGGTCATAATTGCCTTTATTTCATGCAATTGTGATCCTAATCACTAGTTAAGCCCTGAATTGCATACCTTATGACCATAATCGCCTATAATGCACATGAATAGCCCTAATCGCCTATCCTAAGGGGCGATTAGCCCTTGTAATTGCCTGTTGACCATTCCTAATCACATGTTGACTTTCCTAAATGCTAGTTTGATTCCTAATCGCGTGTAACGCTGCTGTATGTATATTTTAACATCCCGGAACATGATTTGACGCCTAGGAACATGATAGGAACCCCGGGATACACCCAATGACTTAGTAACACGTGTTCGGACCTGTTTATGCGTTAATCGGACATTATGCTAGACTAGGTGAACTGTTGCGCGTATTAAGTGTTTAATTGCATATGTGGCATGATGTCTTGTATTTATCTAACACGTGGAATGTCGGGTCACCAATGGGATGTCGAGTCTTGTCTTACGTAGTCTGGTTGTCGGTCAAACATGCTTTTCGGACACATAATGGTCATGGACTGGACTTAGGGACTAATGAACCCGATGGGTTATTAGTCTAACTTGACACGTATCTTATGATAGGTCGCCAATAGTTGGGGCTATCATATCTTACAGACGGTTTACTCATATCACGCATACGGTTTACTCTTAAACGGAATACGCAACCTAAGGTGAGTTCACGGCCCCACATTTTACAGTTTTTGCCTTCGGGGTGAGAAACATGCTTACAAACTCTTTTATGACTTATGACTTGTTAAACTCTTATGGCTCATGACTCTTTATCACGTTATACTATGGCTTGCTTATCTTACTATACGGTTCATCGAAAATCCCTAGAAACCACTAACATGGGTATATGGCGGGGAAATATGGATAGCGCTATTGGGAACTGACAAACCCCACTCGACGGTCGGAGGCTGGGCGGGTGCATATTGTCTCTAACAAAACAAGGTCTACCGGCGATGACGGTAGCCCATAGGAAACTAAGGGTAACACACGGCTCAGTTAGTAATGGTTTCACCCGTATGAGTATCTCATTCTGCGCCTAGCTAGCGTTCTCATAAGCATAGTAGTAACTGTGATGGTAACGGTTTTCGAAGGAACACTTTAAACGTTTAATTAAAACCTGTGAACTCACCAGCATTATATGTTGACTCTTTTAGCATGTTTTCTCAGGTCGCTAAGGTAGCAGCTGTCAGATAGGCGCATGAGGTCGCACTGGAGTCGTCTCGCGTCTAGGGTCTCATCTGCATGTCTGGGATTATGAACTGTTGAACTTATATTTTATTTATGCATGACTTTTGTAAAACTTTAAATGCTTCCGCACTGTTTGAATGTTGGTTTTAAACTTATGCATGGTTTTTGTTTACGTATGTTTTTACATTTAGACGTCGTTTATTGTGACCGTTGACTTGGATCCTGGTGTGTCACACGCCTCGCGGTAGAACTCCGCAGGTGGAAATTTGAGGGTGTGACAGATTGGTATCAGAGCCAATGGTTATAGTGAACTAGGACTGCATGTAGAGTCTAGACTATAGCCGAGTCACACACACTAGACGGTCACATACATTTGAGTCGTGTCTTTTGGGCAAACATACTAACCTTGTCGGGGTGTCGGTCTCCTTACCACACAGTGTCACATTACCTACCTTATCCTTGGTTATTTCTAGCTTCACTTTATTTTCTTCTCTGGGTTACAGCCGAGGGGACTTCTTTATTGATCTTTTGGGTTAGTTGTATCATTCTGAGATGTGGTTATCGGGTGACTTGAAGTTCTAGCTCGGAGCACGCCTAGAGGACCATGTAGAGCGATTTGTTATTTCGGGTGCACACGAAATCATAAATCGAAATGCATGAAAATCTTGGTGGACTTTGTGTTCGGACTAATCGTCATGCTGGAACCGCATTCTGAGTTCGTTTGGTCACTTGTAGCTTGGTTTGTTAGTGGTACTGAGTGTCTCGTCTCATGTTTTGGCAGAACATGTCCGGTCGCGCTGGTGGACGTGCAGGTGGATGCCGTGGTGGCGGAGGTGGACGTCGTGGTGGGGGTAGAGGTGGTGGTAACATCACTATGACGCATGAGGAACTCAATGAGATGATGCAGCAACAGTTGGGCGTTGCACTAGCTGCTTTTCAGGCGGCCCAGCAAACTTTCATGGGTGCTGCTGCTCCTCCGGTTCAGGCAGGTGTTGCCTATAAGCGGTTTAAGGATTGTCAGCCTCTCAGCTTCCAGGGTACGGAGGGAGCTGTGGAGTTACTCAGGTGGTTGGAGAAGACGGAGTCGGTGTTTGCTTTATGTGAGACTCCAGCGGTGGATTGGGTGAAGTTTGCTTCGGGGACTTTTGTAGGAGCCGCCTTGACGTGGTGGAACTGCGTCACACAGACACTTGGTCTTGGGGAGGCCAACGCCATGCCTTGGGCGGATTTTGTGCGTAGGTTGAAGGATGAGTACTGCCCGCGTGAGGAGATTAAGAGGTTGGAACAGGAATATGGGAATCTTAAGATGGTTGGTTCTGAGGTTGAGGAGTACACGATCAGGCACAACGAGCTAGCAGTGATGTGTCCAGGTTTGTCTACACCAGAGTATAGGAGGATAGAGCAGTATCTTGCGGGTTTGGTGCCAGAGATTGCGGGATTGGTGTCTGCTAGGGATCCTACTACTATATCAGAGGCTGTGCGGTCGGCTACTAAGATGACCAACTTGAAGATTTCTGAGGGTGTCTTGCCTCCTAGAGGCTCTTCTGTGAAGGCGCCGGCTGAGAACAAGAGGAAGTGGGATAGCGTGGATAAGGGTTCATCGGGGACTCAGCGACAACCGGCAGCGAAGAAGGCTGAAGCTTCTGAGTCAGCATCGGACCAGAAACAAGGGGGCTATGCTGGGAAAAGCCCTAAGTGTGGACGTTGTGGGTTTCATCACTATGGTACTTGTGAGAGCTTTCGCTGTGAGCGTTGTCAGAAGCCGGGGCATCATGCCAAGGATTGCAGGGTCAACCTTTCCAGGACGATTCAGACTACTGCTATTACCACCCCTGCTCCACAGGGGAATCAGGGTTGCTATCATTGTGGAGAGGCGGGGCACTTCAAGTGAAGCTGTCCCAAGTTGAATCAAGGGGGCACAGGGACTACAGGGAAGGATGGAGACAATGAAGGCGGTGGCCGGCCTACTCGTGCTCATGCTTATGTGATCGGTGCTAGGGAGAACCAGGCGGACCCAGACACTGTTACCCGTACGTATTCTCTCTTATCTCTTGTTACGCTTTGGTTATACTTTTATCCGCATTGTTGTGCGTTCGTGTTTCGGGTGTTTTCTTTGTGGTTTGGTCGCTGTTTCTCATTCTTTGGGTCGATGAGGGTCCTTTGGGGATGCTACTTGGACGGTACCGGTGGATTAGTTATACCGATCATAGTAGGCTCCAGTAGGCTTTCATCGGGGGTCTCTTGTCTCATACTCACATTTGGGGAAAGTGGTTTCCCGGTTGTTACTGTCACGTTTGGTTTATGACCTTCACTTGTTGTATTTTGGGGAAACGTTACTTGGGCACAGAGGTCGACACCCATCACTGTTGAAGCCGAAAGAATCTCGGGACGAGATTCCTTTCAACAGGGGGATGATGTGATGACCCGGAAAAATTTTCTTCTTATTTGTTTTCTCTCCTCGACTTCGGGAAATTTTTGGGACGAAAATTCTTTCAACAGGGGGATGATGTGACACCCGGCAACTTCCGGTAACTAACTTTTGAAAACTTAGTAAGTCTACCTTAGCGAGTCGCGCATACGTTACACATAACAAGGTCGGTCGAGTCGAATCGCACATCATTGGGGTTTTAACATACGCAAGTCTCGGGTCCCGGGAATTGGTGATCGGGCGGGAACGTGTTATTTATCATGCATTATATGTTTACAATCATTATGTGACTTGTTGGTATGTGAAAATGTGTTAACACATGTTAAAACGGGGTTTAACGCGCAAAACACACGAACACAGAGGTTACAGGCGATTAGGCTTATGGGGAATAGCCTAATCGCCAATATAGGGGCGATTGGAGGGAGATTATAGGCGAGTAGGGGCTAATCACATGACTATTCATGCGATTAGGCCCCAATCACATGAACTTACATGCGATTAGGCTCCCTAATCGCGTGTAAAGCTGCATAATCGCGTGTTACGTGCTGGATGACTAGAAACGCCTATAAATACCATCCTTGACCTCCAAAACATCATTTGTGCAACCCTAGCCGTCCCATAACATAACCCAACACACAAACACCCTCTGGAACTCGTTTTTGCATCAAAACAACCATTTTCAAGCTTATTCCATCATCACCTCTTGAATACAAGGTGTGTTCTTCAAACCCAAACCTTTAAATGATTATGTTTTACTCCCTAAACGTCCAGACCTGACTTATAAATGTTTTTGTCTTTGAAAATCCATTTAAAACCGTTTTTAAACAAACCCACACCTTTACATGCGTTATATGTGTTATATGTGTTTAAAGATAGGATTTTTAGGATTGAATCATGGTTGTTGTTGTGTTATTATGATGTTTATGGCTGTTACAAATTAGTATGATGATGTCCTAGGAGTTTGAATGGTTTTGGTGGTGTATTGTTGATACTTGATGTTTTGACCCATTTGAAGGATTTTGGACGATTAAGGATGATATGAGGTATGTGGTTGATTGTATGATGTTAGGGTTTGCTCTAGGATGATGCTAGAACAGTAGGATGCTATCGGACAACGTGGTTATGTGATTTAATCTGAATATTTGCTATTTAGGGCAAGTTCTTGCATGTTGATGTGATGTTTACATGCTAAGTTGCTATTTTGGGAAAACGCTCGCATTCGGAACTGTTAGAATGATGAAAACTTAGGGGTTTTGCTTGAAATATGTTTGTTAATGTGTTAGGATGATTATTGGATGTTTTTACATGTTTCGGATCTGATTTGGAGTGTTCGGCGCGCGAAAAACCATATCAGCTGTGCTATAGGCGATTGGGGATCCTAATCGCCTATACTATAGGCGATTAGGGGCCTAATCGCCTGAATGGGAAGCCTAATCGTGTATATATAGGCGATTGGGGTCATAATTGCCTTTATTTCATGCAATTGTGATCCTAATCACTAGTTAAGCCCTGAATTGCATACCTTATGACCATAATCGCCTATAATGCACATGAATAGCCCTAATCGCCTATCCTAAGGGGCGATTAGCCCTTGTAATTGCCTGTTGACCATTCCTAATCACATGTTGACTTTCCTAAATGCTAGTTTGATTCCTAATCGCGTGTAACGCTGCTGTATGTATATTTTAACATCCCGGAACATGATTTGACGCCTAGGAACATGATAGGAACCCCGGGATACACCCAATGACTTAGTAACACGTGTTCGGACCTGTTTATGCGTTAATCGGACATTATGCTAGACTAGGTGAACTGTTGCGCGTATTAAGTGTTTAATTGCATATGTGGCATGATGTCTTGTATTTATCTAACACGTGGAATGTCGGGTCACCAATGGGATGTCGAGTCTTGTCTTACGTAGTCTGGTTGTCGGTCAAACATGCTTTTCGGACACATAATGGTCATGGACTGGACTTAGGGACTAATGAACCCGATGGGTTATTAGTCTAACTTGACACGTATCTTATGATAGGTCGCCAATAGTTGGGGCTATCATATCTTACAGACGGTTTACTCATATCACGCATACGGTTTACTCTTAAACGGAATACGCAACCTAAGGTGAGTTCACGGCCCCACATTTTACAGTTTTTGCCTTCGGGGTGAGAAACATGCTTACAAACTCTTTTATGACTTATGACTTGTTAAACTCTTATGGCTCATGACTCTTTATCACGTTATACTATGGCTTGCTTATCTTACTATACGGTTCATCGAAAATCCCTAGAAACCACTAACATGGGTATATGGCGGGGAAATATGGATAGCGCTATTGGGAACTGACAAACCCCACTCGACGGTCGGAGGCCGGGCGGGTGCATATTGTCTCTAACAAAACAAGGTCTACGGCGATGACGGTAGCCCATAGGAAACTAAGGGTAACACACGGCTCAGTCAGTAATGGTTTCACCCGTATGAGTATCTCATTCTGCGCCTAGCTAGCGTTCTCATAAGCATAGTAGTAACTGTGATGGTAACGGTTTTCGAAGGAACACTTTAAACGTTTAATTAAAACCTGTGAACTCACCAGCATTATATGTTGACTCTTTTAGCATGTTTTCTCAGGTCGCTAAGGTAGCAGCTGTCAGATAGGCGCACGAGGTCGCACTGGAGTCGTCTCGCGTCTAGGGTCTCATCTGCATGTCTGGGATTATGAACTGTTGAACTTATATTTTATTTCTGCATGACTTTTGTAAAACTTTAAATGCTTCCGCACTGTTTGAATGTTGGTTTTAAACTTATGCATGGTTTTTGTTTACGTATGTTTTTACATTTAGACGTCGTTTATTGTGACCGTTGACTTGGATCCTGGTGTGTCACACGCCTCGCGGTAGAACTCCGCAGGTGGAAATTTGAGGGTGTGACATTAGGTAATACCCAACCA
This sequence comes from Ambrosia x helenae, assembly GCA_030844895.1. Lineage (NCBI taxonomy): Eukaryota > Viridiplantae > Streptophyta > Magnoliopsida > Asterales > Asteraceae > Ambrosia > Ambrosia x helenae. The sequence continues at coordinate 112,196,637 of CM061233.1, read as the reverse complement.
ATTACCCTTTTTTTTAATATTAGAATATGATAACTTATGGCAGATATTTGTTTATAATAATAATAATAATAATAATAATAATAATATTCACTAATCATATATTGGCAGATGCCTTTTTTATAGTTTAGATATTTCTAATTTTATTCACTTTACTTAGATTTCTCAACCCGGGACGCTCCCAGGGTATAAACTAGTACATTATAAAAAAGTCAATGTAACAATTAAAATCATGTTCAAATTTTTTTTAAGCGTTTGCATATAAATACATATTTCTATTTAACCAAAAAAACGAGGTTTAAGCAATATATTAGGGGGTGGGAGCAACTAGAATATGGGAAATGTAGCCCACTACCACACGACAACATTACCGCTATTGGCAGGAGCAGTGAGCCCGTGAAGCAAACATAGGTGTTTTTTACCACGGTAAAGCAACAGTTGTCTTTTTGTTTATGAAATTTATTCCCCCTCCCTCCACCAACCCAAATCCAACGGTAAATAAAATTAAACTAGAAAAGAAACATTAATATTAATCAAAATACAATATTAAACTACATAAACACGCAATTAAACTAAGAAAAACATAATTAAAGTACAAAACATAACTAACCTAATGCAACAATTGTCATGTCAAAATATGGCCGAAACTGTTGCATTACCTAGTCGCATACTCAACTTGTGTGAGTTCGATTGACATATTCCTTGACTAGATTAGCGTGCTTCTCCGTGGTGGCTCTGTAGAGGTTGTTCCATTACGCACACTTGTTCTTAAAATCTGTCCACTTTCGTGCGAGCGAATAAGTGGTGCGGTTATTTACGCCGACTAGCCGGTTAAATTACGCAAACATGTTGTTCGATCCCCGAACGATGGTGTTTTTGGACATCTTTGTATGCCATGGCTAACACAATCTTCTCCTCTTCACTCCAACAGGCAATGTTTATAAAACCGGACCTGACAATGAACCGGACGTCTTACTGGTTTGGTGATCGGACCAGTTCGACCACTCGGACCGGATTTGAGAACCGGACGAAATCATAAATATTATAAATATTTAAATGTTTCAGCAAAGACAAAGAAGCTTAAATAACATCATCTTGTCTTAGTATTTATAAATGGACATAATCTAAAATTTAAAAAAAGTTAATTTTTCAAAAATAATCCAACCTAAAAAATACGTAAATAAATACAAGATGAGTAATTAATAAAAAGGAAAAAATATAGAAAAGCTTCTGACTTTTGTTGTTTCCTATAAAAGCTTGGTGGACGTGAACTCAAATTCAATTTGGGTTTTAGATTTCTTGTTTCCGGTGTGTATTACTCAAATTCAATATTGAAAAGCTTCTAACTTACCGATTTAGGTCTCCAAACCTGCTTAATTTTATCTTTGAAGACTTTTGGTTTTGCAGGCTTGGATTTGGCTTTAGGTTATGCTTTTGGGTTTCCTTTTGAGTTGCCTTAGGGTTTTGCCTTGGGCCTTGAGACCTTAGGTTTTGTAACATTTCGCGTAAATAAATGTACGGATAAAAAAGACAAGTTTTATTATGTTTTTTTGTGACATTTTAAACCATAATACCATGATAATTATTCACTATATATATATATATATATATATATATATATATATATATATATATATATATATATATGTAATAATAATAATAATAATAACTATAATGTTTGATTAAACCCCTTAACCCAACAAAACAAAGCCCAAGACCCCATTGTTGCCTTTAAAACCCGGAGCCCAGCCCAAAAGCCCAAAGAACCGGCCCAACAGCCCTTCCCTTCTCCCCTTCTTGTTTAATAAAAAAAAACCCCTTTGCAGCAAACCGGAATCGAACCCGGGTTGGTCACCGAGTCAAACAACCACACCACCACTACGCCACTAGGGCAGTTTGTGAATAATCTAGAGCATTAAAACATTTAAGCGCTCCTTCAAATTCCTTTTCTTCCTTGTCTGCAACTCGCAACAGACACTGTTGCTATATTTTTTTTTTTCGCTACTTTGACCATCCAATCAAGACCCATATGTGATTATAACTCGTAATTGATCAAAGATTTGTATTTGCACCATGATTATCGGCCTAATGCCTCGTCAATTATCATCAATTCATACCTATTTATACGATTGACGCGTCAAACATTAAACCCGAGTCAACCCTTACCATTTCAATGATTGGGACCATGGCACTATAAATTGTTCATTGCTGGACCTTCACAACTCGCCACTAATCCTTCCTACATCTTCAATTCCTACGTATAATCTTCTGTTCTTGAACAATTATCGCGTTTTGACTTCGAACCATTGACCAATCAATCGAGCTTGTAACGTGTTTGTAAGTTCAATATTTTCTGTGGGATTTATTCATCGGCATTCACACATCAATAGCCCTATGATTAATTGGGCTATTGATGTGTGAATCAAACAATTGCAGAAATTAGGGTTCGAATATTTTAGATTGGGGATAAACTCGTTTTGCATACAATATTTATTTTATTTAAAGCAGGAATAATCACAACCACTGGCCTAGGCCAAGTGGTTGTGACTGATGCTTCCAACATGAGCCACCCGGGTTCGAGTCCCGGCTGTGGCACCTTTTTGTTCTTTTTCTCATTTTTGAACAAACAAATCAATTTATTTATATATAATACATTTAATTTCATAAATTCGTTTTTAATTATTAAAACCTTTTTATAAATTCTAAAAAAATTATTTTTAACAAATCTGATATAAATGTTCCACCTACAAGTTTTAGTTTTCTGAAATTCATTTATTTAATATTTATAATAATTAAATCAATTTTATGTTATTATATTTATAAAAATCCATTAAAATATCAAAACGATCTTATTAATTTCCACAAAAATTATTTTAAGTTTTTATAACATTAAGCTTTTCAGAAATGATTTTTATTTCTGAAAAATCATTTATTTAATATTTTTAATCAATTTTTGTTTGTTTTAATCATAATTAAATCATAATAAATCCAATTTTTAGTATTTTTACACCAAAATTTTATACAAATTATTTTTGAATATTTAGAATAGAAATATAAATTTTAAACTTAAAATCCTTTAATTTTAATATTTTTAAATATTAAAGTTAAATTTTGACAATTTGTTATAAATAGAATTAATATTCTATTTTAAAGAAAATAATTTTATAAAAAAAATATTTTTATACTTTAAACACATTCTTGTGACCATCTTAGATTTAAAATTCATAAAAAGATTTTTGGTTATTTATTTACTAATATTCTCTCAATTATCAAATCTTTTTAATAATAATCAAACAAGCATTTATCCCCAATTCGAAGCCCTAGAAACTTATACATTTATAGACTTGATAGACTTAGACATATAGATATTACCTTATTATAGGGTGATACTTGACACATTTGGGCAACACACTATTCTATTTATCAACAAATACAACATTTTGCTAAGGTGAGTTTTACATAGCCCCTTTTCTATTTATCACCATTTTTGGGGTGAAACATGTTACAACAATATTTATGCAATTCAATCATCAATGTGTCTATGTGTATTTCTATGTTGCATTATGTCTTGAACATGACTAGGGTAAGCACAATTCTAGCATAAACATTCATCAGCCAAACGGTATACATTGATAGATCTATTGGACTGACAATCCCACCCGGATACGTGCCTCCTACAAAGGTTACGTGGGTGTTTGTTACTGCAATATAAACGAGTGAACCATGAGCGTATGGGATGTACCACAATTACAACAGTCAACAAGGTTGATTATGCACTCGATTTACTTCTAGTATGTTTTCGCATATGGACTAGATTGCCATGACACATGAATTGCACAACAATTTTATTCAATTATCAAAACCTATGTAATTCTCACCAACTTTTGTTGACCCAAAATATTTTCAACTTAACATGTTTCAGGTTCTACTTGCTTGAGGATTTAAATTGATGCTTGAAGATGTGTGCATAGTTTTATTCAATTTGATGTACGAATTCTTGTAGAACAATTGTATGTAATTTATCTAAATCATATAATGGAATTTATTATTCACCATGAGCTACTGAACAATCATCAATACGTGACATCCCGATGTTTCCGCCATCGGTTGGGGTGTTACAGATTGGTATCAGAGCCATGGTTATAGGGAATTAGGTTATTAGAAAAATAATCTAGTCTATAACCATAGGATTTAACCAGTACTTGCTTCTTTTACTTGCTATTCTCTATCTCCCTCCTAGTTCTTATCCCTACATTAATCCCTACGAGAAAGTTGCTCTCCATCACTGGATCCACTCTTAGACTAATAAGGCAAAACCCTCAGGTTTAACCTGAACCACCTTGAGATCTCGTCGAAGTTCTAGATTTTAATAACGAACACGTGCAATCTGGAAGGGTGAACGCCTGTATTCTGAGTCTTCTGTCTAGGCTGGCATTGCGCATATATCCCAATCAGACGAGGGACCCGGATGCCTACCTGGGAATTCTCGGGATGAGTGTTCACTTATAGGCTAAAGCATGTCTTCATATGTTATTAGAATTTAGAATCTTTGATAAGTCAACATTTTCGTTTATTCGTTTTAAATAAATGAATAAATGATTACACTCCTTATATAATCTCATTCATTTCACTGTGTCTCTTACAGATCATGCCTCCACGTCGCAGTGCTCGCCTTAACAGTGGTGAAAATCATGATGAAGGAAGTAGCAATCACAACCACAACCACGATACTAACCACAACAACAACAAAAACAACAATGGTGTCGATGCTCAACTGGCTGCAATCATTTCTCAACAAATGGCGCAACAAATCGCAACTCTGGTTCCCAACTTACTAGCCCAAGTCATCCAGTTGAACGGCAACGGGAATGGAAATGGAAACCACAACGGGAATGGGAATGGTCTTCCAGCCTGTACCCTTAAACACTTCAACTCTTGTAATCCCCCAAAGTTTAGTGGTGAGGAAGGAGCTACGGGACTCCTGCAATGGTTTGAGGGTATTGAGAATACCTTCATCAACAGTGAATGCCCCGGCAACTTTAAGGTCCGTTATGCCATGAGTGTTCTTCACAAGCGAGCACTCACTTGGTGGAATGAAGAAAAACGCACTCGCGGAGCCGAAGCTGCACTAGCCTTAACCTGGGATCAAGCTAAAGACATTATGAAGGCAGAGTTCTGTCCTCGTAATGAAATTAAGAAGCTGGAAGATGAATTTCATGATCTTACTCAAGATAGTGGGGAAAACCTCGCTTACAACACTCGTTTTCACGAACTTAGCTTACTGCTACCCCACAAAGTCACCCCTTTGCCCATTGCGATCGAAAAATACATTGGTGGCTTACCGATGCAGATTCAAGACACGGTGTGGGGAAGGAACCCTGCTACTTTGGAGGAAGCAAAGCGTTTGGCTGCCACCCTAACAGATAACCATGTGAAGGCAGGAACCCTGACTCGTAAAGGGGAAAAGAAAAAGGATACTCCCCAACCTGCCGTTGAAATCAAAACTGAGGCCTCAACCAACGGAAAGAACAAGGTCAGAAATTTTGCAATAGATACCACTGCCCCACCCAATAAGAAACAATACAACGGGAAGCTACCTAAGTGTGACACCTGCCAGTATCACCACCCAACTCAAGTTCCCTGCCGACAGTGCACCAATTGTCAAAGGTATGGGCATCTTGCAGATGCTTGTCGAATCCCTACTACAAACGCTCTTGATGCTCCAAATAACCCCGCTTGAAACCCTCCAGCTACTTAACAGAAAGCCCTACCATTTGAATAATGTCTACTTTCTCTTTAATTCCATGAATTGCCACTTTTGATTCAAATAATAAATTCAAGTATTATCATAACATCTGTGTGCATGCTTGTTTGAATGTGAACTGATTGCTATGTCTATAATCATACTTGCTTACTTGTACGACAATTAGTTGACTGCCAAACAATCTACTCAACGATTGGTAGAGGTCATCATGTCTTTCCAACAGTCGGGAGAGGCCCTACAACCTGCTCAACGACTGGTGGAGACTATCAGACCTGCTCAACAATCGGTAGAGTCATAAAAGGACGCAAAACCCTAATGTAAGGTAAATTGATAATTACGGTCCGGAACGTAATCATGAATTTACAGGTACATTAAGGTAGTGAGGAATTTTATCAAGGTTTTCGGTAGTCGACCAATTGCTAACCTAGTGTCTTCCTTTAACTTCGGGACGAAGTTCCTAAAAGTAGGGGAGACTGTAACATTTCGCGTAAATAAATGTACGGATAAAAATGACAAGTTTTATTATGTTTTTTTGTGACATTTTAAACCATAATACCATGATAATTATTCACTATATATATATATATATATATATGTAATAATAATAATAATAACTATAATGTTTGATTAAACCCCCTTAACCCAACAAAACAAAGCCCAAGACCCCATTGTTGCCTTTAAAACTCGGAGCCCAGCCCAAAAGCCCAAAAGCCCAAAGAACCGGCCCAACAGCCCTTCCCTTCTCCCCTTCTTGTTTAATAAAAAAAAACCCCCCTTTGCAGCAAACCGGAATCGAACTCGGGTTGGTCACCGAGTCAAACAACCACACCACCACTACGCCACTAGGGCAGTTTGTGAATAATCTAGAGCATTAAAACATTTAAGCGCTCCTTCAAATTCCTTTTCTTCCTTGTCTGCAACTCGCAACAGACACTGTTGCTATATCTTTTTTTTTCGCTACTTTGACCATCCAATCAAGACCCATATGTGATTATAACTCGTAATTGATCAAAGATTTGTATTTGCACCATGATTATCGGCCTAATGCCTCGTCAATTATCATTAATTCATACCTATTTATATGATTGACGCGTCAAACATTAAACCCGAGTCAACCCTTACCATTTCAATGATTGGGACCATGGCACTATAAATTGTTCATTGCTGGACCTTCACAACTCGCCACTAATCCTTCCTACATCTTCAATTCCTACGTATAATCTTCTGTTCTTGAACAATTATCGCGTTTTGACTTCGAACCATTGACCAATCAATCGAGCTTGTAACGTGTTTGTAAGTTCAATATTTTCTGTGGGATTTATTCATCGACATTCACACATCAATAGCCCTATGATTAATTGGGCTATTGATGTGTGAATCAAACAATTGCAGAAATTAGGGTTCGAATGTTTTAGATTGGGGATAAACTCGTTTTGCATACAATATTTATTTTATTTAAAGCAGGAATAATCACAACCACTGGCCTAGGCCAAGTGGTTGTGACTGATGCTTCCAACATGAGCCACCCGGGTTCGAGTCCCGGCTGTGGTACCTTTTTGTTCTTTTTCTCATTTTTGAACAAACAAATCAATTTATTTATATATAATACATTTAATTTCATAAATTCGTTTTTAATTATTAAAACCGTTTTATAAATTCTAAAAAAATTATTTTTAACAAATCTGATATAAATGTTCCACCTACAATTTTTAGTTTTCTGAAATTCATTTATTTAATATTTATAATAATTAAATCAATTTTATGTTATTATATTTATAAAAATCCATTAAAATATCAAAACGATCTTATTAATTTCCACAAAAATTATTTTAAGTTTTTATAACATTAAGCTTTTCAGAAATGATTTTTATTTCTGAAAAATCATTTATTTAATATTTTTAATCAATTTTTGTTAGTTTTAATCATAATTAAATCATAAAAAATCCAATTTTTAGTATTTTTACACCAAAATTTTATACAAATTATTTCTGAATATTTAGAACAGAAATATAAATTTTAAACTTAAAACCCTTTAATTTTAATATTTTTAAATATTAAAGTTAAATTTTGACAATTTGTTATAAATAGAATTAATATTCTATTTTAAAGAAAATAATTTTATAAAAAAATTATTTTTATACTTTAAACACATTCTTGTGACCATCTTAGATTTAAAATTCATAAAAATATTTTTGGTTATTTATTTACTAATATTTACTAAAATTCTTTGGTTGGATATTATTTTTGGGGAACTGCATTGTAACCTACCCCAATCCCAGATTTTTCTGTGATTTGACTATCAATGATATGATCTAGCATATATCTTGAGTTGGAATAACTCTCCAACTTCTTTTTGATGGTTTCATAGTCACACAGTGCTGTTGATGTGTTGTGAAACACACCTTGTTAATATGTTAGTTTTGTATATATTTTAGTCTTTTATTGTGTACTTTTAGTCGGTCTTAGTTATTTATTATTGTGCATGTGTTTTGTAGGTGTTTGTGGATAATGAGCTCAAAACAAAAAGAATTTTAATCGAGACACAAACACTTAAGAGCAGGTGTTCATGAACGTTGAGGCGTATACAAGAAATTTTGGTCGAGTGAAGAACACCCGAGTTGAAAGATAATACTTTAGTAATAATGATACTTTAATAATAATAATAATAATAATAATAATAATAATAATAATAATAATAATAATAAACTTGACATAATTGGCCCAAGGCCCAATTACGTAGAAAAAGAAAGGAGACCAACTTCTTATGATTAGGGGTTGGATATTATTTTTGGGGATGGCATTTTTATTTTAGAAGGGATCGCATTGGAGAGGATATATTTTTGACGGCTGTTATGTTTTGACATATACATCATCGCACGAAGAAAAGAGATGGAGGAAGAAGCTCCATTGATCAAGATGCTAGGCTAAGGTTTTTGTAACTTCCTCTAAGTGAATGGTTCAATTAGGTTTTGCACTTTTTCTATTTATTTTTAGTATTGGATTATGTTTTGCTTGTGATGACAAAAAATTAAAACATTATTGATGCATTAGTTAAGCAAACAATTGATTTGTGTTTTGAGTGATTTCTTTACAACTTGTTCGGTTGATGACAAAACCTAGTAGTGGGTTGTATGACATAAAGAGGGTTGACTTGACACTTACAATTGGGTAGTTAATAGGGTTTAATGACAAGAACTTTTGCTACCAGTTAATTAACTAATTTCCAGAACTATGTCTATGTGGTTCCCAATCTATAAACTGAAAACTGTGTGAAACCTAGAACCTGAAGTTTAGAGAGAGTTACTTCTTTATTCTTATTGTTTCCTATTCGAATCACTCAATCAACGTTTTCAAGCACAACAACATTCTACTTCATTAAATATAATTTTTTTAATTAATTAGTTTAAGTAATAAAATTGCTATCAACACTAACCACATACTCCTCGTGGTTCGACAACCCTACTCCCTATACTGTAGTCCTTGTAGCTAAGGAGTTATTTTTAACATAGTTTTTTATTAGCACTCGACACGCGATCAGCTGTTGCTAATGCTTTCTTGGTTTGTTGTAAATCAGTGATGTAGCTGTTAATGGCATCTAGTTTGTTTAAAACCGTTCGTTTAAGCTCACTTACATCTTTCTTTAACAACAAAACCATTTCTTTAATTTTTTTTCATTCCTTTTCAATGTTGCATTAGCATCAGTGCATGTCCTCAAATCACATACTAGACTCGTGTTCTGTTCTTTGATTAACTCTAGCTTAGCTTTGTATTCTAAACATTTGGCACAGACAAGCTTAGAGGAGTTAGAAATTACCTGAGTATGCTACTCAGACTGATTTTTAGTTGACTGAATTGGAGTGTCAGCATCTCTCTCCTCTATCTTTTCTTCCTCTGAATAATCCCTTCCAGATGTTGAACACTCTACATCTGTGTTGCTAGTTGACTAAGAACTTCGTTTATCAGCGGATAATTCACTCTCTTCACCCGAACCATCTTCATAAGTCGTTGAGCTTGAACTGGAGCTCTGACTTCCCTTACTTGAGCTTTCATCTGCTATACTGCTTTGTTCCTCTAAACTCCGAGCAGTGCCTGAGGATTCTTCATCATCCCGAACTCTTATCATCTATTCACACCCTTTATCTGCATGTTCAACCGATACTCTGACTAAAACTATATTTGCCGAATCCTTGTTACGGCTTTGTGACTGATTTGCGGACATGGCGAGTCCCCACGGATCTGTCATGTTGGCCTTTTGTTGATGTGGAGTTTGAAAGAACGGATCACATTTGCCACTCAGTCGTACATCTTTAGCACGGCTGATTTGGTTAAAATAATTCCAAGGTTTATTTGAATATGCCATTTTCAAAAAAATTTACACCTTAAATTTTCAAATTTGGCTAAGACTACAGGGGACACGTATGGGAATGTTCACGCGTATGTGGAACACGTATGACTGAGCATAACATGTATCAATGTAACAAGGGGTGTGACATGTATGACACAGATGGACATGTATGGGTGTGATACTTGTAACAAAGGGAATAAGTAGGAAACTGAACAGGCGTATGAGGGGGGTGGACATGTATGGGGTTTGTAGGCGTATTGGGTAATACTTGTGACAAGTCACGCGTATGAAGATCAACTAGTATAAGAATATGAACTGATATGAACAGGCATGCGTAAGAAACAAGAAAGAACTAGTATGTGTTCACGATCACACATATGGAGCCATACACGTGCTCTCATACATGTGCTGGACTGCAAAACCATTAAGATGAATGTTCAACGTGATGAAATTGAATTTTTGGGTGTTTATGAAAATTTTGATGATCTGATGATAAGGTTATGTGTGGAGAATGATTCCTAACAAGTTTGCAAAACCCAAAACAATCCAAAAACACCAATTATAATCCAAAATTCACAAGAACATGAAGAACACAAAACTCATGGGTTTTTTTAATCAAAAATCCAGACCTGATTCAATCTAACGTTGTTTAACACCTACAATTGATTCAAATAGTTTCTAAAACACTTATGGATGATGATTGAATGATCAGATCTCACAAATTATTCCATGATCATGATTTTGCACCAAAAACGCATAATATTCATAAACATGAAAAAATTCATAAAATCCTCAAATATGATTTGTTTTTGCTAAAATTTGATTTGGTTTTTGATAAAAACACTTTCTAAACATAAAACGCAACAAATCTCAGATCCAATAATCAAACACACCCCAAAATCATTAAAAAAAACATGTTTTAAGTTATAAACGGGTCAAAATCGGTTTTCTAACACAATTACCTTAAAACTTTCAGATCTGATGCAAACCCCTATAACAACATGCGTGATATGAGCCTCGGCTCTGATACCACTTGTAGGACCGTGTTCAGAACAAGAAACGATGTATCGCGCGTGTTTCTGATTAAAGGCATAATCAATAACCCGATTAGATGTTATAGGAGAGTGTTTATGGATAAGATAATGATATGAGAGCACACACAGAAACACACACAAAGGGTTGCAACTTGTATTAGAATGGCAAACGTTTTTAAATCAACAAAGGCATGGGGGTATATATAGTCACAGACTCATACGCCTAACATCATTCACATGTATGGCCTCATACGTGTCCTTGTGACACGCGTATGAGCCTTCATACGCGTATGAGTCTGCTAGAATGACTAAAATACCCTTAAACACTAAAATACAACCCGATAAAATCTAAGACGTACATATATCATGCCTACGACTATTATCGACCTATCACTAGCTGGGGACATACACGAAGTGCACTAACACTTATATTGAACCAGTACGTATCTATGTTGTTTTGTGTATATATCAGACATGGCTGGCTGTGGCCCAAGCCGGGGAGGCCATTCGGCGTGGGCCTATTTTTATCGGAGCACAATTTTTTAAATACAATTCCTATATGTCTGTGTATTTTTTTGAAATAGAAAGCCCATTTAATACTTAAAAGTTGGGCCCAATAATCAATTTAAAAATTATAAATTATTATCCTAAGGCCCATGACATTTATAAGCCAAATACTTATTTAACCTACTAAAATAAAAAAAACAACGATATTCGCCTATTCTTTCTATTTGGTGGCACCTGCAGAAGAATATTGAGAATCCAAATTCCAATTTACAATTGTGAGTTGAATGTTTATCATCCTCTATGGCTACCACATATCCAGATCTCACTGATCTAGATTGTAACTTTAAGTCTAATTTTTAAGATTTTAATTATAAAAATTAATTTTATGGTTTTTTTTTACTTTCAATTAAGCATGATTACTTTGTTGGGTACTTGGGTTTTATGTATTTTTTATGTTTGTTGGTGGATTGATGAACTATTATTGCAATTAGATGTTTTCTTGTGCACTAAAATTGAGTGTAATTACTTAATTACGTAATTTTTACATATTTAAAATTGGGGGTTTTGTTGAAACCTAAGGAGCATGTTTTTTAAGGGCTCAAATAGAGCACGTAAATCCTCGAAGATGCCTCTGATATCAAACTCTTGACGGAATGCGCTCTAAGGAGTTTCACTAGTTAGTACATAATCTCTAAACTTATCATACCATGGAGTGTTTTTTTTATATTTAATAACACATAAGTTGACCAATAATAATTATGTTTTAGGCTTTTAGCAAAATTTGGGTTTCTTCGAACGCGCTCTATGTGATCAGAAGTTTTGGATTCGTTTTTCACTCTAGTGATTTTGATATTTTATTCGTTTTTTATTTTATCGTTTTTTAGATTTAAGCTTAAACATTATTGAAATTAAAAGTATTGCAGGAATCTATAATCTATAACTTATAATAAAATAATTGAAGATTGATGAGTTGTCATTCAATGAAGGCCTAAGAAAGCCATTTTAATGACATGGCATTCAAGGAGGCATTCTCCTCCTTGAGTGTGCCATGTGTCATGCCATGTGGCAAATAAAAAAAAAAAATAATAATATAAAACATAATCTACTAAATTTAAATTGAGTTATTTTAGGAAAAAATAATTTAAAAACAAATTTAAATTTTTCTCTCTTATGTTTCCTCTCATAATTTTTAAACGTTAATATATTTTTATATACGAGATTTTTTAAAGAAAAAAATTACACCAAATTAACGAGTGTTTTATTATCTTTCCAACGAGTACCATAGTCTATATAAAAAACGAAAAAAAAAACGACTATTTTTTGTGGGGTTTCGTTCATACAGGAAAAAAAACATAAGTGTTCAGGTTATTCATTAATAATGTTTTTTTCTTTTAAACCAGGTTCTTATCTACGATGTTGAAATTCAGCCCAATCACCATGCTTTCATTAGAATTTTACTCTTTTAAAGATTCATAGGTATACTTCATCAAGAGAAGCTAGGAGAAAGAATCGCGCAACACTGCAACACATGGTGTCACCTTATAGCAATGTTATTTTTTTATTTATTTAATTACAAGAGTAATAATTATTACTATTACTATTAGTATTAGTATTATTAGAATTGTTATATTTTTCAACCCCGAGACGCTCCTGGGATAAAAGCTAGTATCTATACATATAATAAAACTAAAGCCATTTTAATGACATGGCACTCAAAGAGGCATTCTCTTCTTTGAGTGTATCATGTGTCATCCCATGTGACATTGAGATACTTTAGGTTAAAAAAAATTAAAAATAAAATTGGATTTTTCACCCTCATGTTTCCTCCCATAATTTTTAAACGTTAATATCTTTAATATACAAGATTTTTTAAAGAAAAAAATTACACTAAATTAACGAGCGTTTTATTATCTTTCCAACGAGTACCGTAGTGCTATATAAAAAAACAGAGAAATTTTTTTTGTGGGGTTTTGTCCATACAGGAAAAATAACACAAAGTGTTCAGGTAAATCATTAATCATGTATAGACTAGTCACTAATTATGTTTAATTCGGTAAATATGAATTTTTTTTCAACCAGAGCCGAATAGGTTAATAAAGTTATACGTTGTTTTAAGTTAGGTATCAATATTAGTATGTTAGAATTGTACATTTGTTTAGTCTTTAGGATAGATGTTAATATTAGAGTTACATTAAAGTTCTATATTCTTTTAGGTTAGGTGTTAACATTGGAGTTGTACATTGTTAATTTGTTTTAGGTTAGATATTAATATTAGAGTTATACATAAGTCTATTTCATATGTAACATTGATGTATCATATTAAATTTCTCAACCCGGGACGCTGCCGGGATATAATCTAGTATATTTATATCTATATCTATATCTATATCTTGGTGAGGTTATCCTCACTTTTAAATTCCCACAAAAAATAGGATATAAATAACTCAATTAACCTAATATTTATTAATTTATATTTTTTATCTTTATCTTTATTATTACTTTACTATATAATAAAAAAATCTTATTATTATCTTATTTCTCTCTCATATGAAACAATATTATTAAATCATAATTTCACGTTTATCTCTTATTTATTTAATATTTATTTTCTTAACTATTTTTTTTATATTTTCGCTTATTAAAAATTATTTGATATTATATTAATAAAAAAAACTACACATTCAAGATTACCGCATCAATCACGCCCTGCAATCAGCAATGGTATTGCAGCTCATCCAAACATACATTCTTTCCTTAATATACATTTTCATTGTTATTTACATGATTAAAATTATTCCTTTATCATATTATAATAAATTAATTTTTATGCTACACCGTAACACTACTAACACATATTTTGTCTTAATCTTATATTAGATTTATCTATTATGTAAAGATCTGGGATTTTTTTTTGATCGGCTAATTTTCTTCCCATTTTTTTACATCACCTTTTTATATACATCATTTTTCCTCTCTTATGAGGCTTGAACTCCCAATCTCACCTTTAAAACTCCATCAGACCATCATCTTTACCACCACACCATAAGGGGTGGGTAAAGATCCGGGATATAACCTAGTGAAAGTAACTAAGTAAGTAATAATAATTAAAAGTGACCACAACGAGAGCCATATAGTAATGTATATAATCTATAATCTATAATCTATAATAATATATAGTGCATTCTAGATGGGTAACAAGGTAGTTTAACTTCATTATAGAAGGACATCATTGTAATTTACATCAAATCATTAATACATTATTTAATATAAACTTCTAACTAATTAGTACTTAATTTAATAAACTTATCATTATAATTAAATGAACTAAATGCATTTTCTCTAACAATGAAACAATATTATTAAATCATAATTTCACGTTTATCTCTTATTTATTTAATATTTATTTTCTTAACTATTTTTTTTATATTTCCGCTTATTAAAAATTATTTGATATTATATTAATAAAAAAACTACACATTCAAGATTACCGCATCAATCACGCCCTGCAATCAGCAATGGTATTGCAGCTCATCCAAACATACATTCTTTCCTTAATATATATTTTCATTGTTATTTACATGATTAAAATTATTCCTTTATCATATTATAATAAATTAATTTTTATGCTACACCGTAACACTACTAACACATATTTTGTCTTAATCTTATATTAGATTTATCTATTATGTAAAGATCTGGGATTTTTTTTTTGATCGGCTAATTTTCTCCCCATTTTTTTTACATCACCTTTTTATATACATGATTTTTCCTCTCTTATGAGGGTTGAACTCCCAATCTCACCTTTAAAACTCCATCAGACCATCATCTTTACCACCACACCATAAGGGGTGGGTAAAGATCCGGGATATAACCTAGTGAAAGTAACTAAGTAAGTAATAATAATTAAAAGTGACCACAGCGAGAGCCATATAGTAATGTATATAATCTATACTACTATATAGTGCATTCTAGATGGGTAACAAGGTAATTTAACTTCATTATAGAAGGACATCATTGTAATTTACATCAAATCATTACTACATTATTTAATATAAACTTCTAACTAATTAATACTTTATTTAATAAACTTATCATTATAATTAAATGAACTAAATGCATTTTCCACTACTAGGAAAATACCCCTATCTTGACACGCATTGCGCGCCATAAAAGGGTGTTTATGACACACAGCAAAGTGTCAAGGAACACATACAAGCCCGTGTCATCTTTTAATGACACGCGTTCATGACACTCCTTTATGACAGGCTTTTTTGACACGCATTTATGACACACTCTTTAATGACATGCATTCTTGACACTCATTTGCGACATTTTTTACATGCATTTATGACACACATGAATTTATGACACACCTTTATGACAGTCATTTTGCGTGTCATGTTTTTTTACCTAAATTTTTTTTTCTATAAAATGAATATCCCTGGATATAATTTATATTTATAATTACAAAAACAATAAATTTTATAATAAAACTGCATATATTATACCACCAAAAAACCCATTACAATCATGTCAAATCCTACCACAAAGGGTTACAAAAACATTGTATCAATACATTACATTAGTCGATGAGTAAGCCTAAACATACGGATCATAACTTGAAAATGAAGGTCGAGGCATAACCCGACCATTCTTCAAGAACATAATCAATATCCGCATCCGAGTAAGCCTCCACTCCTCCCAAACCTGAGACACATTTAAATTAATGAGATGAAAGGTTAAGGTTCACGATGGTTTTAGTTTCAAGAAAACAAAAGTGACTAAAATTTGACTCGATCAACTTATCAACTGACTAATTTTTTAAATATTTACAAAGGTCAAATATGTGGGGGGAAATATTAGAATGTAAAACTCATATTTTGACTCATTTTTGCTATAAAACAGTGTATTGCCATCCATGCAGCTTGATATATACCTGGCCATTGTCTGTAGGTCTGCCTATGTGATCCGAGACATCACCCATAGCTCTACAAAAGTCAAAAACAAATTTGTAAAAAAGGAAATATGCAAATGTTGTTGTAAAGCATAGTTTAGCTTTGTTATGGGACCAAACCTTGTAATGACCTCATTTGCATCAGCATCCCACTGAAGAACACAAAAATTTGTATCTTTCTAGGCTGCATATTGGCACATCCAACATAGGCTGCATAAACTCAAACTGGCAATCAGATATAGCACTAGGTTCTGAATTATTCACCAATTAATAACATAGAACTATGTCGTGCGCTAAGACATGTGTTGATGATATGGGCGATGCCATTCTAAATTGTATGTGAAGATTAATGTACCAGTTAATCAATGCGTACGATACAATACAACACTCATGTAAAAACTAGTATCCTATATCATTTCCATTCCAACACATCGTGCCTATTTTGCAATAGAAAAAATATTTACCAGTGGCGGCTGGCGAGATGTAGAATCATAACACACTTGTCTTTCTCGTGCACTATGACAAGCAAGTGAAGAAGCCCACTAAGGTCACAAAGTAGATACCTGGAACCATCCGCATCAAACTATTAGTAATCGTGTGCATCAGGATCAACACTTTTGTAAGAATCTAAAAGAAACTCAGCTATGTTTATAATATATTGTCCAGAGATCTGTAACAATCAAGTTTTTGTTCTTCAGAAACAACAAATGCTTGACCATAACCTTCAATGGTGTTTGGAAGTTGTGCATATTTCATCTTCTCCTCTAATGGAAGCTTGAAGAACTCCTCTGTAACCTTCTTCATTGCATCTATGGCTTCTGATATCCCATGATTCACCAACTGTTCACATTTTTTCAAACTGTGGATTAATAAATAAACTCATAATCTTATGGTTATGTTGATTCCTACTAAAAAGTTTGGGATAATCACCAAAATGACAGCTAACCAACCAAAAAAAGCTAAAATAAACCTCTGCAAGCCCGTACCTGTGACAGAACGTATCCGAGACTGAGACACCCCTTTTGATCAGCTCCTTCTTCGCTGCGACCTTTCCTGCAGCAGCCCTCCAGACCAGAAAATTGCTCTTGAGAGGCACCCATGAATTCCAATTGAAACTCAGTACTACACGATCCTTTGTTTGTCCAATACGGTATGCACGATCCACACTTTGATTATCAGTACTGCAAAATAGTTAAAAGGTAAAATTGTCACTGAATTTGATAAAAAATCATCATGATCCAAGTGAAAAGACATAAATGCCCTTTTCAACCTCGGGTTCCAAGCTGGATCAGCCACAATAACACGATCAGCCTTTGTAAGTGTAAGTCCAAGACCACCAACTTGAGAAGTCAAAAGAAATATAGGAGGAGCTCCAATACCCTCTTGAAAGTCCTGTTGGTAAAATCATGTCATGTTTATTTGGAATAAAGTAAACTTGGTGTGTTACTAAAGGAGAAATACTAACATTGACAATCTTTAATCTATCGCTAGCTTTGGTAGTACCATCGATCCGTAAAAACTTGTAGCCTCGAGCATTAATAGCATCCTAAGCACAAAGGAAGACCAAACAAAAATTAAAATCATTAGCTTAAAAGGAAATAGGTCAAATGTGCTAAAGTTACCCAAAGCGTATATCCGATACAACATTATTATATTAAAAATAGATTATTATAATTATTACTACTATTATTATTATAAAAAATGCAAGTTCAGCAATCATATTTAAGACACTTAACAACTTGGGGTAAAGTGCTTCAACCCAACAATGACTATTTTGACTTAAACACAACCCGCCTGGACATATGACGATGTAGATGATAACAACTTTGAACAAACCTGAATAAGATTAAGCATTTTGCAAGTCTAAGAAAATATAAGAACATGATGACCTTCAGGAATCAGATTATCCTGTAACAGAAATTAAAAAAAGAACTATCACACTTGCTGCTATGAAACACCCATGTTTAGTAACAGCTCAATATTAGATGATATTCTAACCAGCAATGATACAATAATGGGAATCTTGCATGAAAGAACATCATTATTTTCCCGGATGTCATATTTATCCGCAACATCTGCAATGTGCATTGCAAGTTTTTCTGCAACCCCATGATCTTCCTGATTTAAATCTGATTCCATCCCTTCTAAAACATCTTCCACGGCTCTCTTTGTTAATAGAAGTGGATGATCACAAATCTTTTTTATATCTAAAGGATTATGTAAAAGCAAACACATTAAAACTAACAATAATGTGATTCACAAATAAAAAAAAATTATGTAATTGAAAAAATTGAAGTCCAAGATAAACCAACTACATTACCGTGATAGGCGCCCATGAATTCCAATTGAAACTCCAACTGGTTACTATAAAGCTTGCAAGCGATGTCCGTTCTGAGGTCTTTAGTCGAAAAACCCCCTCCTGAACTGTTAGCCCACTCCCAAACATCCCAGTTGCCGTTGAAAGAGACCCGACTATGATTTTGCTGCTGTCCGCTTCTGCTGCTGTCCGATTTCTGCAGCTGTACTCAGCGCCCTGACCCACTCCAACTTCCACTCATTGCTGGCGCTTAACGAAGATTTAACATACTGCATATCACAACCCAAAGCCTAACTTAACTAAATCACATTATCCAATCAGCTAATATTATTATCATTAAATCCGTACACCTAAAACAAGAACAAACGCAAGTCCGTACAACTAAAATCCAAACACGAGGGTTACATCTCGATCTCATTATCCAATCAGCTAATATTATTATCATTAATTTCGTTATCAGTACTACGCGAAACAACGGTACCAGTACCGATCTCATCATCTGTCATCTCCAAAACTTACATTCAGATCCTATTATTAAGAACTATTAATTCCAACCCGAGTACTAAGTCTAAACAATATTAATTCAACTAATAATCATTTATGTTCAAATTCAGTCAAACACATCTCGATCTATCTAACACAAACTCATCTAAATCAACAAATTAGATCAATCAATAACAATAAATAAATATATAATAAATAAAAACTTACTATTAAGCTCTTCAAGCCAACGAACAACGCTATCAAAGGTAGTACTCCTAGTAATATCATAAACAACAAGTGCACCAACAACACCACGATAATAAGCCAATGTAACTGCACGATGGCAGAAGATAGTTTGTTAGCAGAGGGTTACATCGATGTGTTAGCAGAGGGTTACATCGATTGCTTCTGAATTTGAAGGCGGTTTGTTAGCAGAGGGTTTTGGTTTGATTTTCTGATCAGAGGGTTACATCGATGTTTTGGTTGAAGGTTTTCTGATAAGTTTAATTTTTTGAGCATAGGGTTTTTTTAGAACATGAAGAAGAAGGTTTGATTTTCTGATAAGTTTTGGGAATAATAATAGAGGATAGAGAGAGGCGCGAGATTGTTTGGGAGGAAAATGAAAAAATTTGAAATATTGACACTAAAGATGACACCCAATTTTTATACTGTCATGTTTTTTAAAATCTTGACATTAGCTTGTTGACACGCAAAAAAGAGTGTCATTGTTTGACCATTTTTTTAAAAGACGACGATTTTTTAATGACACGCGCTTTTGCGTGTCATGAGTTCTCCCGTGTCATTAAATGTGTGTCAAGATAGGGGTATTTTTCTAGTAGTGTTCTCTAACAATAATTTTTATACTTATAAATAAAATATAAGGTAGAGATACATATATAATTAAAATAAAACAAAATTAAAGAAATTTATAAAAACAAAATATGTAATAGTATTATGTTATTAGAGAAAACTACGCAATTAGTCCCTGTGGTTTGCCTTTAGTTTCACCTCTAGGTATTAAGGTTTAAAAGTTTCATGTTAAGGGTTTAAGTTTAGTTTTTGTAACATAATAGGGTATTAGCATTAACGGAGGTTAATATTTAACTGAGTTTACCTATACGTGACAAATGGTAAACCACAAGGACCAAATGTGAAATTTAAGTGGGGCCCACCTAATACCCTATTATGTTACAAAAACTAAACTTAAACCCTTAACATGAAACTTTTAAACCTTAATACCTAAAGGTGAAACTAAAGGCAAACCAAATGTGAAATTTAAGTGGGGCCCACCTAATAATCTAAAATAAAAAATATTGATGTTTGTGGTGGGGGTCGAACCCGGGTTGATGGTCGGGTCGATCCTAAAACCAAATGGATCAACCAACTGAGCCACTTGTGTATTTGGTTTATTATTGAAACGTTTTTTTTATAAAGCAATTATCAGATCGAACCTGGTTCCTTATACTAAGTTACTAACCCACGAATTTTAATCCTCAAACTCACTTCGATTGACATCGAATTAGACAACGGTTGTGACTGAAATCATAGGGCTATTAATCTACATTAAATTCTGATCAAAACCATGTAAAGTAATTGAACTAACATGTTCGAATCGATGGTTAATTGGCTTATTAAAGACGCGTGACGTCAACCTTTAATTCTTCGAATGGAGCTTGATTTGAATGTTTTAATGGAATTTTTTTTATACATATTGGATCGACTATCATATATACAGTTGTTTCAATTCTCAATTTGTGGAATATACAATGAATTCGACAGGTGGGTTTGATGGTTAATATTCGTGGGTTATTATAAGGAAGCAAATCAAAATGATAACCGCTGATAAAAAACTACGTATTCAATAATAAACCAAATGCGCAAGTGGCTCAGTTGGTTGATCCATTTGGTTTTAGGATCGACCCGGCCATCAACCCGGGTTCGGCCCCCACTACATACATCAATATTTTTTATTTTAGATTAGAGAAAATTATGCAATTAGTCCCCGTGGTTTGCCTTTAGTTTCACCTTTAGGTATTAAGGTTTAAAAGTTTCATGTTAAGGGTTTAAGTTAGTTATGGTAACATAATAGGGTATTAGGTGGGCCCCACTTAAGTTTCACATTTGGTCCTTGTGGTTTACCATTTGTCACGTGAGGTTAAACTCAGTTAAATATTAACCTCCGTTAATGTTAATTCCCTATTTTGTTACAAAAACTAAACTTAAACCCTTAACATGAAATTTTTAAACCTTAATACCTAAAGGTGAAACTAAAGGCAAACAACAGGGACTAATTGCGTAATTTTCTCATGTTATTATGTAAAACCAAGGAGCAAATATATAGACTTAAAGTTATCTATTTCTAAATATCATACCGTTGACACGACACATAAAATTGAAAATATTATATCCTTTAAATTAAAATAACATTATTAATTACTTGTAATAAGAGTAAGTTATTTAACATTTTATATCCATCCATAGTGATGGAGTGGTGGAGTGACTTTTGTTTCACCTATGTGATCAAAGGTTAAATTCCCACTTCCATCATTTATGGTTTGGTATCCGGTGAAGATCGAATACGGGTGGCGCCGGTTCGAATCTGACGGGCGGCGAGGTTTTACCGAGTTCTATAACACTGTCGTGCCTTCGGGCGGGTGGGGCTTGGGTTTCCGCGCATCGGGAGAAGGCGGGGGCTGCTGGAGGTCGAGTAGTCGATTCTTGGGCACGGTGCCCCGCAAGGGTGGTTGCCACACAGTTGTTCGCCGATCAAAAAAATTTTTAACATTTTATCAAATGCATTATATTTTTTAAATTAAAATAGCAATATTTAATACAATATGGAATAATATTAACTTATTTAACTGTTTATCAAATGTTTAAAAACTATATATTATACTTCTTTTTCTACTGGCGTCCCTAAAAAGCATTGTATTACTTATTAGGAACATTATATAAGAAATTACCATTGTACATAATATAATTTGAAGGTATGTGATTTTCTACTGGCGGCCCTAAAAAGCATTGTATTACTTATTAGGAACATTATATAAAAAATTACCCATAAACAGAATATAATTTGAAGGTACGTGAGGAGATGAGTTCGTTGCAATTATCACTGGATATTCATATTGATTAAGTTTTCTATTCGTGCTTCCGAATAAATGAATTACTGAGACTAAATGGATGTTGAAGTGTTTTTTTTAAGAAGAGTAAACTGCCATTTTCGTCCTTGAGGTTTGGCACTTTTTGCCAGTTTCATCCAAAAGATTTTTTTTTCTCAACTGGCTCCACTAGTTTTCAAATTATTGCTGGTTTCGTCCAAGTGCCTAACTCCGTTAGTCAATCTCAGTTAACTGAGGGGCAAACTTGTCAATTCATTAACACAATTAGTCAAAGTCAGTTAGGTTAAGGGCATTTTTGCCAATTCACCTCTTTTTAATCCTAACCCTATTTATTTATTATTTAACTCACACACAATCCCTCCTAGCTCACCCCCAATTCATCTTCTTCCCCTTAATGTCAAGAAACCCTAATCAAACAAACTCTAAATTCAACAATGATGATGTATCTAGTATCTGAGATCTCCATCTTTATGATAATTCAAACTCATGACCCATTGTTGTTTTTTGCACTAAAACCTCAATTAACTCATACTTAAAAGTTACACAATCACAGTAGAGTGTCTAAATAGGTACTTATGGTGGTGTACCTCAAGTGTGGATACAGCACTGACCCTTCAACACCACCAGCTGCCTCCACCTCAAAACATGTTTGAAACCCCTTCACAAACGCCGCATAGACGAAAACCATTTCCATGTTGTCCGGGTAGGGTGTTTCTAAAAACACAACATACTTTGTATTCAAATACCATGGGTTGTATATGATGATTAAAATCCCAGAAAACATATATAAACTTTTGGATCGCGTTACCTTTGATCTTCTTGAGAAGATCTTCTTCAGAAACATAAATCTTCTCAAGCTGCTTCCCGATTTTGATGGATGTTGCGGGTCAAGTGGTTCAGGTCAATAATAGTGGCTCTGACATCTCCATCTTTATGGTTCCGACAACTAGGTGGTGGTGTTGTTTGAGTTGCAGGTACGGTGGCGGTGATGGCGGTGGTAGTGGTGGTGGTGGAGTCGGATTAATAGTGGTGATGGTGCTGACAAAAAAGATGAAGGGGGTAGATAGTAGATACTAGATACATCATCATTGTTGAATTTAGAGTTTGTTTGATTAGGGTTTCTTGACATTAAGGGGAAGAAGATGAATTGGGGGTGAGCTAGGAGGGATTGTGTGTGAGTTAAATAATAAATAAATAGGGTTAGGATTAAAAAGAGGTGAATTGGCAAAAATGCCCTTAACCTAACTGACTTTGACTAATTGTGTTAATGAATTGACAAGTTTGCCCCTCAGTTAACTGAGATTGACTAACGGAGTTAGGCACTTGGACGAAACCAGCAATAATTTGAAAACTAGTGGAGCCAGTTGAGAAAAAAAAATCTTTTGGATGAAACTGGCAAAAAGTGCCAAACCTCAAGGACGAAAATGGCAGTTTACTCTTTTAAGAATCTTATATTTCAACATCTTTGACAACAAAATAGAGAAAAAAGGCTCGAAAAGTGTCAATTACATTAAATTAGTCTAGAGATAACTCATTTTTTTTTCTCAAACCAGTTTGGGTTTAAAACAAGTTTGGGTTCTTTTATGTTCTTTGGCCAAATCGACACGGGCTAAAAACCACGATGGGTCAAAAATAAACCAAACCTTCTAGAACCGATTGGCGTTTGGGAAAACTAAAGAACTTTTTTTTATTTTTACAATATTTTAGTTTTAGATTTTTTTTATTAGTGTTATTGTTACTATTTCGTCTACGTTAACTTTCATTTAAAATTGGTTTGCTCCGCCGCGTAGCGTGAGATCACTGCTAGTATTAATAACAGTTCAACCTTATTGACCGTTATTGTCCACATGATGATAGTCAATGCAAGGATAACATAAACGACATAAACGACATAAATGAAATAAATCGATATCTTAATTTGTCTACTACGCCAACATTTCTATGAAATTTGTATCTTCCATACGGACAACGACTATAACAAACCCCATACCCCGACGACTGATCCGTTCCAATATCTTAATTTGTCTACTATGAAATCGATAGGGTAAACTATATATATAAAATAAATAAAATAAAAATAAAAAAACAACCCTACGACCGACGCCTGATCCGTTCCAAGATGTTATTTATGTCCTTAGAAAATTTCATATTGTAGGACATGGGTCACGATTTTATTAAAATAATATTAATATAAATAATAGAGACACACTCTTTATACATTTGGGAAATTGTAATGCATGCACCGTGTACAAATCCAAACGAAAATAATATAAATACAACATAAAAAGATTCAAACCGAAGTCTTCAACAAGAGTTTGAATTGCGTCTTCTCATACGAATCTTTGCATAGTCTTCAATGAAAATGAAACCTTGAACCATGTCTTTTGTACGATCATTCTTGGCTGCAAAATAAACAAACATAATGTTGACGGTTGAGGCTGAGGCACGTGTTCAACACGCTTCCCTTAAAACATATTTCGCGCCTCTACTAAAGACAACGCGTCTGTCTCCCAGGGTACAACAGCCGAAGCAGTCTGTACTGCCGGAGAAGGCCACGCACCCGAGGTTACACCGGATAAATTAGTGTGTTGAAACATTGAGAGGTGAAGATGATGTTTAGAGAGTACTCCTCTCTTTATTTAGTGAGACAAAGAAATATCCAAGGTTTCTTTGCTTGACATTATTTTGAGTAATACACAAAGTATTTCTCTTGTTCAACTCTCTTCTCTTCTTTGTATCTAAGACTTCTCATAACAAAAATAAGGCACACAAACCTCATGTTTATATGCAAGAAATATAGACATATGAAGAGACTAAATTAATTTATCAATTATTAAATAATAATAATTGTCATGATAATTAGAGACATAAAGTCTCTCATTTATCAACATTTAACAAGAGTTTAATCTTCATTAGTGTCATGAAATAAAGGACTCAACTCAAGAGTCTCCTTAATAATTTCACTAAATAGCAATTAAATTCCATTCATCATTCTAAAATTCCAACAATCCCCCACATGAATGGAGATTGATCAAAACACACAAAATTTTTAATGCAACCTCGACAGCTAAGTATTGCAGGATAGGTAGGTATTATCTTTGAACCTTCCTTTGTGAAGCATACTTAATCTCCTAGCGGTTTGTAGACGCGATGTCCTTGAACAAACCCCCGTTTGTGTAGATGACAATACACTTCACACAATACTCTCCTTAGCCGGGCCATCCCCTCATTTTCGTGTCCAATAATGGTCCTGGAACACTATCCTGGTTCTGCGAGAGCTCTAGGAATTGTGCCCCCAATTCCATTTGAAGCGACCCCACTTCTCTCTAACATAGGTGATTTTCCTCAAATCATTAAAAGCATTATAGTTATGATTTACCTACATCATTTACCATATATTATGCTTATCCTCACAATTTGTCACTGAGTGTCATAGGAATGGACAAGGACGTATTTAAACACCCTTTTATAGTTTAGGGGAATATATGTATAACCATATATACTAGCTTACACATATTAGCCATACCCCCACAGTGACCACCCTTAGGCGTATGAATTAGTTGTCCTATTGAACTTAGATCTTGGGATCTCCAATTAACTAAGGTAGGTTTCCTTCACATGCCTTTTTCTATGGGCTTTAGTCTCATTCCACAACTTGATCTCTCATCAACCTTCAGGTTGTTTGGATCCATAAGATTATCTTTGACTTCGTCAAGTCACCACTGATAATTTTGCAATTGAGATCAGTTGTACTAACGTGATATTGACTCGCAAGTCGTTCATGACTTTTTGTCAACTCGTAAGACTATAACTCATGATCTAAACTTTGATCTAATTATAACATCTTCTTTTTAGACTAAAACAAATCTTATTTCAATATGAACACGTATTCATTATGCATATGGCCGGTATGCTCAATCATCAGGCATTAATATCAAACCGGTTGGCATCTGAGTCTTATCATTTAGATTGACTCCTTATCAAGTTTAACTCCATATTATCAAATGCAAGTTATCCCCCACATTTAAGCATTATTTGGATTGAAACAATCCAACACAAGATAAAGGTAAAGAAATGTCATCTTCTTACATGGATTGAGAGACTCCTCAAACACCATTTATACAAACCTATGGTTGTTCCTTAAATGGATCTCTCCCCCACATTACTTTCACTTTGATCAAGTTTAAGTAATACTACTCACGATGACTACTAAACACCTTGATTAGATCACAAATATCTACATCTTTGTACTATTGAAGTCATTCGAGTATATTGTTCACCTCATATTCCACTTGTGCACAAGAGGTTTTAAAGCTAAACAAGGAAACATATGCCTTAGCATGAGATGCCAACACTTTTGCGTGTATGTGTTCTCCTTACTATCCATTAGACTGAAGGAAGTTATATATTTTTAGTGTTTGTTAGACACTACATTCATTCTCATGCCATCTTATAATTTGAATGTTTAAAGTTAATTTAATCTCCACAGAGCATCTAAATTAACATGTACTAGTCTAGCATGCTTTAGACTACAATACTCTAGCATGTGAACAGAAGATGCATCATTCTGATTCTTCAGAGCCTTAAGAGATATACGCATTATCTCTTACCAACATTCATTCTTATTTTATACATGACCATGAGATTTTTTTTCATAGTCTCATATGTATGTTACATAAACATGCATTTTCCATTATTCAGTCTAAGAATATAACATTTTTCCTTTAATCTCAAAGGCTTCACCATTAACTTATAAGTACTTGGCTATAAGTCTTATCTCGAGTAACTTTGGTGAACACATTCATCACCCACAAAAGGTATGAATAGTGTAAGTGTACAATTACTTTTATGTTGATATGAAATCACTTAGATTCACACTCAACAAAACGACTTCAAAATGCGTCTTTAAGTGATATGCCTTGTCGTTTTCTTTTAAATCTATATATATTTAGGACACTCTCCCAATTTTAAGATCAAAACATTTACATGCTTCCAACAACTTGAAAGTGGTAGTCATATCAACATGTCCTCCATTTCCAATCGTAAATCTTTTGGAACAAATCTTTCTTGATTCATTAAAGATTGGTATTAACATAAATTTCTTCCATATGTTAAAATCCACCCTTGCAAATTTTCACGACAATCTTTAATGAAATATATCGATATGTAACATAATACACTCACCACTTTCTTTCATGATTCTCTCATGATGTGGTTAGACATTTGATGTCTCATCTCCAACTTTTAGTCAATGCAACATCTCTTAAATTGTTTATGTCCAATTCTTTCCATATACTTTCCGTTTATAACAATGTTCTTTAACATTGTATATTTGACGTTATAGTTATTTATTAAAAAAAATAACATTTCATACGTCACAAACCTTACGGATTTATTTCTTTGTAAATAAAAATTGCATGTGTTATCCGAAGATGTTGAACACAAAACAATAAATAATATACATTCGAAACTAAATCATAAAGTGCAAAACACTTTTAAAAGTTTAAACGGATAAGTAGACATATCTACACATCAAATCTCATAGTGTTATCATCTTCAACACTTTTATCATCCGATCAAATTCGTCACAACAATATCGTCTTGCAACGTATCTTGAGAACTCTATGCACTTATAAGTACAAGTTCCTCATTTGATCGTGAAATTCTAAAGTTGGACAGTCACAAATTTGTTCAAAACAACACCAAGTCGTTAAAAAGACTACAATTAAGTAGTGAAGCTTGAACAATTAATCTTGTTCACAACAACACCAAGTTGTTTTCCGCCATATAGTGTCAACGAGGACACTACTTTGGTTCAACATATGCTATATCTAGCAAAAGTAACGAACCGTTTGAATTATCAAAACTATGCAAAACTTTGTTTTAAAAATCATTCTAAAACATTCCTTTAGTTTTGCAATATTAATACGGGTTTATTAAACTGTATATCGAAACCCAAAATAGCAAACTATTTTATATGGTTTCAGTTTAATACACATCTACTATAACGGTTTCTAACACACATGTTAAAGAAAAACCATGCTATAATGCGCACATTATAAAATTGGTCGTTTACATAAAACGTTTTCCAATGATATAATCCATAAAAGAATCCATTTCTAATGAACATACTAGAAAAATAAAATGTTTACATAAAACATTTTTTTCCATTGTGGTTTACAAAATAAACCCTTTTAACAAACATGTTAGAACTTATATGATCCTAACGTGCACGTTAGAGTCATTTTTTTTTTCTACATGAAATATTTCCAAATATTCCATTTCATAAAATAGATCGTATTTAAACTCGTATCAGCGATAACAGTTTTCTAACACACATGTTAGAAAACTAAAACGAGTTCTAATGCGCACATTTAGAAGTATTAAAACTTCTATACGAAATATTTTAAACACACATGGGTTCATAA
The DNA here is from genome assembly GCA_030844895.1 of Ambrosia x helenae. Classification (NCBI taxonomy): domain Eukaryota; kingdom Viridiplantae; phylum Streptophyta; class Magnoliopsida; order Asterales; family Asteraceae; genus Ambrosia; species Ambrosia x helenae. The sequence goes on along the minus strand of CM061233.1, from coordinate 112,167,686 downwards.
TATTAAACCACTTCTAACACACAAGTTAGAGAAAAAAAAAAACTATTGCCATCATTTTTTATTTTTATATCGGTGGTTTTTATGAACCATTTCTAACACGCATGTTAGAAGAAAAATGATTACATAAATCATTTTTAACTGTTTTTTTTAACACACTCAGTAGCAATAAACGGTTATAAAAATCGTTATAAAGCCTATCAGTAAAGTGGTTCTAACGCACTTGTTAGAAATAACGATTACACAGTCGTTATAAAACGTAATAATTTATATACAATAAACATATTCTATAACAGGCTCATTAAAAATAAATGATTACAAAAATCATTATAATGTTTATTGATTCATATAAAGTACCGTTTCCTACATGCTCGTTAGAAACTATCGATTACAAAAATCGTTCTAACACTTATCGGTTTGTATAAAATAAGCCGGTTCTAACACGCTCGTTAGAAATAAATGATTACAAAAATCATTACAAAGCTTATTAGTTTATCAAAATAAACTATTTCCAACATCAATTATAAGAAACGAGACGTTTACACAAACTTTTTTAAACCAACCTATTTTATCAAATATAATCATTTCAAACACACATGTTAGAAAATGAAACGTTTACAAAAAACGTATTGTTTATAAAATAAACCAAGTCCTACGCGAACGTTGTGAAATTTAACGTTTACAAAAAAACGTATGGTTTACACCAATAAACCCGGTATAACACACATGTTATAAAAAATCACGATTAAAATCGTTTAAAACCAAATGGTTGAATCAAAACCAATTGTTTTGTATCACGGTGTAGGATTTAACATTATACCACAATATCTATAAATCCAAACCCAACAAGTTGTACTACATACATATTTCCCAAAACAAATATTTACAAGATTATACAAAAGTCTCTAAAACAATTTTTTTTAACCACTTCGTGAACCCAAAATCCTTATGAATAAGGTTTTAAGATTGTAGCAACAATCTCAAGAAATCTGTTTTAAGATTGTAGGACATGGGTCACGATTTTATTAAAATAATATTAATATAAATAATAGAGACACACTCTTTATACATTTGGGAAATTGTAGTGCATGCACCGTGTACAAATCCAAACGAAAATAATATAAATACAACATAAAAAGATTCAAACCGAAGTCTTCAACAAGAGTTTGAATTGCGTCTTCTCATACGAATCTTTGCATAGTCTTCAATGAAAATGAAACCTTGAACCATGTCTTTTGTACGATCATTCTTGGCTGCAAAATAAACAAACATAATGTTGACGGTTGAGGCTGAGGCACGTGTTCAACACGCTTCCCTTAAAACATATTTCGCGCCTCTACTAAAGACAACGCGTCTGTCTCCCAGGGTACAACAGCCGAAGCAGTCTGTACTGCCGGAGAAGGCCACGCACCCGAGGTTACACCGGATAAATTAGTGTGTTGAAACATTGAGAGGTGAAGATGATGTTTAGAGAGTACTCCTCTCTTTATTTAGTGAGACAAAGAAATATCCAAGGTTTCTTTGCTTGACATTATTTTGAGTAATACACAAAGTATTTCTCTTGTTCAACTCTCTTCTCTTCTTTGTATCTAAGACTTCTCATAACAAAAATAAGGCACACAAACCTCATGTTTATATGCAAGAAATATAGACATATGAAGAGACTAAATTAATTCATCAATTATTAAATAATAATTGTCATGATAATTAGAGACATAAAGTCTCTCATTTATCAACATTTAACAAGAGTTTAATCTTCATTAGTGTCATGAAATAAAGGACTCAACTCAAGAGTCTCCTTAATAATTTCACTAAATAGCAATTAAATTCCATTCATCATTCTAAAATTCCAACACATATTACGTATGTAAATCAAATTTATTAAGATAAAATAAAATTTTACATAAACCCAAATATCAACAGCAAGTGGAATCATTTATATGGAAAGATTACGAGATAAGGAATAAATATGTCACACTGATATAATAATACACTTTGTAACATCCGACATATCTCAACTAAGCTTTGTCATCCATTTTATTTTTTTTCATTTTGTACCCTGGTTCTAACCTTGGAATTTTTTATATTTGTATGACAATTTGAAATTTGAAAATATGGCTAAATAGAGAAAAAAAAAAATCAAGGTCAGAATGGGATACAAAGAGCGAAGAAAAATAAATTGGATGACAAAGTTTAGTTGAGATATCTCGGATGGTACGAAGTGTATTATTATATCAGTATAACAGGATCCTATATATATATATATATATATATATATATATAGGTAGAGGCTCGGGTATAAAAAGTGTTTTTTTGTGAGAAGTGTAAGAAGTAATTTTGTCCATTAGATTAGATTAATCTAGGGGTGAAATTAAATGGATGGCAAATGTGTAATTAATATTATAATTAGATAGATTATTTAGATCGTTTAAGGGTATAAATGTAAAATCATTATTTTTTTTAAATGTATACACAATCAATCGTTCCACAATATTCTCCTTATCTCCTATCCATTCCTTTTTTACTTTCTCTCTTTCTCTCTCTCTCTCATGAAAGATGCAGTAACTTAATTCTCTCTCATCAAAACATAAAAACATTAAAGAAACTAGGGTGAAGTCATGGTGTGTTATCCAATTCTTCATTCACGCACCTTTCTGAACCCAAAACACGCCCAATTTCATCAACATCGGGTCAAAGAAAGTGGTTTATGATTATGAGTTTGATTCTGAAGTTAAAGTTGTTAAGTCGAAGGCTGTTCATGAAGATTTGTATAAAATCTCGTCGGACATTCTACGTGGTGGGGGTTCTTCAGGCTGATTGTTCTTTGTGTGTGTGTTTTATATGTATAAATTTGGATTGTGTTTTATCTTCTTCGGGCTAATTGTTCTTTGTTGTATGTTTTATATGTAAATGTTAGTGGATAGAACATTTTGGGTGTGTGTATTTTATGTTTAAAGTTTGTATCTTTTAGTGTAAATCTTTGAATGTTCTTGTTTATGTGTTTTATATATAAGTTTGGGGAATTGGATTTTAATAATCCAAACTTTGCCTCGTTGGCCAACAATAATCTATACTTAAGAAATTGCCCACAACAGTCCAAACTTTCAAATTATTGGCCGGCAATGAACTTTTGTTAACTGAAACCTATCCCATTTTCAAAACTGAAAGAGTTTTAAAGTTAAAAAGTTCATTGTTGGCCAATAAGTTGAAAGTTGGGACTGTTGTAAGGAATTTATTAAGTACAGATTATTGCCGGCCAAGGAGGCAAAGTATGGATTATTAAAATCCAATTCCCTATAAGTTTTAGTGTATAGTGTAATTTGGTTATGTGTTTTATACATATTCTTGAAAACTCATCAACCATTGAATTATCCATGAAATGTCTGATTGTTCTTGTTTTTGTGTTTTGTATATAAGATTTAGTGTTATATAACACATGATCAGGGCAAAAGTAAAGTTGCACTAGTTTTAACGTTATTTTACTAATTTCGTGAAAATAACGTTAAAAACGACGGACGGTTAATCATGCATCATGTGGTGGCGTGGATAGCCAAAAGACAAAAGGGTACATGCACCGATCGGGTTTGTCCCAATTGCTAAGTGTTCTGTGCCTTATGTCCAAGGCTTGATACCAAACCACATCGAGCCGGGGGTCTCACTGGAAGCAGCCTCTCTATTCTTAGGGGTAGAGATAAGGCTATCTACATCTTACCCTCCTCAGACCCTACCTTAGCTTTGCTATAGGTGGGATTAACTGAGTATGATGATGATGATAATGTTATATAACACACTGTATCAAATGCTCTTAATAAAAAAATGAATAAGAAAATAAAACACATAGATAAGAACAAGAAAACAAAAACGCAGATATGGATTTTTTTTATTAATGATCACAATAGATATGTGATTGGTGATCCTAAATTCTCTCAAAATTAAAAACATCATGATAATTCCTAAAAATAAGATTAGTATGTAATTTACCTAAATACCCATGCCATTAAAAATAAGTATTGCCACTTGTCACAACCATAGGCCTTCTTACCTTTCTCACAAAACACATCTTTTGTATCATAACCTTACCACATATATATATATAGTATAAGGTTATATTGGAAACCCTTGTTATAGTGAAAACCTTGAAAACTCTATCAAACTCTAACTTCCCGACTTTTTTTTATGAAAATTTTAGGGTATGTAACATATATGATTTTAAGCATTTTGGGTCAAAAAAAATCGAAAAAGCGTCGAGCCGTTTTTTTTAAAAAAAATAAAAACTGTCTTCGGTTAAAAAATGGGTAACACGTGTTAGTTTGTGTAACATTACGCATTTAATACTTGTACGTTACACCATCAACATTAATAAAACGTCAAGTTATCATATTTATCTTCGCATTTATTATTTTTGTCGCGATTATGGAACCCTAATACTATATATATTATTATATATGTGTGTGTGATACTATAATTATACCAAAAAATAAAATGCCTTGGCCGGGAATCGAACCCGCGCCAAAGGCCGGGCCAAACACACTCATGTGCACAACCAACTGGGCTAGCCATTTCCTTGTGATAAACCCGGATACATATTAATCTTATACGCATACTAAATCCTCACAGTTGACAAGGAAAGTCAACTGTGGGATTCCTTGATGATCAATCCATTGATTTTACGTATAATTGACCTATCTTTGGTAAATTTAGGAGATAACCGGCCCAAAACAACACGATTACACGTCATTGACACCAAATCATTGACCAATTAATCAATTATACGCGTTTGTTTTCAATTATAAGTCAAACCTTCCAATTAACTTAAACCCTAATCCACAGTATAAATTGATGCATTCCGTAGCTTAACAACTCGCTCACAACACTCTCTCAACCTCCAATTCTCTCAATTATACTCTGAAATTGTTTAGCGAGCTCGTTGATTGACTTTATCTTTGACCCGAAGATAATACATCAATCCATCACTGTGAGTCCTCGTTTGTTTGTGGGATTTATTTATCGGCATTCAAGCAACAATAGCCCTAACATTAATCGGGCTATGGTTGCCTGAATCATTCAATTAAAAATTCTAGGGTTCGTCGTTTATTATTTGGGGATAAACTTGGTTCTGCATCGTGTATTTAATTATTTTGAAATCAGAACCATCACAACCACCGGCCTAGGCCAAGTGGTTGTGACTCTGGTCCTCTACAGAGGTCACCGGGTTCGAGTCCCGGCTCTGACCGGTTTTTGTGTTCTTTTCTTTTCTTTTCTTTTTAAGCAAACAATAATTATATATATATAATAATCCTTTTAATCATTTAAATTCTTTTTAAAATATCAAAACTCTTTTATAAATTCTAAAAAAATTATTATTGTTTAATCTGATATAAAAGTTTTATTTGTAATTTTTATTTTCCATAAATTCATTTATTTAATAATTATAATAATTAAATCATTTTTATACTATTATATTTATAAAAATCCATTTATATATCAAAACAGTTTTATTAAATTCCCCAAAAATTATCCTAACTTTTTATAAAGTTAAACTTTACTGAAATAATTTTTAATTCAGTAAAATCATTTATTTTATATTTTTAATCAATTTTTGTTAGATTTAATCATAATTAAATCATATTAAATCCAATTTTCATCATTTTTGCACCAAAATTTTATACAAATTATTTTTAATCATTTAGAACAGAAATATAATTTTTAAAATAAGATTTCTTTAATTTTAGTATTTTTGAATATTAAAGTTAATAATTGGCTATTTATAGATAAATAGATTTAAAAATCTATTTTAAATGAAATAATTTTATAAAAATTATTTTATTGCTTCAAACACTTTAATGTGCACATTGAAAATTCAAATTTTATAAAAAGACTATCTTTCATTAATTATCCAATTTTCCTTTATTAATTAAACATTTTAATTTAAATTTCAACAATTAATTATCCCCAAATCAAAACCCTAGGATACATTTATTAGTTAATTAGACTTAGACTTATTATATATTACCTTATTATAGGGTGATATTTGGAATCACTTTGGGCAACACAATTATTTCATATTTTCAACAAGTTAACATTTGCTAAGGTGAGTTTACATAGCCCCTTTTATTTATCACTATTTTTGGGGTGAAACATGTTATAACATTATTATTGCAATTCAATCATCAATGTGTCTATGTGTTTTCTATGTTGCATTATGTCTTGAGCATGATTAGAGTAAGCACCATTCTAGCATAATCATTAACATTGATCAGCCGACGGTATACATTGATAGATCTATTGGACTGACAATCCCACCCGGATACGTGCCTCCTACAAAGGTTACGTGGGTGTTTGTTATCGCATAACATATTCATTGGGACCATAAGTGTATGGTATGTATCATTTTATAACAGTCAGCAGGGTTGATTATGCACTCGATTTATTTCTAATATGTTCTCACATATGGGCTAGATTAACATGACACATGAATTGCACAACATTTTATTCATTTTATCATCAAAAACCTATGTAATTCTCACCAACTTATGTTGACCCAAAATACTTTCAAAATTAACATGTTTCAGGTAACAACGAAGCTGAGGCTTGAGTTGGCATGAGGATTTTACTTGAAGTTTATTTGAAGTCATTGAAGTTGTTATTTGAGTTTATGTATTTGAATTCTTAGACATTATTTCACATTTTGAATATTTATGTTTGAATAAATTATTTAAAATTTATGTTATACCATGTGCTACTGAAAACAATCATCAATACGTGGCACCCCGATGTTTCCGCCATCGGTTGGGGTGTTACAGATTGGTATCAGAGCCTTGGTTATAGGGAATTAGGTTATTAGAAATAATCTAGACTATAACCTTAGGGACTAAAACAGTACTTGCTTCTCCTACTTGTAACCCTAATTGCTTCCCTAATCCTATCCTTATCCTATGCCCTACAACCCTAAACCTACATGTGACTACTCTTAATTGTCTGCTGCAATCCTGATCCACCATTAGATTTATAGGACAAAATCCTCAGGTTTAACCTGAACCCCCTTGAGATCTCGTCGAAGTTCTAGATTTTAATAACGAACACGTGCAATCTGGAAGGGTGAACGCCTGTATTCTGAGTCTTCTGTCTAGGCTGGCATTGCGCATATATCCCAATCAGACGAGGGACCCGGATGCCTACCTGGGAATTCTCGGGATGAGCGTTCACTTATAGGCTAAAGCATGTCTTCATATGTTATTAGAATTTAGAATCTTTGATAAGTCAACGTTTTCGTTTATTCGTTTTAATTAATGAATAAATGATTACATTCCTTATATAAACTCTCATTCATTTCATTGTGTCTATTACAGATCATGCCTCCTCGTCGCAGCACTCGCAACAACAATGGTGAGAACCACGAAGAAGGTGGTGATAACCACAACCATGACCAAGGTCCTGGTCACAACAACAATGGGGTCGATGCTCAACTGGCTGCGATCATTTCTCAACAAATGGCGCAGCAAATCGCAACTCTGGTTCCCAATTTACTTGCTCAGGTCATCCAATTGAATGGGAATGGTCATAACAATGGGAACGGGAATGGCAATGGCAATGGTAATGGACCCCAAGCTTGCACCCTTAAACATTTCAACTCTTGTAACCCTCCAAAGTTCAGCGGTGAAGAAGGAGCTACTGGACTTCTCCAATGGTTTGAGGGTATTGAAAATACCTTCATCAACAGTGAGTGCCCCAATAACTTCAAGGTTCGTTACGCCATGAGTGTTCTCCATAAACGAGCACTCACTTGGTGGAATGAAGAAAAGCGTACTCGTGGGGCCGAGGTTGCTCTTGCTATGACATGGGACCAGGTCAAAGAGATCATGAAGGAGGAGTTCTGTCCTCGCAATGAAGTTAAAAAGCTTGAGGATGAGTTCCACACCTTGGCTCAAGATAGTGGGGAAAATCTTGCCTACAACACCCGCTTTCATGAGCTTAGCTTATTGTTGCCACACAAGGTTACTCCTCTGCCGGTAGCCATCGAGAAGTACATCGGTGGTCTGCCCATGCAAATCCAGGACACTGTTTGGGGTAGAAATCCTGCAACTCTGGAAGAGGCCAAACGTCTAGCGGCCACTCTTACTGATAATCACGTGAAGAACGGTACTCTAGTTCGCAAGGGCACCAAGAAGACTACTGCCAAAGATACTCCACAGCCTGCAATTGAAGTCAAGCCTGAGACCTCAAGCAACAAGAAGCGCAAGGCTAGAAACTATATGGTTGCTGCTACTCCACCTGCTGCCCAAAACCCAGCCAAGAAACCATACACCGGACCTCACCCTTTGTGCAACACTTGCAAGTACCACCACCCCACACAGGTGCCATGTCGATTTTGTACTAAGTGTCAAAGATATGGTCACCTGGTGAACGTCTGTCGATCTCCTGCTGCCCAAGACAACAACAACCCAGCTCCCAACCAACAAAACAACAGGCCTACTCGTGGTCAATGCTACGAGTGTGGTAACCCTAATCACTACATCAACAACTGCCCTAATCGTAACCGTAACCAAAACCAAAATCAGAACCAAAACCAAAACCAAAACCAGAACCGCAACCAGAACCAAGGTGCTCGAGGTCGCGCCTACAATCTCAACGCTAACCAGGCTCGTGACAACAACGAAGTGGTGAATGGTACGTTTCTCATTAATAACCACTATGCATCCATATTATTTGATTCAGGAGCTGATAAATCATTCGTGTCACTGAAGTTTGAACCTTTACTTAACTTACCCCACACTAATCTAGAAGACCCTTTCGTGGTAGAGGTAGCTAACGGGAAGTCTATTTCGATCGGTTCTATTATTCGTAACTGCTTGTTGAATCTCGATGATCATACCTTCCCTATCGATCTCATTCCCATGCATCTTGGTAGTTTTGATGTTATAGTAGGCATGGACTGGTTGTCAACTCATCGTGCCGAAATTCTGTGCTTCGAGAAAGTCATACGCATTCCTCTCGAATCTGGTGAGATTTTGAAGATCTATGGTGAGAAACCCTGTGGTGAGCTCAAGCTTATGTCTTGTACTACTGCCCAAAAGTACTTACGAAAGGGGTATACAGCCTTCTTAGCTAACGTGATAGAGAAGAAGGACAAAGGCAAAAGTATCCAAGACATTCCTATTATTCGAGACTATCCTGAAGTCTTTCCAGAGGATTTACCTGGTTTGCCTCCTGCTCGACAAGTGGAGTTTCGTATTGATCTTGTTCCTGGTGCTAATCCTATTGCTAAAGCTCCTTATCGTCTTGCACCCTCTGAGATGCAAGAACTTGCTAGTCAATTACAGGAACTTTCTGATAAAGGGTTCATTCGCCCTAGTTCTTCTCCATGGGGAGCCCCTGTCTTATTCGTTAAAAAGAAGGATGGTTCTCTTCGGATGTGTATTGACTACCGTGAACTCAACAAACTCACCATCAAGAATCGTTATCCACTTCCTAGGATTGACGATCTCTTCGATCAACTTCAAGGAGCAACACACTTCTCGAAGATTGATCTCCGTTCTGGTTATCATCAGCTTAGAGTCCACGATGAAGATATTCCCAAGACGGCTTTTCGCACTCGCTACGGTCACTATGAATTCATGGTTATGCCTTTTGGGTTGACCAATGCTCCCGCAGTATTTATGGATTTGATGAATCGGGTTTGTAGACCTTATCTTGACAAATTCGTGATCGTCTTCATCGATGATATTTTGATTTACTCGAAATCAAAATCCGATCACGAGCAACATCTTCACTCTATCTTGAGTCTCCTAAAGAAAGAACAACTGTACGCCAAGTTCTCCAAATGTGAATTTTGGCTTAAGGAAGTTCAATTTTTGGGACATGTCATTGATATGAACGGAATTCATGTTGATCCTGCAAAAATCAAAGCTGTAAAGAATTGGAGTGTTCCTACCACTCCAACTGAAGTCCGTTCTTTTCTTGGGTTGGCTGGTTATTATCGTCGATTCATCGCCAATTTCTCCAAGATCGCTGTTCCTCTCACTACCTTAACTCACAAGGGTAAACCCTATGAGTGGGGACCTAAGCAAGAGGAAGCATTTGAAACTCTTAAGCTGAAACTCTGTGAAGCTCCTGTCTTATCCCTACCTGATGGTAATGATGATTTCGTGGTCTACTGTGATGCATCAAACCAAGGTCTTGGTTGTGTTCTCATGCAACGAGGAAAGGTTATTGCTTATGCGTCTCGACAACTCAAGACTCACGAGAAAAATTATACCACCCATGATCTTGAATTGGGCGCTGTTGTCTTTGCACTCAAGATTTGGAGACATTATCTCTATGGGACCAAATGTGTGGTGTTCACGGACCACAAAAGTCTCCAACATGTCTTCGACCAAAAGAATCTTAACATGAGGCAACGACGTTGGGTTGAATTACTTAACGACTATGATTGCGAAATTCGCTACCATCCTGGCAAAGCGAATGTTGTGGCTGACGCACTTAGTCGTAAAGAGCGTGTCAAACTCCAATGTGCGAGAGTTCGTACTGATCTTCAAGATCGCATTCTCCAGGCTCAACACACCTCAGTCACCCAAGGTAACATGTACGATGAAATGTCTTGTGGTGCTGAGACTCAACTTGAAACCAAACCCGATGGTCTCCTTTATTTCCTTAACCGACTGTGGATTCCCGACCGTGATGATCTTCGTACTTTTCTCATGAACGAGGCTCATAAGTCTCGTTATTCTATTCATCCTGGAGCTGACAAGATGTACCAAGATCTTCGTTATTCTTATTGGTGGCCTGGTATGAAGAAAGACATTGCCCTTTTCGTTGCAAAATGCCTCACTTGTTCCAAGGTTAAGGCTGAACATCAACGACCATCTGGTATGCTTGAACAACCAGAGATTCCTGTCTGGAAATGGGAGAGCATAGCTATGGATTTCATCACCAAACTCCCTCGCACATCCAAAGGTTTTGACAGTATTTGGGTAATCGTCGATCGTTTGACTAAGTCAGCTCACTTTCTACCTATTCGTGAGAAGTATTCTGTGGAAAGGTTGGCAAAGATGTACGTAAGTGAAATCGTATGTCGTCACGGTATACCTTTGGACATTATTTCTGATCGCGATGGTCGTTTCACCTCTCACTTTTGGGGATCTCTACAAGATGCTTTGGGTACTAAGTTGAACCTGAGCACTGCTTATCACCCTCAGACGGATGGTCAGACTGAACGAACCATCCAGACACTTGAGGACATGCTCAGGGCGTGTGTCATCGATTTTGGTGGCGCATGGGATTCTCATCTTCCTTTGGTTGAGTTTTCATACAACAACAGTTATCACGCCAGCATTAACATGGCTCCTTTTGAGGCACTCTATGGTCGGAAATGTCGTTCTCCTGTCTGTTGGACTGAGGTTGGTGAAGCTCGTATTACTGGACCCGAACTAATCCAGGAAACCACAGACAAAATCTAGCTTATTCAGGATAATCTCCTCAAGGCTAGAAGTCGCCAAAAGAGTTATGCTGATAAACGTCGTAAACCCTTGGAATTTCAAGTTGGGGACCTTGTGCTACTTAAGGTATCCCCTTGGAAAGGAGTTATTCGTTTCGGTAGAAAGGGAAAACTAGCTCCTCGTTACGTAGGCCCCTTCAAAATTCTTGACAGAGTTGGAAAAGTGGCTTACAAGCTTAATCTTCCACCTGAGCTAAGCAATGTTCATCCGACCTTCCATGTTTCGAATCTCAAGAAATGCTTAGCAGATGAGAACCTTCATGTTCCTCTTGAGGATGTGCAAATCGATGAAAGCATGCACATTATCGAGAAACCCGTCGAGATTGTTGACACTGGAGTCAAGAAACTCAAGCGCAGTCGTATTCCGATCGTTAAGGTTCGTTGGGAATCTAAACGAGGCCCAGAGTTCACTTGGGAACGTAAAGACCAGATGAAGACGAAGTATCCACATCTTTTTCCACCAGACTCTCCAACTCCAACTTCGGGACGAAGTTCCTAAAAGTAGGGGAGACTGTAACATTACGCATTTAATACTTGTACGTTACACCATCAACATTAATAAAACGTCAAGTTATCATATTTATCTTCGCATTTATTATTTTTGTCGCGATTATGGAACCCTAATACTATATATATTATTATATATGTGTGTGTGATACTATAATTATACCAAAAAATAAAATGCCTTGGCCGGGAATCGAACCCGCGCCAAAGGCCGGCCAAACACACTCATGTGCACAACCAACTGGGTTAGCCATTTCCTTGTGATAAACCCGGATACATATTAATCTTATACGCATACTAAATCCTCACAGTTGACAAGGAAAGTCAACTGTGGGATTCCTTGATGATCAATCCATTGATTTTACGTATAATTGACCTATCTTTGGTAAATTTAGGAGATAACCGGCCCAAAACAACACGATTACACGTCATTGACACCAAATCATTGACCAATTAATCAATTATACGCGTTTGTTTTCAATTATAAGTCAAACCTTCCAATTAACTTAAACCCTAATCCACAGTATAAATTGATGCATTCCGTAGCTTAACAACTCGCTCACAACACTCTCTCAACCTCCAATTCTCTCAATTATACTCTGAAATTGTTTAGCGAGCTCGTTGATTGACTTTATCTTTGACCCGAAGATAATACATCAATCCATCACTGTGAGTCCTCGTTTGTTTGTGGGATTTATTTATCGGCATTCAAGCAACAATAGCCCTAACATTAATCGGGCTATGGTTGCCTGAATCATTCAATTAAAAATTCTAGGGTTCGTCGTTTATTATTTGGGGATAAACTTGGTTCTGCATCGTGTATTTAATTATTTTGAAATCAGAACCATCACAACCACCGGCCTAGGCCAAGTGGTTGTGACTCTGGTCCTCTACAGAGGTCACCCGGGTTCGAGTCCCGGCTCTGACCGGTTTTTGTGTTCTTTTCTTTTCTTTTCTTTTTAAGCAAACAATAATTATATATATATATAATAATCCTTTTAATCATTTAAATTCTTTTTAAAATATCAAAACTATTTTATAAATTCTAAAAAAATTATTATTGTTTAATCTGATATAAAAGTTTTATTTGTAATTTTTATTTTCCAGAAATTCATTTATTTAATAATTATAATAATTAAATCATTTTTATACTATTATATTTATAAAAATCCATTTATATATCAAAACAGTTTTATTAAATTCCCCAAAAATTATCCTAACTTTTTATAAAGTTAAACTTTACTGAAATAATTTTTAATTCAGTAAAATCATTTATTTTATATTTTTAATCAATTTTTGTTAGATTTAATCATAATTAAATCATATTAAATCCAATTTTCATCATTTTTGCACCAAAATTTTATACAAATTATTTTTAATCATTTAGAACAGAAATATAATTTTTAAAATAAGATTTCTTTAATTTTAGTATTTTTGAATATTAAAGTTAATAATTGGCTATTTATAGATAAATAGATTTAAAAATCTATTTTAAATGAAATAATTTTATAAAAATTATTTTATTGCTTCAAACACTTTAATGTGCACATTGAAAATTCAAATTTTATAAAAAGACTATCTTTCATTAATTATCCAATTTTCCTTTATTAATTAAACATTTTAATTTAAATTTCAACAATTAATTATCCCCAAATCAAAACCCTAGGATACATTTATTAGTTAATTAGACTTAGACTTATTATATATTACCTTATTATAGGGTGATATTTGGAATCACTTTGGGCAACACAATTATTTCATATTTTCAACAAGTTAACATTTGCTAAGGTGAGTTTACATAGCCCCTTTTATTTATCACTATTTTTGGGGTGAAACATGTTATAACATTATTATTGCAATTCAATCATCAATGTGTCTATGTGTTTTCTATGTTGCATTATGTCTTGAGCATGATTAGAGTAAGCACCATTCTAGCATAATCATTAACATTGATCAGCCGACGGTATACATTGATAGATCTATTGGACTGACAATCCCACCCGGATACGTGCCTCCTACAAAGGTTACGTGGGTGTTTGTTATCGCATAACATATTCATTGGGACCATAAGTGTATGGTATGTATCATTTTATAACAGTCAGCAGGGTTGATTATGCACTCGATTTATTTCTAATATGTTCTCACATATGGGCTAGATTAACATGACACATGAATTGCACAACATTTTATTCATTTTATCATCAAAAACCTATGTAATTCTCACCAACTTATGTTGACCCAAAATACTTTCAAAATTAACATGTTTCAGGTAACAACGAAGCTGAGGCTTGAGTTGGCATGAGGATTTTACTTGAAGTTTATTTGAAGTCATTGAAGTTGTTATTTGAGTTTATGTATTTGAATTCTTAGACATTATTTCACATTTTGAATATTTATGTTTGAATAAATTATTTAAAATTTATGTTATACCATGTGCTACTGAAAACAATCATCAATACGTGGCACCCCGATGTTTCCGCCATCGGTTGGGGTGTTACAGTTTGTCTTAACATGTGTTAGTCGAAATTTTATTTATTTTTTTTTTAAAAAAAAGTGCTCGGCGTTTTTTTGGTTTTTTGGCCCAAAATGCTTAAAATCATATATATTACATGCCCTATTTTTTTCAAAAAAATAAAATAAAATTTGGAAGTCAGAGTTTCCAAAGTTTTCACTATAATAGTGGGTTTCCACATTATCCTTACCCTATATATATATAGGGTCAAGATCCTGTACAAATGGTGTTTTGTGTAAGAAGTGTTTTGGACTTTTGGATCTCTAGATAGATGGTTGAGATTAACTAATAGCAAAAATGTAATAAGGATTATAAAATTGATTGATTAATTAGAGCTGGTGTGGGTATTATAGTAATTATACCCTTTAAAAGATCTGCAACCATTATATTCTTTCCTCAAATCTCGCACCTTCCTTTTTTCTTAGGGTGTCAAAGCTTTTATCAAAATAACCAACAATATCGTCGGAGATATTTGTTGTATTCTTTGGATACTTTAACCTGTTCAAGTTTGGGTTTTTGTTATTTATTACATATTGAAGCTTTTTGCTATAGACTGGTGATTTGGTTTTTAAATTGCCTTATGGTATTATTAGTTTAATAAAGGTGAGATAGAGAATAAATGGCAACGATAATGAAAGTGAATGATTCTAGTATCAACAGATATGGATGGGGTGTTATGATTTGGAAGGAATTTCTATTCATTCTTTGGAGGTGATTAAATTATCGATTTTTTTTTCAAACATGGTGTTTTGTTTGTTTCCTTTTTTTTTTGTTTTTTGTTCATGGTAATTGGGATTGATTAAAAGTTCTTTGATTTTCGATTAGTTGGGATGTTGTGTTTTATCATGATCATCTTGTTGTGTTTTATACTCATAGTTTGTATGAAGGTGTGTTACATCGTTACTTTGTAATAAAACACTACATATTGAATAACAAAAACAAACTGTTGTGTTATAAAACACCATACGGAGTGAACACAATTGAGATTGATTAAAAGTTCTTTGATTTTTGATTGGTTGGGATGTTGTGTTTTATCATGATCATCTTGCTGTGTGTTATAATAATAGTTTGTATGATGGTGTGTTTAGATTTCTTTGGTGTTTTATGAATATTGAACATGATTCATACGCATAACACCACAGATTGAAAAAACACCCTACAACCTTACTATGTAGTAAAACACTACGGATTGAATAATAGAAACAACATTGCTGTGTTGTGCTGATGTTGTAATGTTACGTTGAATAAGAAAAGTGCAGAAAATATATATTCTACCATTAAAATATGGAAATGGAAATGTGAGTAAATGCATTATACATTCCTCAAATAATTAATTGATTAATTATGATTAATGGTAAATTGGCTAAGCTACCCTTATTTCAAAATAAATAAGATAGCCACGTGTAAACTTTCTATTGCTTCTTACACTTCTCACAAAAAACATCATTTGTACAGGAACCTAAACATATATATATATATATATATATATATATATATATATATATATATATATATATATAGGGGGTGGATAATATGGAAACCCCATCTATTGAAAAAACCCTGAAAACCCTCTAGTGACCATTTATCAAGTTTGATCAATGGTCCATGATTATTTGTATTATAATCAAAAAGCAAGTGGGTCATTCTATTAAAATAATAGGTTAAGGGTATTAAGGTAATCTTTAATTAATTTTTTATAATTTATTTTTATGAATCATAGGTTTAAAAAGGTTGATTTGACACATGTCAAGTTACCTCTCTCCTACTTTATTGCACTTTTTCCAGCACAAAAATTAAAGTATGTTAGTGTTGTGATACAAAATTCTGACCTCATGTAAGACATCGCTAACATGTGTTAATAGGCATATATTAAAGAGAAAAAAATAAAAGAACACATAAAATGTATATTTATTTAAGAAATGATAAAAACAATCGTTACAATCAATACTAAAAATGTATCAAAATCATACAAACATAATTATTTGTGAATGATAAAAAAACTATCATAACAACATAAAAAAGATCTAGCTATGCTTCGTTCTTGATACCCATCTTCATCTTTAACACAAAAAATCTCTTCACCTACAAAAAAATATAACACATGTTAGTTGGGGCTCTCCAAAACACATAATGAGACATCACTGACATGTGTGTAGTGTATTCTAAAACATGTTTTACTGAAATAACGTATGTCATATGAACCCTAACACATGTTAGTTGGGCATATACTAACGTATGTCATATTAACCCTAACACCTGTTAGTTAGGCATATACTAGCATGTGTTAGCATCACTAACATGTGTATAAACAAAAACAAATCTGCAGTGCCAAGTGTATTATACTCAAGTTTACAACTAAGTTAATATAACTACTCAAATACAATTAATAGGGTTTAAAATCCAACAATAATAAATTTAAAAAATCAAATTAAAACCAATCCAAATCCATATACCAAAAAATTATCCTCATATTCATGAAATATATAATATAATAAAGAGTTAATAGCCATTTTCGTCCCTGAGGTTTGGGCGAGTTTGCTACTCCAGTACAAAAGTTTATTTTTTTGCAATTCCTTCCCTGAGGTTTGGATTTTGTTGCCAAATTCGTCCTTTTCACTAACCCAGTTAAAAAAGGTCGTTAATGTCAGGGATAGGGTTGTCTTTTTACCTCAGGGGCGAATTTGGCATTTAAAAATCTCGTTAATGCACCAAACGCTCCCAAATCTGTTGTTATACCCGCTGCCAAATGCATTGTGTACGGTTCTATTCTCGCATCCAAACACCCTATGTCCAGCTACTATCTGTGTAGCCAAACACCCCATTTAGTTTATTTACTTTATAAACCTTGCTTATCCTTTCATTTGGTTCCTGCACATTAAAAACAGCAGATACAATACACACACACAGACACACACAAAAGAGTCCCCAACCGGAAGCCATCACCGTCCGGTGCTGGCGCCAGCGCCGCCTCATTCTCCGGTAACCTCCTCCTCTGTTTCTAACTTTCAACAAAACCTTTCCTCCGATAATAAACCATAACCCGATAACCCTCTGTTTCACCGAGTCTATATCGAACCTCTTCATCCTTTCTGTTTTATTGAACTGGTTATGGTATAAACCGGTTGAACTCTTGCACCCTCGTTCTTTTCCGACCAGGTGGGTGTACCACCGGTTATTTATAATCAGTCAAACCCGAGCCCTATTCCGAGCACAACCTGCAACCATCGAACCTCAACCCTTATATTGTTCTGTTGTCAACCCAAGACCACCATCACCGGATCTATAACCACCACCTCAATCGAAGACTCTCACCACCACAGCTATCATTTGAACATACCTGCCAACCAAAAATAATCTTAATCGAAGACCCATTCATCATCTCAATCGAAGACCCTCCCGCTTGAACACCGTCGTCCACACTGGTGGTGGTTGTAACCGGTGGTTGTTGGATGGCGGTGGTTATAGGTTGTGTGATAGGAACAAAGATTATTATTATTATTATTATTATTATTATTATTATTATTATTATTATTATTATTATTATTATTATTATTATTATTATTGCAGAGATCTAGAGAGAGAGAGAGAGAGTGAAAGAGACAGAGACAGAGAGAGAGAGAGAGTAGAGAGTGAAAGAGAGAGAGAGGGAGGGAGAGAGAGAGAGAGAGAGAGAAAGATAGAGATATAGGGGGTGGGGATGGGGTGGGGTGGGGTAGGGTAGGGGTGAGGTGGGGTAAGATTTTTTATTAAAATTTTAAATTGAAAGTAAAAAGGCAAAAATACCCCTAACATTAACGACCTTTTTTAACTGGGTTAGTGAAAAGGACGAATTTGGCAACAAAATCCAAACCTCAGGGAAGGAATTGCAAAAAAATAAACTTTTTTACTGGAGTGGCAAACTGGCCCAAACCTCAGGGACGAAAATGGCTATTAACTCTATAATAAAAGACATCAGTAGCATGTGTTAGCATATTCTAAAAACATATGTTTTACTGAAAATAACGTATGTCATATGGACCCTAACACATGTTAGTTGGGCATATACTAGCACGTGTTAGCATCACTAACATGTGTTAGCCTATATTAACATAAAAAGACTCCACATTTATTCATCAATTACATGTGATCTATCAAAACTCATGTCCTCAATCCAATAACAATCTAACATAAACAAAATAATAATAAAAATAATAATAATAATAATAAATCAAAAAGGTTAAGATAAGTTTTTTTTTTCATTCAAGCATTTGATTTAACACTTGGTATGCAAACAAAAACTATCCCCAAAACTGATATTATCATTATTCTAACAAAACCAAAACCTAATAAAATCAAAATGTAACACAAAACAGATTTCTTCAGCACCAATTATCTTTTTATAAACAAAGTGGATATGAAAATATCTTAAAAACATAACAGTGACTAAAAAAAACATAACAACGACTAAACAAACTGTTCATTCTTATCGTTCCAACTCAGATCTAGAAAAGAGACGACTCGAATCTTGAGAGAGATGAACAGAATATTGTTCGTTCTTATCGCTCGACAGATCCCAACTCCAACTCAGTTTTTTTTTTGAGCTTAAAAATCATAAAAGATTAATACCCATTGTTCTACCACTGAATCAATTAACCGTTCAAACTGTAACGATAACAAAATCAAAATTTCACCTTGAAACACATATTACACTAATCATATCTTCTCGAAACCAAAAATTCATAACAAACAGCAAAAATAACACCAAAAAAGAGAATAAAACTGAACCAGTGGATCTGTGATGACTGATGATGATGATGATGATGACAAAATGAATAAAACATCACCTTCCCTGACCGGTCCTTTCACATTCCTCATGATAAAACGGTTCTGGTCGTCGAGAAACTTCACTCTCACCTGAGTAACCTGCCCCCTGGAACCAGTTCTGCCCATCACCTTCACCACAACTGCATGCTTGATCTGGGATTCCATCTTTCACAAGCTGGTTGTAATATAGAGGTTGATTAACAAATCACGAAGCTGAGGTGCGGCTGCTATAGATGAATGCCAAAACAATGAAACCCTCCAACTCCAACTCAGTTTGATTATTAATAGTTAGGGAAATAATAATAATAATAATAATAATAATAATAATAATAATAATAATAATGATGATGATGATGATGAAAAAAAAGGAGAAAGGATATGCCTGAAACTCGATTATTGTTCCTCGATTGTCAACCTCAATCTGATACTCGACTGTGAACCTCGATTACTGATACTCGATTACAACTGAAGAAGAAGAAAGAAGTTGCTGTGGTGGCAGTGGTGGTTGTGGTTGTGGTGGTTGGTTCTAGAGAGAGACAGAGAGAGGGGAGTGTAGAGAGAGGGTAGAGAGAGGATTGTAGAGAGAGATCACAGATCTCTGCTTTGAATTTGAAAACAAATTGAAGAGAGAGAGAGAGAGAGAGAGAGAGAGGAGGGAAAACACTATATATAGGAGGGGAGAAAATGTGAAAGTTAAAATGTCTATATTACCCTTTTCAATATTATAATATAATGGTGATGTGGAACAATATGGACCAAGTGTTGGGTTTACTAGAGTTTTTCTATTTGGGAGGGTTTCTTGTCTATACTTCCACTATATATATATATATATATATATAGGCTATGTATCCATTGGAAACCATGTTGAGTTGGAGAAACCCTTGAAACTCATCCTAGGGTCACCATCTCTCCACATATATCATCTTAGTTTTGGCATGAAGGGTAAGATGGTAACTTCAACCCACCCCACCCCAATCCCCAATAAAGATGAACAAGATCTGATTTATTTTTAAAAATCACTTTTCATTCTCTCTCTCTCTCTCTCTCTCTCTCTCTCTAAATCAAACAAGAAAACCATGGTAACTTCAACAGATCTGTCTCTCTATACTCCATCTCCTTCTCTAACACCTCGTTTCCACTCCCTTGTTGCAGAATGAACGGCCGACCACCACTACCTTGGTGGCGGCGACGCTGTTTCAGGTTTCGTTGGGGTTTCTATGGTGGTTGGTGATGGCCGGTAGTGGTTGTTTGGCCTTGATGGTGGCTTTGGGGATGGCCATAGTGGTGGTTGTTTAGGGTGACGCGGATGGTGGAAATGATGAAGATGGTGGTTTTGGTCTCAGGTAGGTTGTTATTGTTATGTTGGCTTTCTTTTATCGGGTAGCGGGTAGACCCGAGTTCTAGGTTTTGGGGGTTGGTTCAGGTCGGGTCAACCCGCATCACTGTCTCAATCGGAAAAAAGAGGGATGATTTGGAATTTACCTTCGAGGTCAGATCTGTCTCAATCGTTAACCCGCATCACTGTCGGTCGTCGTCTACTTTTACCTTTAAATGCTTTTTTTGTCCTTAAAAAGTTATAAATCTTACTACTGATGAGATTTACTTAATTCTGTGCTCTTGACCTCTTGTATATATCTTAGTAGTGGTTGTTAAATGTTGTGTTTTCACATTCTTCATTTCATCTACATCTGAATCATGCCTGCTTTTTTTCAGGTTCGGGCAGGATGTTTCTCAAACATTGTATTATTATTGAGAGTGAAGTATGCCTTTAAAGAACAATCCATTGTATTATTATTATTATTATTATTATTATTATTATTATTATTATTATTATTATTATTATTATTATTATGGTTTTAGGTTTCAGATCTTAGATTTTTTGTGTTGAATGAAAAAGATGTTTGAAAATATGTGTTGTTGAATATATGTCAAAGTTTGAAATTTTTTGGGTATGAATTCAAAACAGGTTACATAAGCACCATAAACTACGATACGTATGTAAATATATAAAATTGCTCTTTTTACAGTGTAACATGTTTTAAAATGTAACATGTCTCGGTTACATAAGCACCATAAACTACGATACGTATGTAAATATATAAAATTGCTCTTTTTACAGTGTAACATGTTTTAAAATGTAAAAATGTAAATACATACAAATGACACGTATAACACGTTACAACGCAACACATAAGTTGTTACAGACAAATCTGATTGATTGTTACCTATAAAAAGGTTAAAAAATTAAAAAAATGTAAAAGCAAGGAAAAAGTGGGGAGAGAGGAGAGAGAAGATGTATTTCACAATTCTCAATGTATTTTGTCATTTTCTAATTTAACTTTTCAAAACTACCCTTTTGAATTAGAAAAATAAAAAAGATAACTATTTTAATATTATAAAATAAGTTGATTAATCTGAACCATTGATCTAGTAGATCAAGGGTTGATATAGGGTTTCTTGAGTTTCTCCAACTCAAGGGAGTTTCTAATTTATCCTTATCCTATATATATATATATATATATATATATATATTGATATTTTGTGTAATGTATGTTTGGTTTAAAATTTTTGTTATGTTAGTGAACGTGAGATTGTGAGATAATTAGAATGTTGTAAGTAGGTGGTTAACATAGTTGGTTTGTAATATCGTTATCTTTTTGTTATCGTTTATTTTATTGAGTTAATACGTTTGTAGAGACTATATGTAGTTGTGTGATAAAAACAAATTGGTATAAAAACTTTGTTATTTGAAGGATGATGCATGCATATATGTATGTCCGAAAGTTAAACCACTAAAAAATTCTAACAATATTAGTGAAATGCACATGTGCATGCAGTATACGTTTCCTATTTTATAGGTATTATATAAAGGTGTTTCAAGTTTATTCATGTTTGTTGTCATACACGTGTTTTATTTTCAATTTATGTTATAATATGCATGACTAAACACTTGACGAGTTTAAGTGTATTTTATATCTCACTTTGCGTCCATTTTATGATCACTGAATAGAATTTGTGACCCCTTATATATCTGTATCGCGTCCATTTTATAATCATTTAAGTATGGTAATTGACAATTCATTTAAAAGTATGATTTAATAGTGAAATGCACATGTGCATACGGTGTATTTCTGTATATATAACACCGAAATGCACATGTGCATCAGGATGACGTCATACGACGTCACAAGCCATTTTTTTATTTCTTTTTATTTTTTTTATTTTTTCGAATTAATAATGCAAAATAATCATCTTGGTGTTTTTACTTTTTTTATTTTTTTATTTATTTAGGTTATATATTTTTTTTATTTTTTTTGGAGGGGTTTTTGTAGACACCTTCATATTTACAAAAAATGCCACCTGTTCACACTGGTTCTTTGGTTTTCTCCCTAAATGGTGGTTCTCAAATGATCCAAATCCTAAATATATATATATATATATATATATATATATATATAGGTTTAGGATCATGTGAAAAACTTAATTTGTGTGAGAAGTGTGAGAACCAATAACATGAAGGCATATTATATTACATAAAAGGGTAAGATTGTAAATTGGCTTGATAATCTTATTTTAGGAGATAATATCTTATTTAATTCGTGATTAATACCGAGCATTATTAGGGATTCTTGTTTTCACATTCTCTACATTATTTTACAGATTTTTTGTTAACATTCAACACAATATCATTCATTCTCTGTATTATTCACGATCATATTGGTGTGTTTTATTCGAATCAATTCATATTAATGTGTTTTATATTTTTTTCAAAACTGTTCGTACTGTGTTTTAGTTTTTATATTAAGATACATATCATCGTTTTTTAATGTAGTATAGTGTTTGACGAAACAGTAGTGTTTTTATTTTTTTGTGATTTTTACAGCAGTGTAGTATAGTGTTTTACGAAACAGCAGTGTTTTTATGTTTTTTGTGATTTTACAGCAATGTAGTATAGTGTTTTACGATACAGCAGTGTAGTATAGTGTTTTACGATACAACAGTGTTTTCTTAGTCTCTTTTTGATCTGTAATTATTGATGAGAGAGAGGAAGAAAGGGAGAGAATCATAATAAATAGGAGGAGAGAGGTGAGAGATGAGTTTTTAATGATGCAATTAATTAGAGTGTGTATTTTACTATCTTACCCTTAATGGTATAATCAAATAATAAAATTATAATATTAATTACAAAAATGCCATCCAATTAATCCACACCATAGATTAAGATGATCTAATGGTCCAAAACACTTCTTACCCTTCTCACACAAAACACACTTTGCACAAGATCTCGACCCTATATATATATATATATATATATATATATATATATATATATATATATATTCAACTTAGTTTAAAATCTATAATCTATAATCTATAATTATTAATAAAAGAAGACTTATGATGATATGGCATCTAATGAGACAACCTCCCATTTTTTTAATGTGGCATGTGGCATGTAAGCTCTCTTTTAAATTATTTATTTTGTTTTTTTAAATAAAATCTATATCTATATTATTTTAAATTTCAAATATGTTAATTAATATCTTTTTTTTTTTATTTTCCCCTCACATTTTTAAATGTTAGTGAACTATTAATTATTTTTTTTTAAATTTCAAATATGTTAATTAATATATTTATCTTTATTTTGCCCTCACAATTTTTAAACGTTAGTAATTTTCATATATGACAAGTTTAGAAAAAAAATTAAACCAAATTAACGAGCGCTTTATTATTTTTCCAACGAGCACCATAATGCTATACAAAAAACGAAAAATAAATGTTTTTTTAGTGAGTTTTACGTTTGGTATGTTTTCTTCTTTTATCATTTTTTTATTAATTCATATTAGATTTTTCAACCCGGGACCTTCCCGGGGTAATCAGCTAGTATAGAATATTTATTTATGAAATAATCATTAATAAGAAATTATTTAATTTTTTTTATATTTTTCTAAAAATAGTTTATTATATCATTTAATTCTATCTATCTTATATTAAGCGAGTAAAGCTGTATGATTAAGAATATTGTTGTCTCATTTGTTATGTAAAATTGTTTGATAAAATGTATTTATCAATGAACGCTGACATATTTTCAAACGTGTCTATTTGGTAATTATTAATATAACATTTTTTTGTCACCCTTATGAATAGTACCTTTTATTTTTATTTTTAGTTTTGTATTTATATATTATTTTGTCTTTATATGTAATAGGCTTAGAAATAGGTTAGGAATATTAGTTTAACCGGTCATACCGGACGGTTCAATCGGTTGAACATATGTAGTAGACTTAGAAATAGGTTAGGAATATTGGTTCAACCGGCCATACCGGACATTTCAACCGGGTATGTCGACTGGTTCAACCGGTTGTACCAGGTGGTTGAACCGGCTTGTATGAATGGTTAGGAATATTGGTTCAACCGGCCATACCGGACGGTTCAACCGGGTATGTCGGATGGTTCAACCGGTTGTACCAGTTGATTCAACCGAACCGTCGCAACGCGTGAGATTGGTTTGTATGCCATACCGGACGGTTCAACCGGGCATACCGGACAGTTCAACCGGTTGAACATTTGTAGTAGGCTTAGAAATAGGTTAGGAATATTGGTTCAACCGGCCATACCGGACTGTTCAACCGGGTATGTCAGCTGGTTCAACCGGGTATGTCGGGTGATTCAACTAGTTGAACCGGCCGGTATGCATGGTTAGGAATATTGGTTCAACCGGCCATACCAGACGGTTCAACTGGTTATGTCGGGTGGTTCAACCGGTTGTACCAGGTGGTTCAACCGAACCGTAGCAACGCGTGAGATTGGTTCGTATAAATTTTGTTAATAATCGGTTTGCCCCGCGACAAAGCGCGGGTATTAAACCTAGTTCTTATATAAGAGGAAGAGGTAAATCCAGAGCGTACAATATATATTTTTTTTAAAATAAATTGCTAGTAAAACAATGCGTATTCGTCGCTCTATGAAACCTTGTATTGAATTTTGGATTTCAATAAAAGTGTATGTTTTTTTGTTTTTTTGAACGTTAAATTTTTTATTACACATTTATTTCACCTCATCTTGTATTTGCATGGATTTAAACCCATAAAGTTACATTTGTAAGAGGGGTACACCATACCACTAGACTAAAAGGGCATGGATAAAAATGTATGTTTAAACCAAAATTTTCCTTAGTGCCAATGATTATCAATCACTCAATCAGTCACGCGTATACATACGTAACCGGGGCCACTATAAGAATATCTTACCTAGCCTTTGTCTATTATATCTATACCAGCATGTGAGCATTAAAGACGGTCAAGTAAACTTAGACACAGTCAAGTAATCCCAGCTACCAATATGAGGTCTAGTTAGGGGTGTAAACGAGCCAAGCCGAGCCCGAGCCTGACTGGGCTTGGCTCGGGCTCGTTAAGGTTTTGTGAAGCTCGAGCTTGAGCTCGGCTCGGTTCGAGCCTACAATCTTGAGCTCGAGCTCGGCTCGCTAGCAAAATCCAAAGCTCGAGCTCGGCTCGGCTCGGCTCGAGGTGATTTGAGAATCTCAAACGAGCTCAAAAGCTCGGCTCGAGCTTGCAAAAACTCGGCTATAACTTAGGCTCGCGAGCCCAATCGTTAAGGCTATAACTTAGGCTCGGCTGTAACTTAGGCTCGGGCTCGGGTTGGGGATCTAGCTCGTTAAGGCTCAATTAGGCTCGTGAGCCCAATCGAGCTTTGTATTTAGGGCTCGAGCTCGGGCTCAATAACTAAACGAGCCATATTTCAGGCTCGGGCTCGTTAAGGCTCGGCTCGTTCGAGCTTTTTACCGAGCCGATCCCGAGCCGCTACGTGTCATCTACACCCCTAGGTCTAGTTACCTCAAATCAAATATAGACGAATCAAACTGCCACATTAGACAACTAAATGTCTATACCTAATACCACACAAGTATGACTCTCCTAGGAACCAAACATTTAGGTTTAAAAGGAAGTATATTAATATTTTGGATGGGGGCGTTAATGGTGAATGAAATTTTGGCTTGGTTAAAAAAAAACAAAAGAAGTCTTTTTTTTTATTTAAAAATAGATTTCGAGAAAACTTATGATAATATTAAATAGGAGTTCTTTTTGTCTATTTTTCATCAAATGGGGTTCCGAATAGATGGACATTATGGACTAAACGTGTCTTGTTATCTGCCGGGTTGGTGGTGCTACTAAATGGCATGTCAACTTTTGACTTCAATTGTGAGAAAGGCCTTAGACAGGGTGATCCCTTGTTGCATTTTCTCTTTTTGTTCGTTAGGAGGCTTTGTCGAATGTGTTGGACAAATCATTGGATTTAGGGGTGTTGGATAGGATTAAGATTGGTATTAATAATGGGATCATTTCACATCTCTTTATGCGTACGATGCCTTGGTTATGGGAAATTGGAGTAGGAGCAATGTAGAAAATATAGCTCGTATACTTAGATGCTTTTAGTTGTGTTCCAGGCTTAAAATAAATATACACAAGTCAAGCCTTATTATGATTGGTGTGAGCAATGAAGAATCAGAGAATTTGGTGAAGGTTTGGAGATGTGGGAAGGGAGATGTTCCTTTCAATTACTTGGGAATAAGGGTTGGTGCTAATATGAATAGAGAGTGTAATTGGAAGGGGGTTATAGATGTTTTTGATACACGTCTTAGTAAATGGAAGGCTAACACTCTTTCTATGGGGAAAAGTCACTTTAATCAAATCCGTTTTAAAGAGCCTACCGATATTTTTTTCTCATTATATAAAGTTCCGAAGGTGGTGGTTGATAAATTGGAGAAGTCCATGTGACACTTCCTTTGGGCGGGCAATAGTGAAGTGATGAAAATAAATTGGGTCCCTTGGGATTGTGTTACGCTTCGTATTAAGATGGGCGGTCTTGGAATTAATAAACTTATGGTCGTTAATGATGGAGTAATTGTCAAATGGGGTTGACGCTATCAGATGGAACAATGTAGTTTATGGAGGCGGGTTTTGGATGGGTGCCACGAAAGTAGGGTGGTGTGGTCAACCTTACCGTGTAACAAATACTTATCTAGTCCATGGAAAAGTATTGTAAAACAATGTGATTTGGTGAGAACAAATGGAAAAAGCTTCACATCTTAATTAAAAGTTATAGTGGGAAATGGGAAAGCAACTCAATTTTGGATTGATTGTTGGCTTGGACAAGAGTCGTTCTGGAATAGGTGGTCGAATTTGTTCAGATTGGAAAGGAAAAAACGGAGTACGGTGGTGGATAAAATGCAATTTATAAGGAACAATTAAGAGGTTAAATGGGATTTGTTAAAGCCTCCAGTTACTGCAGAATAAAGGAACAAGTTTGGCGAGCTGGCAATCGTGATTCAGAATTTACGGCTACATGATCGAGAAGATATATGGAGATGGGATGGGTCGGGATCAAATGGCTTTTCGGTTAACTAAAATCCCTCATGTCTACCTCTATATCATCCTTACATGTATCCTCACCATCAAATCACTATCATTGTCTTCCTCATTCTCATCTAAAGTTTCCATTTTTATGTCTACATCCATTATTCTTATGTTTATCATTGTCTATCTTCTTTTCTTTTAACCTATCAGTTTGATCAGCACTAGACCCAAAGAAAGGATCAAAATCATCCCAAAAACCAGCATCATAAATCTCTTTAGTAGGTACTTCCATTACAAGGGGTGTTGGTTGAGTTACACATTCAGTGTGTGATTCATCCATGTCAAAAGCATTTGTATACCCAAATTCAACATAAACCCTCATCACCAAGCTACTGTTATCCCATACAAACTTTAAAAATATTTTCAACATCACCCTCATTGCCTAATGATCTAAGACCACTATCTAAATCCCCATTTGGCTCAACATAATGATAAAACCTAACCATTTCAATAGAATAATCTAGCTTCTCTACTATTTGATCTACTGTGTTAACACAGAAATAATGTTGATTAAGCAGATTAATAAGGCTAACCTTCCCTTCTAAATACTCTCGGCCATTAAATGTCCTCCATGATGCAGTTCAATCGAAAACAACCCATCATATGTGCGTGTTGACAACCATTGAACGTACATTACTTTATGTACAAAATTAAAATAAAAAAAATAAAAACTTTAACACACACTTACCATAGATACCATCAATATCTTCCTGTTCTAGGTCTTCATATATGCAAAATCATTCATCTCTCTCATTAGGGCTTAGTGCCCGACTATTAAAATCCATTGTTGAATTGTCTGATGGTGTAATTTTTAGGTGGGAATTAGTTAGGGTTTAGTCTGATGATGATGGTTTAAGGTTAACTAATGTGGGTTATGTTTGAGATAAATAGATATAAACGTTTAATTATGGGTAAAAGACATATTTGCCCCTCATGTGAGGGGCAAGTGGCCAACTTAACTGAGTTTTTTTAATGTGGTTTGGTCTAAAAGACAGAGAGTGTAACAAATGTAAAAAGCCAGGACATAAGAAGTGAAAAATTTACATAAAGGACAGAGGATGCAATTTGGCTAATAACTAAAAGATAATTTATGTAATTCTCTCTAATAACAATTAATTGACCTAATGACCAATTTAAACAATTACATGACCTATTCAACTCTAGTTGTCCTGCTGTATAAACGATAAACATCTACTTAGAGCATCTACAATGCTCATCAATGGACCGTTTGTTCACATCAAACGGGCCATCGAATGAATAGTAACATTTTCTCTCTCATCCACTTACAATCTTTCAAAATCACTTTTTAAAATATGAAGGATACACTCATGTATTTTGTATAGACGGGTTGTGAATGCTATTGAAAGTCAAATAGCAATTCAAAAAAGTATTTAACGATACCTTGGGCCGAAGATATTAGACCGTGTATATATCCGCTTAATTATGTATGAGGGTAATTTAAATCAATTTGTTATGGGTTCTAGGATTCATACATCATGTGACGTCATATTATGGGGGTGTGACATCACATTCTGGGGTATGTGACAGCCTGCTATTGGTATGTGATGTGGGTTAGGGTGTATGAATCCTAAATAGAGGGTGTATAAATCTTAAATACCTTTGTTATTTAGTACTTCTAAATTTCAACGACATTTGTATCTTTGTGTGGAAAAGTATACCGATGGGAAAATAATGTAACGTCTTTCATACTAGTCATAGGCGTGGACTCCAACGACTTTATTCATCATGTCACTTTCTCAAAATGTAAGAATAATTTTACTTTAATAAAATGTTAAGTAATACAAAAAAAATGTGTTGAAAAGTTTTCTTTAAGGAAAAAAAAAAGTATCAATAACACTTAAAATTAGGGCAAAGTATCAAACGTTCAATATCAATCATAATTCGCAAAGTAAGCGAAAAAAGGACAATGACTTTCTTCTGTTGTAGTGGTAGCCTCATGAGCTTTCAATGTGGAGGTCATGTGTTAAAGTCTCACTTAAAGCAAAAAATTTATAGTTTGAATTAGGGGTTCTACTATAGTAAGCCTTCAAGCGGTGGGTAGGGGTGTTCATCGGTTCGGTTTACGGTTTATTTGGTTTATTCGATTCGGTTTATTCGATTTTCAAAATTTTGTACCTCAAACCAAAAACCAAACCAAACCAAATTAGAAATATGAAAACCAAACCAAATTCAACCAAATTGAATTCGGTTCGGTTTCGGTTTAAAACCAAACAAACCAAATTCAACCAAACAAACCAAATTGAAACGAAGTTTTTTTTCTCTAATTTATATACCTATATGTTCCAAAATCCGAAAAGAATGTTTGCAATAAATATAAACCAAAAAATCAAACCACACAAACAGAAACATCATATAAATTAGAAATAGTAAGACAGGATTAAGCGAACACATACCGGTTGCAGTTTTGAAGGCGTTTGGAAGAGAAATCCGGAAACAGTGTCGGAATTTTTTGAAGTACAGGACGTCGAGTGGCTGCTGCAATCATTCACTATGGTAGGTGATAGAGATACATGGTCTTGGAATGATGGTGTTAATTCGTGTTTCTCAGTGGCTGGGTTTAAGGAGATTTTGCGAAAAGATAATATCACTCGATGCGATCAGAAGATGAAGTGGGAAAACTGGGTGCCAAGCAAAGTTAATATTTTAAATTGGCGAGCGGAGCTTGACAGGATTCCAACTAAGGTGGCCCTTATAAAGAGAAATGTCGAAATTGAGGATTCTGTGTGTTCATTGTGCGGTTCAGGGACTGAAGACATGCATCACCTTTTCGTTGATTGTGAATTTGCTTATGAGGTGTGGTGCAGAATTTGCGGTTGGGCCGGGATAATGCCGTTCTTTGCTTACGATTTCGAAGACCTGTTGCAGCTGTATAAATCGGTTCACGGTGGGAAGTGGCGGAAAAAGATTATTAGGGGCATTGTTATGATTACGGTTTGGGTGATTTGGATGGCGAGAAACAATGTTATCTTTAAAGGAAAACGAATGCAAGCTAGAGAAGTGGTGTTTGAGGTCAAATCTATGTCGTTTTTTTTTTTGCTCAAACATAGATCTAAGTTTAAAACGATTGTTTGGAAGGATTGGAATAAGAATCCGTTGTACGCTTGTTTGTAATGGCGGTCCCTGTTTTGAGGGCTAGCCTTGTTTAATGAAAGTTATTGTTCGAAAAAAAAAAAAAATTAGAAATAGTAAAATGAACCCTAGTTTATACTCATATTATTACCTCCATAAATTGGTGGGCTTTATTTATTTTGGATTGGGTTTAATATTTTGGGCTTATATATTATATATGAGTTATTAAATATTATTATTTTTATTTAATAATTAATTATTTAACGGTTTATTCGGTTATCCAAATAAACCAAATAAAAAAAATGTAGAACCAAAAACCAAACCAAACACCGAATAAGCAATTCGGTTTCGGTTAAAACCAAACCAAACACCAAATTCGTTGTTCGGATTGGTTTTTTCGGTTACGGTTACGGTTCGGTTTTTGGTTTTTATTTGGTTTGCGGTTTTTCTGAACACCCCTAATGGTGGGTATCTTTGGATCAATGATAGGTGCTCAGGTTGTCATCATCGTTTGCGTTCGCTAGCATGTCGGCTATATTTTAGCCGGCGGGTTAAATCAGCATCTTCATCATTTCTGGCACAAGAAAAAGAGAGCTCTTTCTCTATCCCGGCTAAGACAGAGTTGACACCTTTAACACGCCAGCGAAAATGAAGCCGACACTGTAATTATTTGACTTGTGGCTCATCTTATTTTATGCAGCCTGAGATAGTGCTTGCTCATTTAGCCCGCCCACTATGATTTAGCCCGTGTGTTGTGTAAAGATAAAATCAACTCCTTTAGTCACCCGGCTAATATAGTAAACTCGTACTTTTTTTAGGTTTGGTGTCACCTCTATAGCTATTGATCTGCCAGTCCTATTTACTTGTTCATCTATGAATGGATCCTTTCATATTGCCTACTTTTCTGATGAAACAAAAAATCAAAGCGTGTTTTTGCTATTTCTTATTGTTAACGTGCGCATTTTTATGATTTTTCGAGTATACAGCATAAGCCAAAAATCATATACATATGCTATGCCATTAATTATTTAAAGTCCTTCACAAGCTAGCGACGACTTAAGACAAGTAGAAAAGTCATTCGAAATTCAAATACCAATTTCCTATTTAAGCCTATGCATTATCTCATTGTTATTTTCAATAACTTGAGATAGTAGAACAAATGTGAAATCTGAAAAACAAACAAAAAATAAAATAAAAAAAATGAAGCAGATGGATGGTTCTACGTTGTGGTCATGGTGTCTAACTGGCCTGTTGGTGATACTAACCACAGCCGGACCAGCAAGATCACAGCCCAACGATAGAAATGGCACACTGTTTGCGGTTTACTGTAGTCAATACAAAGGAATGAATGAAGAGTATTTGTCAAGAAACATTAACACCACCCTTTCTAGCCTCCAACGCAAGTTATCGGTCAACCATTATGCAACTGCACGCTCGTTGCTGAACGGGGACTCCGTTTGGGGCCTTGCTTCGTGCAGAGGTTATGTCTCGAATGCGGATTGTCTGGCTTGTTTCGACTATGCAGCTGTTCAGTTAAGAACCTGTGGGTTTGCAAATGGTGGTTATATTTTTTATGATGACTGTGATATCAGGTGCATATGATTTTTTTTTTTTTTTTTTTTTTTTTTTACTTGTGTATCTTGTTTATTACTTAATCTTGCACTACTAAAAAGTGAGTATCACCAACGGAAAATTCACCGGTAATTACCAAGGAATATCGATATCCGAATTCCGATGGAAAAAATAAAAAAATTTATATTAAAAAATATGGTCAATAATCCGTCGGTAATTACTGACGAATTATACGGATGGAAATCTTCCCTTAATATGTTTGACGGATCCATCGATTACCAATGGCAATTATGTTAGGAACCGCCCTTTTTATCGTCTTTGGAGGGAACAATTTTCAGATGTGTATTGATCCATTGGTAATCCGTAGGCCATGGGAGGCTAGGGTGGCCAAGGAGGATCAACGGCTAGGGCCTGCTTTATTCATGGACACATTTTTTTAATAAAATTATTATATACATATGTTATATACATATGTCTGTATGTGTGCGTCTGTGTGTGTGTGTTTTTTTAGTTAGAAAACCCATTTTAAAGTTAAAGCTTGGACCCATTGAAAACTCAACAACTTATTAGCTCATTTATAAGCCCTTAAAACTCAAAACTTAAGGTCTAAGAGGTATATTTTTTAATGGCTCAAATAAGCCGGCACCTAAATATTTAGGGAAGCCACTGCCGTAGACAGTAGCTAATTACAAGGATAGAAGTTTGGGTAGTTTTACAATTTACAAAGGTTGTCAGTATTCTGTTGTTGATCCTCA
Organism: Ambrosia x helenae; assembly: GCA_030844895.1. Classification (NCBI taxonomy): domain Eukaryota; kingdom Viridiplantae; phylum Streptophyta; class Magnoliopsida; order Asterales; family Asteraceae; genus Ambrosia; species Ambrosia x helenae. The sequence continues at coordinate 112,134,524 of CM061233.1, read as the reverse complement.
GTGACTTCCCTTGGTCATATGTTGTAAATGAGATTACACACTCCATTGCTCCGACAGATGATTACTGACGGAAGTTGTATTGTAGTTAGATGTGACTGTCGGTGATACTTATTTGTTTTGCAGTGTAAGTAGCTATTTCTTCGGTTTTTGCATGTGCATCCAGACATGGAAAATCCAATTTTGTTGTAAACATAGGCTCTAGCCTTTTGCTTGAAATTAAACTCGTTTAATTTCGTAATTTTGTTGTAAACTCCTTGTAAAAAAAATAGAAAAAAGGATTCAGTAGGCATGCACATATTGTTTAAAAGTTACTTGATGCTAACTGAAATTGGTTTGACACAGGTATGAGAACTATAACTTCTATACTGAAGTTAAAGTTCGGACTGGCGAGCTAAGATGTAACAACATATCATCATTGACTCAACAAGCAGAGTTCAGAAAAATAGCGAATGCGCTATTATCTGACCTTAGAATTGCGGTCCCAAGAACATCCAACTTCTATGCAGCCTCGATGAGGAGAATAGCAGGTGGTAATGCCACTGTGTATGCCATTGGGCAATGCAATCTAAACATAAGTCAAAGTGGTTGTGTAGAATGCATGGATACCAGATATACTGCTTTAGATGGTTGTCTTCCTAGTTCTTCGGGGAGGTCGATGGATAGAGGATGTTTTATGAAGTATTCTACGACTCCATTTTTCAGACAAGACCAGATAACTAACATCAAACCTCTCCTTTGGGATGGTGAGAGCTAAAACTCTTATACATAGTTTGTTGTTGGATGTTAATGGAATTTGAATGTTTCGCATGTGTAAACTTTACAGATGATTCAAGCAAGAAGGTCATAATTGGCGGAATTGTTGGAGGTGTATGCTTTCTCTTGGTGGTGCTCGCATTTTTCTTATGGCGAATCCGATCAAAAAACTTAAGTAGTCACCAACTAGGTAAACACAACATGCATGAACTTCTATATAGTGTTTTTTAATTATTTATTATACACCAACGACTCTATAACAAATTTGGTGAGTGAGATCTTATTGGGCACGTTTGTTACCTTTCTGTTATTTCGTGGTTAGATAAATCAACTGGATCAACCGTTTTGCTACAAGGTCCAACAAGATATAGCTATGATGATTTAAGAAAAGCCACAAATGATTTTAGTGATCAGAACAAACTTGGAGGAGGGGTGTTTGGTGAAGTGTATAAGGTACTACTACTACTAATGTTGAAATTATATATTCCAAATTAAGTAAAGAACTGTAGGTGATGCATTTTTTCTAATGAATAAAGATTACATATTAATTTATATGCATAATATTCCATAGTTGATGCATTAAATCTGATTGACACAATGCAGGGCACTCTCAAGAATGGGGACATAGTTGCAATTAAGAAGACAGTTATGACCTCTAGTAGAGGAAATATACAAATTGATGAAGAACTGAAGATCATATGTAATGTTCATCATCGTCATATTATACGCCTTGTTGGCTATTGTAGCAAAGGCCCCTTCTTATTTCTTATCCATGAGTACATGGACAACGGTAGCCTTGATAATTTCATTTACGGTGAGTGAAGACACCATATAAATGACTGGAGTTATAACTATCACAATCTATATTTTCCATCTAGTAATTCGTAGTAAAGATACATTTTACTGACAGGTGACAAGCCAAGGAATCTAAGTTGGAGACAAAGGATTGAAATAATCTTTGGGACAGCAAAAGGTCTTGCATATCTACACGAACAATACCATGTTACGATCATTCACAGGGATATAAAACCTAGCAACATTCTACTTGACAATGAACTTCAGCCCAAAATTGCAGATTTTGGGTTCATAAGACTACTGCCCGATGAAAAGAGTCACCTCAGCACAAGAATGCCAGGATCATTGTATGTTTAAACTAATACACATGAACTTGCTACTAATTACATATTATAGTCTTTTGATGGTGCGGTATGGCATATAACATTTATTAATCTTACCAGGGAAAGTTGTTACGTAGCACCAGAATACGCCGTTCATGGGCAATTGTCTAAGAAAATAGATACATACAGCTTTGGTATTGTGATCCTTGAAATCATTAGTGGGAAGAGGTGTAACAATGTCAAGGATGAGGAATCAGTTAACCAAAGCCTCCTTGATTATGTAAGCATCCTAGATACTTGGGTTAATTCTTCTACACCGGTTTATTTTGTCTATAGTTTATATTTTATACCTTCATTAATTCTCTTTAACTTTGCTTATGATATATTGTGCTTGCTAGGCTTGGAATCTATTTGATAGTGGCACACATTTGAGTCTAGTGGACAACACACTAGACCCTAGTGAATATAGAGAAGAAGAAGCAAAGAAGATCATAGAGATAGCATTGATGTGTACTCAATCACCGGTTTCTTCAAGGCCTGCAATGTCTGAAGTAGTTACACTTATAAGTGATAGATCATTAGACCAAATACCACCAGTAAGATCTACCTTTCATGAAGACGACATGAAGATTGACGTTGGTAAAACCTTGACATCACTGTCTTCCAATGCCAGTGGCTCCACCGTTGAATTTTCTGGCCGTTAAAATTTAATTTAAATCACATTACATGTTTTAAATTGTATTAAAATGTATAATAAGATCAACGTTACCTCTTTTGATTTCATTCCCTATGTTCCCACCTTACAAAGTTAAAACAAGTCAAAATAGTGGGTCGAGAGGGTTGGTCAAAGTACAATCGTACGACATTTAGAATATTGATGTGTTTAATAAATCTCTTTACAACAATAAAGTTGTACATTTTCTTGGGCATATTCATACACTACAAAATGCGTATGAGTGTGAACTTGCTGAAAAATATCTAATGGCTACTTATTCTAAATCTCCAATGAAATCAATCAAAATACCACACTCAAAAGCATTATTTCTCAATTAATAAATTGTTCTAAGCATTGAATTTTTAAGTTCATTTGATCTCAATTTAAGTGGGAAAGTGTTTCGGTTCTGTTTTTTTTTTTAACATCAAATTTCTACTCCTTGTGAGACTTAAACCCATGACCTCTAAACTTAGGTGCTCCTAGAAGCTTTGCTTCTACCATTAGGCTACCAACCCCAATTATAATTATTGTTTCTGTAGAGTGAGCTATTATTGTATACTTATAAGCTTGAACTACTTTTTGCATTTATGAGTGTTTAAAAACGGTTGGGTTTATGAGGATACCCGACCGATACATGATCGGTGTCGAAGGACCGGTCAAAAGTAAAAGTTTAAGAAAACACCAACTAGGATCCCGAGGAGTATTGTGGAAAGTGTTATTTTTAAAAATAAAATTAAACTAGACAGAAATGTAAAATCGAATGGTTTGATTGTTGATTAAGTGCAATTAATAAAAACAACGTAAAAGGAAGTGAGTTGTGAACAATTAGAGAAATTGTGACCTCTCTAGGATCCCGGTTAATCACTTAAGCCAAGGTTTATATAGTTTGTCAATTGATATCACATAGACATGATATGTGGTTAATAGGATTGATAAAGTAAGTTGATCAATGACTTCGCTGACAGCTGATAACTAGACCGCGACTGTTAACTCAGTTGATTATCACTTAACAATATCCTAATTATTAATAATATTGAACAATATAGACTTGAAAATGTATTCAATGACCCTCGATAATAAACCGCGTTGGTTGATGAAATCCAAACAAGCACACATTCAATAAACGGTAAAATCAAGATTCATACAAACCACAATTGAAACCAAAAGTTTAAACATTCAAAATCCCAATCCAAATGTTTGACAAACATAAACCTTTGCAAAGATAACTAACCATTCACCGGAGAGGATCACGGGTGATTAGCCGCTCATGGTGGTGTAAAACGCATTCATGTATCGATTAAACCTTGAAAACATCTTGATTCGGGTGAACGGTTGGTCTATTGATGATATTGTATGATCTCCAAGCCCAAAATCGTCCCAAAGAATTGTCTATCTTCGACCAAACACAGCTGAGGTCTTTAGGTTAAAAGTTTTTAGCTTTTAAATCATCAAAACAAACATTCTTTTTTTTTTCCTCATGGATCGTCGTACCCTACGACTAGAAGAATAAGCCTTATGGCCAAAAAAAATCTGGAAGGAATCATTGTTGAAGCTGTTTCTTTCTTTGTGTTGCAGACCCGGCGTAAGGTACGGCTGAGGTGCCAACCCTTACGCCCAGCAAACACTGATCATCATGTGACTATGCTGCTAAATTCGTGACCCTATTCTGGCTCGGCGTAACCTACGCGTGTGCCACACGGGTTACAGCCAGAAGAAGCTGCCCACAATTGGTTTGTTTGTTGCTTATTCCCTTCTTTGTCACTCCCGCCTGAACAACTCCCCGAACTTGTTCCTTCTTATCCCCGCTCCTTGTCAACCTTGTTTCGCCACGCAAAACGTCCCGAGCACTTCCATATCTTCGGTTCATCATCCGAGTTAAATTTTATCCACATTTAAACTTCTAAGTTCACTCAAATATGTCGTTAAACCTACAATCATTCAAAGTAGCGTAGTTATCACATTCAAGGCATATAAACGTTCAAACGACGATAAAAACTCATAATTAAGCATCTAAAACACCATGATTGACCCCATCCATCAATACAATTAACGCCTGATATATCAAATGGTCACATATCACATATACATGACAACTAGTTTTAAGAAAGCAAAATATATATATATATATATATATATATACACAAAAAAAAACACAATACATGAGATGAAAGTTTTCTTTGAACAATGATCAAGTGATGAATGATTGATTATTCCGTAAAAGTTACATAGAGGTGTTTGATCCACCAACTTCGCACGCGAGATATATGAATATTTACTAACCGTCTTGTTTTAAGTTAAGGTGTAATTAAAGTTGTATAATATAACATAACATGTCAAACAATGAACACAAGCAATCAGTGGAGGATTAAGGATTTTTTTCCTATGGGTTCACTATTTTTCGATGGTTAAATTTCTCACAATCAAATGTTAGATGTTTCGGTTCGGATCAGCTTGGGTCGGGCAAAGAAACATTAGCCTTAATGCTATCATTCATAAAAAAAAATGAAGTGGCTCTCACGGAAGCTACTTAACATGAATTACATAACAATAGCATAGTTATCCTTGTGATAATTAACATCCTTCAGCTTTTAAATAAACCTAGTTTAAGTAACTACGCATAATTCTAGTGTTTAAATAAACCAATTCATCACTACTAGAAAATTGTTCATTTGCTATATAAGTTTTTTACGAAAAAAAAAAGCGTCACAAAATTTGACAAACTTGCTACTAATTTATGACGATAAAAACACCCTTATTTTTGGGGCAAATTTGCTACACAATAGCGACTACCCGGGGGTACCCACCAATTGGTTAAAAAAGCACCTCATGCGCCCCTGGGTGAAGACACGTCTTAGGTGACGGCCGACAGGTTGCACTGGGTAGCCAGAACCCACCAAACCACCAGTTTCGGAGAAAACCTAATCCTCCCGCCCACCCACCCGAAGACACGATAGTGGAAAATCAGTAAAACCTGGTGGGATCAAGGATCGAATCTGGCACATCCAGAAAGGTAGGCTCCACCCATCATTTTCTATGCCACTCACCAAAGGGTGGGGGCTAAACCTATTCATTATCTAAACAAAAACTTCATACGGTAGCGTTTGGTAAGATGGAATGGAAGGGAGAATGAAATGGATCATTACGAGGTAATAAAAAATAGTGTGTTTGGTTGGTTAAAGGAATGGAATCACCCATTCCATAAGGCATCCCATTCCCTCAAAACCATTCCATCCACCTCCCATTTTTTTTTTCATTCCATCACTCATTCACCTTTTACTAACAACACCATAACCTACCACCCACCACCACCACCCACCACCATCATCATCACCCACCATCATCATCACCACCCTCCACCACTGTCGCTTCCACCCACCATCACCGTCGCCCACCACCCACCACAGTCGCTACCGCCACATATCACCACCCACCATCATCGCTACTGATCTCCACCCACCACAACTAGTCACCACCGATTTTATTCCTTCGGCTTTTCTTGCCTATCCAACAACACAAAGTAATGTTTTGTTTCATTCCCACATGACAACCAAACAAGACATGAAATGGTAATGATCCATTCCATTACCTTATTCGTTCCATTATCTCGTTCATTCCATTCTCTCATTCATTTCATTACCCCATACCAAACAGACCCTGGGTTTTTAATAGGGCATAAGAGAAATTGACAAATAGACCGAAAAGATAAAAAGTTAACCACAAATAAATCGAGAGACAAAAAAATTGAATATGAATCATCGTTGTGGTTGTTTGTGACTTTGTGAGCTGGAGATTCTTGTTAGGGTGAATGGAGTGGTTTCAATTTCATTACATTCATCACACTATTACATCAATCTTTTATTGTGTTTCTTAGTTGGAAAGAAGTTAAAAGAAAAGTAAGTATTTTATGTTTAAAAAATCTTTTACCTTTCAAATCTCTCCAATTTAGAATGATGAGAAATGAAGGAAATAAAGCAAAATTTCTCTTCCATTTTCTTCCCCTTCTCTTCTTAAAAAATCTCTGGAATTTGATTTTTTTTCTTGACATCCTTTCAAATTCATTCTTTTCCTTCGTTAAATGAAACTCGAGAACATCAACCCATCACTAAACTTTTTTTAACAAACTATAAATTATTAAACTTAGCCAAACATTTTATAAATTTAAATAAAAAATACAATTGAATATATTTTCATTGAGATTTAGGTTGTTCGATTATTGGATGTATTGTTTAATTGTTGGTGGTATTGATTTTGGTTGAAAATGAATAATATATATAGTATTTAGAAAAAAAACAATTTTTTTACCCCTAAACGGTCACATGACCGTTGCCAACGGTCACGGTTCCTCTGCGATGGCTGTCACGAGAATTTTCCCTCGCGCCCGTGATGTTTTGGTGGGGGCAGTGGTCGTGATGGTCACGGCCATTACGGACCACCCTGCCCACCCTTAGTGAAACCCAAATTTTGGAGTTAAGTTTTTATTTAAAATAAAAAATGTCATGGAACATAATCGAACCGGGTATCATCCGGTTATAATTTCACGCTTTAACAACTATAAGATTTCCTCATTTTTGTTTATGGTTTCACTTTATATTTTTATTGTGGGTTTGGTTCAGATTTTTTTATCTAAACTTCTATTAAAATTTTAAAACTCAGGGGATTTGGGTGAACCCATATCGCTATACTTAGATCCACCCCTACAAGCAATCAACCTCATGCTAACGTGGAGCTAACTTACTTGGTGGAGACTCTTACTTCTTGGTGGAGACTCTTACTTCTTAGTTTCTTAGTGGAGAGGTCCTGAGTTCTAATCTAAACAACAGATATCAATATTGTAAATATTTAAGAGTTGGGGTTATGACTAGGAGATTCGTAAATGTTGCCCTTTTTATCTTAGTGGTCTCACGGGTGTTGCCTTTCATAAAAATAAAAAATCCAAAACAAAAAATCGACTCTCATAAATAGTCAATTGTCCAACACAAATACTACATATCATACATAATTTAAGTGATGAGCCATTAAGAGGCTCTGAATTAATAAGAGAAATGACTTGGCTTCGTCTGTCTAGTTGGTGGTTGAGGAGGTGGTGTGTGAGTTGCCGAATGAGGGTTATGAACATAGGTGAATGGATAAAGGGTAAAATTTCTATTTAACATCATTTTGAATCTTAATAGGTAAGAGGCTTACTGGCTGATTCAGCTGTGTTCTATATATAAAAGAAACGCAATTAATGCTGACTAATTCAGAGGTAGCTTATCGAGGAATAAAAGCCTACCAAACAAACCTTAAAAATAACCAAACCGTCACCCGGTTTTGATAACGGGAAATAAGCTAATTAACCATGAGTAACGAAAAAAGTAGATTTTTTTTTTTTTTGAAAGTCTATTTGTATGGTTGTATTCTTCATCAACAGAATAATTCATTTGAATCCTCTTTTTGCCCTGTCTCGTTTTCTCAATTGCCAACGTGGTCTCGTGAAGTGTGAACCACTTTTAGGACTTTCATTAACCTCAATTTATCTTGGGCTGCCCAACTGCTAGGCCCAATTAAGTCCAGCAGCTAATTCCTTTTAGTCTTCTTTTCCTTCGCGTTTGAATGGCCTAGCCCACTAACTCTAATTTAGCCCAACTACAAAAAGAAATTAACTAGCATAGCTAATAGCTAAATAGCTAGTCAGCATCTAAGTTTCGCTTGTTCTTCGTGCATTTAAAAATCTTGTTACCATCCATCTTGGTTGATCTTTCAATCTAAAACCGGATTTGATTATCTTATTTGATTCATATCTCCATCTTTTTTTTTCTAAGAATATGCGTTGTGACCCGCAAGCGAGCAGGCGCGGGCCACCAAAATAGCCACATAGATCGCGAGAACCATAACACACATCTGTTACTATGCCCGCGAGCGAGCCCAAGCGAGCTGGCTTGTGTGGGCTAGTGTGTAGAATTTTAAAAAAACTAGCTGTTGGCTAGCTGGATATTAGAGTTTGGATTACTTTTTGTTGGGGAATAACCGTAACAAACGAACAGAACGAATAACAGAAATCTCTGAAGGCATGTAATCGCTTTCAGATTGAATCAATTCGACGGTTCTATCGAATATTTAATCAGATACAATCAGAGATTGAAAATTTTTTGTATGTTGTGATTGAGATTTTGAGAACCAGAGAGATTGACCAAGAATAAGAAAATTCCGTAATGAAAAATTGGGCCAGTAACTGCCTTTTAGGCAGTTTTCAAAGGGTTTTGACATTGCCAAAAATAGTCCCTCTATTTCTGAAAATTAATTTTCTGAGGACCCCAGCCAGGGGCGCTGCCCCTGGACCCCCGTTCCTTAGGGGCTTCGCCCCTAAGTTCATAATAAATTCAAATAGGCGTGCACTCCGCACCACCATACCTATATGATGTATTATTATGAATATATTGGTCAAACAGTCAATCCAATTACACTAAAATATCCAACAATCCTCCCCTATTTTAGTGTAATCCTTGATTAACTAAAACAAGTAATCTCAAACATTCAAACTTTTGCTTAAATGAAATGTCATGACGATTGAATTTCACATTAGTACATTACACATTCTTAATATTCGAATACCATGGTGTCCCTTTGGTTAAATGATCGGCTAAATTGTTTTGAGTTCTCACAAACACCACAGATATCACACCATTCGTGATAAGCCCGCGTATCATGTTGTGTCTAACACCTAAGTATCTAGACTTTCCATTATACACTTGACTATATGCCTTAGACAAGGTAGATTCACTATCACATCTGATAGATAATGGTAAAATCGGTTTCGGCCACAATGGAATTTCATAAATCAAATTTCTTAGCCATTCAGCTTCTTTACTAGCTGCTGCTAATGCCACAAACTCATCTTCCATTGTTGAATTAGTGATGCAAGTTTGTTTCTTTGATGCCCAACATATAGCACCACCTCCAAAAAGGAATACCCAACCACTTGTTAAAGAATGATCTTCCAAATTAGTAATCTAACTTGCATCTGAATATCCTTCAAGAACAGAAGGAAATCCAGTATAAGTCAAACCAAAATCTTTAGTTCCTTTCAAGTACCTAAATACTCGATTTATTACTTGCCAATTAATCAAACTTTGATTGTGAGTATATCTACTTAGTTTTCCAACATCAAAAGCTATATCAGGTCTAGTACTAATCATGGCATACATGAGAGATCCAATAGCCTTTGAATATTCAAGTTGATTCATAGCAACTCCTTTATTAGGTACGAGTTTTACAGAAGGATCCATAGGAGTACCCATTGTAGAACTATCTTTGTGATTAAACTTTTCCAACATTGTGACACCCGGCATATTTGGCCTAAACATTTTAGTAACACCCAAGTCTACCTTAGCGGGAAACATTTATAAACGAACTTAACTAGGTTAGTTGAGTCGGGTCAAGTTAGGATTGTCCAGGGTTCAATGATCTGGAGGTTCATTGGGAGTCGTTTTGGGAATACACTAGTACCGGGTCCCATTGTTGGTGAAATTACATAAACTAATTAAGTGTATGTGTAGATTAATTGTCGTGTGGTGAATTATATGCATAGATGTGTTTAAACGATGTGTAGATAATCATCCATGCTTAAATATGTTAAACATAGACTAAGGTTGCATGCTCATATGTTAAGGTGTGTTAAAATGCGTTAAACACGACAAATTGAAAAACATAAGTCCTGGTTCGACCACATCGAGTGGGCGAACCTAGAAAATAATCTTGGTTCGACCCTTATCAAAGGGGCGAACCTGGAATGTAGAAATGAAAAAGTTTCATTCGACCAGAACATGCACATTCGACCCTGTGAAAGGGGCGAATGTGGGTACATTCGCCCAGGTAAAAGGGGCGAATGTGGACTAGTATAAATACCAAACTTTGTCATTTTTCACTATTTCACAAACCCTAACCGTCTCAAAACACTCTCAAACGATTTTAATCACTAAGGAAGGAGTTTTTGCTCTTATTTTTCATAACCTAACCTATCAATAACATCTAATCAAGAATCCAAGGTGTGTTCTTAATCCTAAACCTTATTCAAGTATTTTAATTCGTTTTTATCTAACCCTAAATGTCCAGATCTGTTATAAGGATGTTTTTGTTAATAAAAACCTTTTGAACATCTTTCTAAACCTAAACACTATCATCAAACATAGGTTTTCATATCAATAAACATATGTTAATTATGTGTTATGTGATATTATGTGTTGTTTAATGATTTGCTACTGTGCTAATGCTAGAAACATGATCTAGGGCTGTTATTGATAATAGTTTAGGATTATCAAAGGTTATAATTAGATAGATGATGATATCAAGTCTAATTTGGGAATTTTATTGAATCTAGGGCTTGTTGCATGTTAGTATTATCAATAAAACGATTGGGGGTTTTCGATTACATGATAAACTGAGCATTTTTAGATGATTATGGATTGATATTGAAAAGTTTCCAAATTGGGTAAAGATTACATGCATGATGTGACACTTCCATAATCTTTGCCATTTTGGGAAAGGGCTGAAACGGATAGGTTTTGGGGCAAAATGGGTGGTGTTTTGTAGGAATAAGTTATACATGCTTGACTGCAGTATTTGATAATGTTTCGGGATGTTTTCGGATGTTTTTGAAGCGTTTTTGGAAAAAGTAATCTGTCAGGGTCGAACCTGGGTACATTCGACCGGTCGAATGGTCGAATGTGGAATCCCAGGGTCGAACCTGGACAGTTTGGTCGAATCTGTTTAAAAACGGCCGAATGTGGCTTTCCAAAGGGTCGAAGGTGGGGAAAAAGGGGCGAAGGTGGACTGATCTCCCTGGTTCGACCCTTCTGATTCAAAAATGAGATTTTTGATACAAACTAAGTGTTTTATGCTTGAACCTTGTGTGTAATCTATGTGTACTTGATTAGTTAGGGTAATGAGTCACCAACGGGATGTCGGGTCGGTCTAGTGTGTCGGTTGAACACTTAAACACGTTTTAAAACATACTTGGTTACGATCTGGACAATCAGGGACTAGATAACCTTATGGTTATTAGTCGGAACACTTATGTGAACATTTTGATAGATCTCCGGTAGTGGGATTATCAAGGATCGCGTAAGTTTCGTTGTTTTCAAAATTAATTTTAGAACGAACTAAAAAAATTATCGTTTGTATTTATTAAGGATCGGGTATACGTTTTAAGCAAATGCGTATGTTGAAATGTCATCCAGAATGGATATTATAAACATTTCAAGCTTTATAAAAAAAATTTTAGAGTTTAGAAAGTTAAAACTTTGGTTAGTTTGTTAAGTTATTTATAATATTAACCTAGTTAAGAAAAGGAGGGACTACTTCTGCCAAGATGTCAAAGTTTCAAATAAACTTCTTCTCCCTCCTTGACAACCTGTTTCCGGCGATACCATTTCCGGCCGCCGGAGTTCTTTTCCGGCGAGCCCTAATCTCGCAAATCGATGGCCGTTTCAGTTTCTATCGGTTCCCAAACGTTTCTGCAATCATACTAATTGATTTAAACATTTTAAAACAGCATTAAACGTGTGTTAATTTGGCCTTAAACGCGGGTGTAATGTTGTAACCGTCGGGTGTTTTAAAACGAGTTTAAACGACTTAATTATTGAACAACACTATAAAAGGATCCTTGCAACGCGTTTCTGCACGATTACATAGCTTAACCCACTTTAAAAAAACCTCCAAATCGTTCCAGAACCGTGGTAATCGGCCTCGCGAGTTCGGACCTGCACATCGAGTTTTTTAACCTCAAAACATATTGTGAGTCCTTGTTTTTATTGCCGTTTTGTTCTTCGTAGATTTCTGATTAAAAGCCCCATAAATTTGATGCTTAAACATCACTTAATCGGGTTTATTAATTTTAGTCTATGGTTAGGGTTTATAGGTAGAATTGGGGAAGAAGAAGATGAATATGGAGATAATATCTAAATAGAATTAATTTCAGATATGGAGCAACATGTGGCTATGTGGTCTAGTGGTTGAGTATGTTTGATTACAAACAAAAGGATTAGGGGTCGATCCCTGTAATCAGCGACCCTTTCCCATTTTTTTTCATTGTTTTATTTTTTGTTTTATTTACATATTTACATATATATATATATATATATATATATATATATATATATATATATATATATATATATATATATATACGCCTTAAACTTAGAATATTCATAGTAAATCCATTTTTGCTCCAAAAATCATGAAAATTTAGGTGTAACATCTTGACACCCTAAATAAAATTATCACATTTTTATTTCTGGAAAATAAATTATTTTCGTAATTTTAATGATTTAAATTGTTTTAATCATAATTAATTGATTAAAAATTCATTTTTAATGATTTTAATCTCAAACTTTTTGAGTAATTATTTCTCATCATCATGAACCAAAATAAAAATTATTGGTTCAGAAAATATTTATTTTTGTTGATTTTCCTATTTTTAATCATTTAAACATGATTTAATCTCTTTAAATCAGTTTTAAATATAAATAAGTTTATAAAAATTATGGGAAAATTAATTTCATTGATTTACATCAGAAAGAATCCATTTCCTATAAAAATAATATTTTTGGTTCATGTCTTGTATTTTTAATCTTATTTATTTCTAATTAGATATAATTAGTCATTTATTTATTTATATTAATTAGAAACTATTTTACAAATACTTTTCTTATAAAATAGAAATATTTCTTGTGTTGGAAAGTCTTAATTATTATTTGTCGGATCATCATGTAACACATAATTATTTATTTATACATTTATGATTATTGTATTTATTTTAATTTAGTTAAAGTAATTAACTAAATTATTTTTTTTTTAATTATTCAAACATATATTTATCTAAATATTTAATAGGTAGTAATTATATTGTTTAAACCACATTTACAACCTTTCATATATTATTTGTGATATACAACTTTTACATTAACGCGACTTATCATAAAAACTCTAATTCCCCAAATCGACTTAACAAACCCTAATGCCTTAGACCCTAGATGCCATAGACTTTTAGACTTTTCCCTTATTAGTATTCTTATACGATATAGGTTGAATTCCTCGGAATTCCCATTACTTAGCTCACGACTGCTTAAGTTGGATTTTGATCGTTTTCGCAAACTGTGAGTATATCTTTCCCCTTTTTACTGGTTTACTATTTTGGGGTGACTCATGTACTTACTATCAAGTTTCTATTTCTTTTACTAAATGCAATTCTCATGTGTGTTTGCTTTATGTTAATTGGTGTGTCTATGGCTTGTCAAAATCATTAACCACTGGGCGGCCTAGCTTTTCAATGAATAGTACTATGGTATACCCCCTTGAGACTCTGTTGAGAGAATCTTGGTCATTGTCTTGTTAATTCATTATTCAGTTGGTTAGTCATGTGTTAGTCATTATTCTCAGGTTTGGTTTTGAACGGATATTACTTATTACATAATTGCAAATGGTACGCACATGAATTGCTAAACACTTTTCTACTATATCTATTTAAACAGGGTATGCTCACCAATACATTTTTGTATTGACCAAATTATTTTGTACATGTTTCAGGTTGTTTTGAGATGCATTCTTTAAGCTTTCGGATTTATATTTAGATTTTGATTCATTGTAGTTCAATTTAGTTGGCAGTTAGAATCGTTGTATTTCATTTCAATGTAATAAATTATTTAATCAATGTATTCAAAAAATTTACACTTTAGTCCATGAGCTATTGAACAATCGTCACTACGTGACACCTCGATGTTTCCGCCATCGGTTGGGGTGTTACAGGTACACTCTACCGGTCGAGTGGTCGAATGTGGAATCCCAGGGTCGAACCTGGACAGTTTGGTCGAATCTGTTAAGAACGGTCGAAGGTGGCTTTCCAAAGGGTCAAAGGTGGGTTAAAAACGGGCGAAGGTGGATTAATCTTCCTGGTTCGACCCTTCTGCTTCAAAAATGAGATTTTTGATATAAACTAAGTGTTTTATTCTTGAACCTTGTGTGTAATCTATGTGTACTTGATTAGTTAGGGTAATGAGTTACCAACGGGATGTCAGGTCGGTCTAGTGTGTCGGTTGAACACTTAAACACGTTTTAAAACATACTTGGTTACGATCTGGACAATCGGGGACTAGATAACCTTATGGTTATTAGTCGGAACACTTATGTGAACATTTTGATAGATCTCGGTAGTGGGATTATCAAGGGCTTGGCACTTTACTATTTACTGAAGAACGCAATCTAAGGTGAGTTCACGGCCCCACTTTACAGCTTTAACTTTTGGGGGAGAAAACATGCGCTAAACTATTTTGGTAACATATGTCATACTATGGTTTTAACTTTGCATTGCTATACGATCTTTTAAAGTCCCGGGGAAAACCATGAATGTGCAGGGATGCACAACGGGGGAAATGTGGATAGATCTATTGGGCGTGACCTGCCCCACTTGTCGGCTTGGAGGGCCGGGCGGGTGCATATTGTCTCGAACTGGTAACATTGCTAACATGCTGAACATTCGGGCTGAACATTGTTAAACATTGCTAAACGTGTCTAGTAATGGTTTTCCAATCGTAGTAGTAATAAAACATACGCCTAGCTAGCGTACTTGGTAACATTGGTATAGTATGGACATGGTAACACTTTGGTAACTATTTCGGTAACATATTGAACAAACCTGTGAACTCACCAGCATTATATATGTTGACGTCTTTTTGGCATGTTTTTCTCAGGTCGCTAAGGTAGCATCGGTTGGACTAGGCGCACGGGTCTGCATTGGCGTCTATGCTTAGTGGCATATTTTAAATAAGTGTCTTGAACATTTTGGAACACAATTTGTAATTGATTAAATCTTTAAATGCTTCCGC
Source organism: Ambrosia x helenae (assembly GCA_030844895.1). Classification (NCBI taxonomy): domain Eukaryota; kingdom Viridiplantae; phylum Streptophyta; class Magnoliopsida; order Asterales; family Asteraceae; genus Ambrosia; species Ambrosia x helenae. Next base: position 112,119,081 of record CM061233.1, on the reverse strand, counting down.
TATATTTTTAATGGTTTGATAACCAAGATTTGAGTTTACGTATTTCATATAGTGTTGTTTATTGTGACCTTTGACTTGGATCCTGGTTTGTCATGCGCCTCGCGGTAAAACTCCGTAAGTGGAAATTTGAGGGTGTGACAAACATCTTCTCAATATAATGTGATTGAGAGATAGTAATACCATGTTCTCCACGTATGATCTTAATACCAAGAATCACGTCTGCCTCCCCCATGTCTTTCATATCAAACTTAGATGACAGAAATTTCTTAGTTTTATCAACTTCATTTTGGTCAGTACCAAAAATCAACATGTCATCAACATATAAGCAAATAATTACTCCTTTTCCAGAATTATCAAATTTGCTATAAACACACTTGTCCGCTTGGTTTAATGCAAAACCATTAGACAGCACCACATCATCAAACTTTTGATGCCATTTCTTATAAGGGGCTTGTTTCAAGCTATAAAGAGATTTTACCAATTTACAAACCTTATGTTCATTTCCAGGCATGAAAAAACCTTCAGGTTGTTTCATGTAAATCTCTTCATCCAATTCACCATTCAAAAAGGCAGTTTTAACATCCATCTGGTGAATTACAAGATTATATATAGCTGCAAGTGCCAACAATAATCTTATGGTGGTTATCCTAGCAACATGAGCATAGGTATCAAAGTAGTCAATGCCTTCCTTTTGCCTAAAGCCTTGGATGACCAATCTAGCTTTATATTTGTCTATGCTAACATCCACCTTCATCTTCCTTTTGAAGATCCATTTACTACCCCAAGGTTTACACCTATGTGGTAAATCAGCCAATTTCCAAGTATTATTGTGCATTATAGAGTCAATCTCATCTTGGATTGCTTCTTTCCAAAATGCAGCATCCCTAGAAGACATGGCATCATTGAATGTCTTTGGATCCTCATCAATATTTAAACAATATTAATACTGATCTTCAACACCATTTATGGTTCATTCTACTAAATAAAGATGAAAGTCAGCACCAAAAGACTTGGGTTTTCTGACTCTAGTACTTTTTTTGGGCTCATACTAGTAGAAGGTACATCATCACAATTACCTGAATTGTCACCACAAGAAATTGTCTGTTCATAATTTTTAAGACACTGGGGCGTATCCTTCAATCGAGGAACAGAAGAAAATCTATCCTCATTCCCAAAATTAGCATCTCTTGACTCAATGACAGAGTGAACAGATACATAATCATTTGGTTCTATGACATAGAACCTATAAACAGGGGAATGTTCAGCATATCCAATAAATATGCAATCTATGCCTCTTTCACCAATGGTACTCATTTTGGGCTCAGTAAGCCTCACAATAGCTCTACATCCCCAGACTTTGAGATAACTCAAATCTGGTACCTTTTTGTACCAAAATTCATATGGGGTTACCTTAGACCTTTTATTAGGTGTTCGGTTCAATAAGTAACAGGCTGTCAACATAGCCTCACCCCAAAATTCATCACTTAAACGAGAATAGGACAACATGTAATTAACTGTTTCTTTCAATGACCTATTCTTCCTTTCAGCTACACCATTTTGTTGTGGTGTGTAAGGAGCAGTTGTTTGATGTATTATACCAGTAGATTGGAAATACACTAGATCATAATACTCTCCACCTCTATCTGTACGAAGGTTTTTAATCAAACCATTTCTATGAAGCTTAACCTCTTGTTTATAAACTTTAAATTTATCAAGAGCTTCATCCTTTGAATGCAATAGATATACATGACAAAATCTAGTTGCATCATCAATAAAGGTTACAACATACTTCTTATTTCCTAGAGAATGAGTACTATGAATGTCACATAAATCAGAATGAATCAATTCTAATACATTAGAATTCCTTTTGACATCTTTAAATAGTTTTCTTGTAATTTTTGTCAATTTTCAAGTATGACAATCATTACATTTTTGTATGTCAAAAGCAGGTATAAGACTCATTTTAGACATATCTTTCATTCTGCGATAATTGACCTGACCTAATCCAGCATGCCATAATTCTGATTTACTAAAATCATTGCTAGAACTAGTAGAAGCCATACAAACAGAATTATTAACAAAAGGGACATCCAAATTCAACTTAAACATGTCATTAAAATAACCAAATCCAATAAAGGTTCCATGTCTTGACAAGATATACTTGTCACTTTCCAAGACATGCTTATGACCACAATTATTCAATACAATACCAGATACTAAGTTCTTACGAATCCCAGGTACATATAGAACATTATTTAATAGTAAAGAGTTTCCAGAAGTAAAGACTAAAAGAACATATCCTATTCCTTTAATTGGTTCAGTAGCAACATTGCCCATCTTCAATTGGCTTAAAATCCTTGAACCATTGAAGATTTTTGCAAACATGACATGTTGCTCCCGAATCCATCCACCATGAAATATCATCATCCTGCACATAAAATGCTTCAGAGATTATTGATACATAATAATTCTCAATATAATGATCACATGGTACCAAAAACGAACCTGATTGCTTTTCGGGATCCTTGGATCCACTTATACCAGCCACGTTTTTGCCTTTTCCTCCACTCTTACCAGACCTGCAGTCTTTCTTGAAGTGTCCGGGTTTATTACACTTCCAACAAACCTTTTTAGGCTTCTTATCAGAACCCTTATTGTTGTTCCCTTCAAACTTTCGTTTCCCTTTCCAAGCCTTAGAGGATTCACCCTCCTCCACCATGTTCACAGAAGAACAACCAGCCATGGTTTTAGTACCAACAACAGAACCCTTTTCCATATCACGTATGGATTGTTCAATTTGGAAACTACTTCCTAATTCAACCAGATTCAATTCCTCTTTCTTATGTTTCAGATTATTCTTAAAATCTTTCCAAGAGGTTGACAGTTTATCAATACTACTAGAGACAGAAATAGATTCATCCATCTTCATTCCATATTGATGAAACTGCCCTAGTATTCATTGCAATTCATGATACTATTCCATAACAAGCCTAGTGTCTGCCACTTTATAGTTAATAAAATTACCAACTAGAAATTTCTTACTAGACGCATCTTCTGCCATGTATTTGGCTTCAAGGGTATCCCATAATTCTTTCGCAGACTCTACGTTTTGATACACATTAAATAAAGAATCAGACATACCGTTAAGAATATGACCACGACAGATGTAGTCTACGTTTTCCCACTTTTAACGAGTTCTGGTTTGTTCCATATTTTCATTCTCAACAATCTCGGGACAAGGAGTGCTCAGAACATACACAACTTTCAGACTCGTGAGATAGAAGTGCATCTTCTTTTGCCAGCGTCTGAAATCCTGTCCAGAAAACTTGTCCAATTTCATAAAGTTCTTCATCATATATTTCACAGATTCATTGTTCGTCATCTTCGGAAATTGATTCAATCTTTGTTGGGGAATAACCATAACAAACGAACAAAACGAATAACAGAAATCTCTGAAGGCACGTAATCGCTTTCAGATTGAATCAATTCGATGGTTCTATCGAATATTCAATCGGATACAATCAGAGATTGAGAATTTTATGTATGTTGTGATTGAGATTTTGAGAACCATAGAGATTGACCAAGAAGAAGAAAATTTCGGAATAAAAAATTGGGCCAGTAACTGCCTTTTAGGCAGTTTTCAAAGGGTTTCAACATTGCCAAAAATAGTCCCTCTATTTCTGAAAATTAATTTTCTGAGGACCCCAGCCAGGGGCTCTGCCCCTTGGACCCTGTTCCCAGGGGTGCTGCCCCCGGACCCTCGTTCCTTAGGGGTTTCGCCCCTAAGTTCATAATAAATTCAAATAGGCGTGCACTCCGCAACACATACTTATATGATGTATTATTATGAATATATTGGTCAAACAGTCAATCCAATTACACTAAAATATCCAACACTTTTAACATAGAGACACATATAATTTCAGTTTCAGTTATCTGAACAAACTTGGAGGCGGGGTGTTTGGTAAGTAGGGATTAGCCAAAAATGGGTACCGGTACTGAAAATGATCGCTCGCCTTGATGAATAACTTTATGGCGGCCTTTTATATTCATGTTGTTGAGCTTTTTGTTATGTCCTAATATATGTTTGCTCGGAAATGTTCATGGTGGTTTATATTATGTGGTAACGTATAATTTGTGATTGTGTTTTAAATATAGATAGTAATTAATAGTTAAAATGATCTAACAGGCGCATACCCAGTTCTCCATATTATAAATGTATTTTAATCTAATATAAGTTGATCTTAGGGCGTAGACTAACCGGTTGTACTTGTAAATTAAACTTACATATATGGAATATATGAATCAGATTCGATCCCATTCCAACCAAAGATTTTTGTTTTATGTTTTTATTTTTTAATAATTTATTATCGTGACTATTGTACTCTGTATTAATTTGAAAGTAAGATGAATAATGGAAGAGAGAGGGCATCAGGCCATTGGGTTGTTGGCTACATTAATGTGTTCATTGGGTGAGACTGACGGCGAGTGTACATGTTTCCAACGTTATGCCACTTTTTTTCCGGCTTTAGCCACGTCTCTATGCATTTGACATATCTCCACGTAATGACTATTTCCACATTACTTTCTTTCACCGTGTTCTCAACCTCTCACCAAGACTTTTTCCTCTCGATCCTTTACTCTCTCATCCGTTTGCCTAACATTGAACCGTGTATCTTCTTTGTTGTTAATCTGGTGTTGATGACTGTTAATTGGCTTTTGCAGCTTCCTAAGTCTTTTTTCACGATCTCATAATCATTGCCTTGCCACCAACACAAAAATCTTCGTATTTTTCAAGCAGAAACTCTTACTCTAGATTATGCGTATTCTCTTTACTGTTACTTACAATAATCCATTATCATCTAATAACAACAAATTCAGCGTTGAAACTTACAATCATCAATTAACGGGGAGTAGTAACTCTGTTAGTTACTGTTAAAAAACGTGGTTAGAAGTTAACGGGGAACAACAAGTCAGTAACTTAACGATGGTTAGAAATTAACGAAGTTAAAACCGAGAACAATAACTCTTTACTTACTATCCAAAACCATATTTAGAAGTTAACGGGAAACAGTAGCTCAGTTAGTTAAGGATGGCTAGAAATTAACGGGAAATAGTAACTCTGTTAGTTACTGTTAGAAAACATGGTCAAAAGTTAACGGGGAGCGGTAACTCAATTACCTAAAGACGGTTAAAAGCTAATGGAGTTAAAGATAACGGGGAACAGTAACTCGGTTAGGTAATGACAGGTAGAAGTTAACGAAGTTGAAGCTAACGGAGAACTGTAACTCAGTTACCTAGCCACAGTTAGAAGTTAACGGAGTTAACGCTAACGGTGTTATCAGTAACTCGGTTACCTAACGACAGTTAGAAGTTAACGGAGGTAAAGTTAACAGGGAACTGTAACTAAATTACCTAACGACGGTTAAAAGTTAACGGAGGCCGTTAGCACTAATAGAGTTAAAAATAATGCTGTTAGTGCTAACACCGTTAGAGCTAATCGGCTCATTTTAGCACCAACACACTATTCAAATCAATGTTTTTAAATATATAGTTCTAGGTTATGTACCCGTGTGATACACGGGTTGAACAATTTAAATTATATATATTATATATAAAATTAAAAATATAATTAAGAAAAATTAGATTACATGTTATATTTAAAATAAATAAAATTGCCTTTACAACCGAAAAATATTAAATATTCATCAGCCCCTAAATAATTTCTTAAAAAGACATTCATATTCACATAAAACTATTTCCAAACTTTTCAATATATATCTTTCATACCGTGGCTGTTACCTTGTAGACTGCAGGTACAAAAAAAAAATCAAAAGTAATAAGATAAATTTGTTTAGGCTAAAATGTAAAAAATGAAATTAATTTAAAAATATCTCCTCATCCGTTAAACCATCCCAATTGAGTATCGTTAATTTGGATTTGACATCAAGTTTCTTGCAAAGCCAAAATATTTCTAACCTTGAGTGTATAATCATTTTTTTCTAACATCAAGAACCTTAAACATAATGTCATTTATTGGTTCAATATGACTGTAATTATATATAAAAAAAAAGATTTCGTGATTTAATAGCGTGAAAATGAAGCTAAAACGAATTACTAATGAAAAGACAGTTGCCACTTAGATATTGTATTTCTCTGTTGAAGTAACTTGAAACAACATAGTCAATGAAAATTTCAAACAATGATTTTTCATATATAAAATGTATTTTATATATCAAGCTATTATAATACGAAAATAGCTAAGCATATTTAGTTTTAATTAATCAAATATTTAATTAATGTGAATTGATTTGTTTTATTTTGTTTGTTCAGAACACTATAAGCAATTACCTAAAGACGGTTAAAAGTTAATGGAGTTAAAGATAACGGGGAACAGTAACTCGGTTAGGTAATGACAGGTAGAAGTTAACGAAGTTGAAGCTAACGGAGAACTGTAACTCAATTACCTAGCCACAGTTAGAAGCTAACGGAGTTAACGCTAACGGTGTTATCAGTAACTCGGTTACCTAACGACAGTTAGAAGTTAACGAAGGTTAAAAGTTAACGGAGGCCGTTAGCACTAATAGTGTTAAAAATAATGCCGTTAGTGCTAATACCGTTAGAGCTAATCGGCTCATTTTAGCACCAACACACTATTCAAATCAATGTTTTTAAATATATAGTATAATATAATATGTTTATTAAATATCCCATTTTTGTCAAACACACATGAGCACGTCGCTGAATACCAATAATATACCCATCATTCACCATCCAGAAATAGTCAACAAAACCAATTTTCTTTTGACTTTTTCTTAACCACGTATTCCATGATGCTTTGTTTGCCGAAAGTCCGAAACCACCTGATTTTATAATACTTTCTTATTAATAAAGTTCAACACAAACCCATTGTTGTGTGTTGTGTTACTTTTAATTACAAGTGCAAGTTCAAAGACCCTCCTCTTATCTCTTTTTTTCTTTTCATATTTTTTATGTGTCATAGCTAAGACTTCTCAGGATGGGTGTGATGTCTGTTTTGGTTATGTTTCTTGTATTATTCCGGGTCAAACCAGGAGTTTCACAGCGGAACGACACCGAAAACAATATTAACATACCCATCAGGTCGTTCTGCGGCCGCAATCCTCCAATAAATCTATCAAGTTTTATTAACAATCGCAACTCAACGTTTACGGATATAAGAAGACAGTTATCCAGCAACGGTGTGTTTTACGCTAGAGCGCAAAGTTTATCCGAGGGGGACTTGGTGTTTGGTCTAGCCCAGTGCAGAAACTACCTCTCTGCAGCTCAGTGTGTGGCTTGTTTGGATGCAGGGGTGTCTGAACTGGACAACTGCTTGACTGGAAATGGTGCTTATACTTTCTTTGATAACTGTTTTGTCAGGTAAAGTTAATTATGTTTTTATTTACCGTTTCATGGTTGATTAGTAAGTCAGCAGATAATTGTTTACATAATTTGACTTTTGTTGCAAAAATATAAATGACCGTCAAAACTGGCTGCATAAGGTGATCGTTTGACTGTCACAAATGGTCGTTTTTTAGTAGTGAAGCTTGTATGAATGTAAACATTCAAGTCTAAATTTTTTATTATTTTTTTTTATCTTAACGAGTAATTTTCATTCCATAACAATAAACATTACATTAAAATAGCGGGCAGACGGGCAACACCTTTTAACTGATAAATATTTATTGGACTTAAATAATCCCAACTATCAGTTATTGGCCGCCACTAATCCAATCATAAAAAAATCACTACTAATGGTCCCACCTTTTAACTTATTTTCCTTCAAAGGTTTCATGCGAACTAAAAGTTAACCCAGTTAGATCTGAACTACTAATTTGGAAAAAAAAAAGTCAAACTTTTACTAACGTGGAATTCTTATGTGGCAAAGGTTTGATGGCGTGGAATATATGACAGTCTACATTAGGGGTCCTACGCCTGGAAGTCCCCAGGTGGAGTCACCGCTATAAATGCCCATTTGTATGTGTGATTTTGTGTGTGTTTATCATTTTCATATCTCTCTAACACTATCTTATACCTCTAACAACTAACTGATCCGTTGATTCCACCTTCGGATCGGCTACGCGTGTGATATCTCAAATCTTGTCCGAATCACGATCCTACAAATTTGTTAGTACGTGATTAATATTAAGCTGAAGGAAAAAGCTTATATATTTGTAATAATGTGGGAGTATAATTTTATTGTTTTCTCTTAAATTATGAAATAGTCATATTTTTGTATTTCAACACACTTGCTGAAAATTTCTAACAGATCCAAGTCATCTGTTATTAAGGTATGCAAACTATGATAACTTCTACAATGATCCGAATGTTGTTGAGGATGCGGGCATCGGTCCACTTGGAATATGTGGCAATCAGTCAGCATCTCAGCCAGTAACAACTTTTACCCAAGATGTAGGTGGGATGTTATCAGATATAACAGATGCTACTCCAAAAACTAGTAACTTCTATGTAGCATCCACAACTCAAATCACAAGTGAAAATGTCACAGTGTATGCAATTGCGTAGTGTGTTGAAAATATTAACAAGGACATTTGCGAAAGCTGCATCGACAATGCATATACCAGTATATCTAATTGTCTTCCTAACACAGAAGCCAGGTTTATCAGCGTGGGCTGTTTTGCAAGGTATACAATGAGTCCATTTTCCAATGATAACCAGACGGTAGATATCACTAATCTCTTAAAAGGTTAGACCTTGTGATGTTCTTTCTATTTTTTTGTTTTGTTTCTAGAAGTACCCGAGTCCACTAGTTAATAGGTTTGTTCATGAGCCGAGCCTATCCGAGCGGAGCGGCTCATTTACAATCGAGCCGAAAACCGAACGAGCATTCATCGAGCGCAAATTTTTTGAACGAGCGCCGAGCGAGAATCGAGCAGAGAGTAATATGAACAATCATAAAATTGGGATGTTTCCTTCGATGTTTTCATTGTCAGGTAACAACTAAGGTCGAAATATTCGATGATAACACTAATATTGAGATCCTAATGTCTAAGGATGAGGCTTACATTGAGGCTAGAGAGGTGATGAGCATACGTCAGAGAACAGTTGTTGCATTGTGACGTAGGTGTGATATCTAGCGACAATTAGAGATGAACGACTAATAACATAAAGAAGACAAGTCTGTCACCTCATGACTTATTATTTACTATTAAATCTAGGGTTAATTTTTTATTGAATTAAGTTGGCTAGTTATATTTTGTTTGCATATACTGAGTCAAATCCAATACAATCTTATACATAAAGCCATAAATTTATGTGTAAATTGTGTGTATATTTATTATTAAATAATTAAAAATTTATTCGAGCCGAACCGAGCTGAGCGTACCTTTGCTCGTGCTTGGCTCATTTACAAACCGAACCGAGCCGATCGGCTCATATACAACCGAACGGAAGATCGAGCGAGCATTTTCCGAACGAGCGACAAGCGATCCACGAGCGGCGAACGATTTGAACAGCCCTAGTTGTTAACATGCTGTTCCACAACAACTTCACAATTGTTAGGTTTCTAACTTTATTTGATCATGCATGTATATTAGAGGAATCAAGCAAGGTACCAGTTATTGCTGGAGCAACGGCTGGTGCAGGTCTTATTATTTTCTTAATTGTTTCGTGCTTATTGTATCTACCGTGGAAGAAGTCTAAAAAACCCGAAGAAGGTGATTGTGTAACATTAATACATTATGATGAATCTATGAACACTCAGTATGTGGGGTCCGTATACCTCACTGCTCGTCCGTGATGAGATTCATCGCGTGGGATATGTCGAATACCATTTCCCCAAAGTATTTCTTAAAGCAATTTGTTGATTTTATTAGCATACTGCTAACATTCATCTAAATGTCAAACGTCTATGCTCTAGGCCTAGACTCACCGGAATTGAAGGGAGCTATAAATTACAATTACAAAGATCTGCAATTGGCAACCAATAACTTCAGTGAAGAAAATATTTTAGGGAAAGGAGGTTTTGGTGAAGTATTCAAGGTAAAAAAAACGATTCGACCTTTTGTATTCAGTTGCTTAAATTGCTCAAACGTCCCTTATTGAACTATAATATATATTGATTATCTAATAGGCAGTTCTTGAAGATAACAACATTGTGGCAGTTAAGAAAATTAAAGTAGGGCATGCTAAAGCAAAAGCGAAAGAAGAATTTGAAAATGAAGTTAAGCTCATAAGTGATGTTCACCATCGAAACCTTCTTCGTCTCCTAGGATGGTCCAGTGAAGGATCTAATCTACTTCTTATCCTGGAATACATGCCAAATGGGAGCCTTGACAGATTCTTATGGGGTAATTTGTTGTTACAAAACTGATTAAATTTACTTTAATGAAGATCTTCATTTAGAAATCGTTATTATACTAATAACTATTTTACATTGGAGGTGCGAGAAGGGGCACTCTAAATTGGAAACATCGATATGACATAATATTAGGGGTTGCTAGGGGTCTAGCTCATCTGCACAATGAATTCCATGTCAAAATTGTTCACAGGGATATTAAGTCGAGTAATATTCTTCTGGATCATGATTTTCAACCCAAAATAGCAGATTTTGGATTGGCAAGATTTTTTCCGGAGGATCAAAGTCATATTAGCACCAAGTTTGCTGGGACACTGTAAGTTTTATTAGTTAACACTATAGAAGAGTCTCTTTGGTTCATCATACAAAGTCTAATCAATTTCTTTATTGTATCATCTAATGCAATAGGGGCTACACGTCGCCTGAATATGCACTTCAAGGGATCTTATCAGATAAAGTTGACACCTATAGCTTTGGTATCGTGGTTCTTGAAATCATCAGTGGGCGAAGGTGTACTGACATGAACTCTGACAAACCATCCATGGATTACCTCCTAGAACATGTGAGATGCGCTATTCCCAAAATATTACCTTTTAAATTTTTATTTTTGCCCTAAAAAAACAACATAACATTTGAGCATATGGTTGTATTGAACTTCTACCTTGTTTGTAAAAATTGTGTCAACAGGCTTGGAAGTTGTATGAGAATAAAAAACATGTTATGCTCATTGATGAGAGACTGGATGTAAAAGAACACGAGGAGCATGTTATGCAGATCATTGAAATTGCGTTGTTGTGCACTCAATCACCAGTTTCTAAAAGACCAACTATGTCAGAAGTAGTTTTGATGCTTGTTTTGATGCTTCCAAAAGGCATATCATTGGGTAAGAGACAACTAACTCGACCTACTATCATTGATCATCATAGGCGAGTTCATGTAGGATCCCTAAAAAAAGCGTAATCTTTCTGCAATTCCAAAGGAACTAGACTCGAAACCACCTCTACAAAGTGTAGAAGTATATGATGAAGTAGACATAATGGAGAAGGGGATGAATGTCCAAAAAAGCTCATAATGTTTATCTGGGCCTAATGTTATTAAGAACGGAAAAAGCAGCCAACTTTGTTTCCTGTAGTTGTATTTGCGATACAACTTTTCTTTCGAAAAGATATGTAATGTTTAAAAAGATATTAGAGCATAGTTACCTTGACAGTTAGTATATTTCGAAAAGATATATGAATTTGTTGAACTTTTCTTTACTTATTATGTAATGTTTAAAAATGATCACTTTTTATTGTATTTTGTAAAGTATTAGAGCATAGTTACCTTGACAGTTAGTATATTTATGTCTATTGTTTGTTGTATGTTAGTCTTCCTAACCGCTTCTACAAGGAAGGTAGTTTTTGTTGTTAGTTTTGCTCCTTTTTGTAACATGAGTGTATTTTGGTGGTGATCAAATAACAATGTGCATTTGATGAGGAATTCCTATACCCCATTGATTTCGTGAATTGTTCAAATAAGAGTGTAGGAATTGATGATTCAAAGCTTGATCCTTTCATTAATCATTCACCCAAATATACAGTTACTATGAATCTCCTGAACACGGAGAGAGATCATTACATAATAATTTCATAATCTATACTAAATATAAGTAAACACAACAATTTAGAATATTCTGAGAATATATTGCACCCCGCGGGTGAAGCGGGAGGAGGTCGTACGTTGAGGCTGGATCTAAAGAAATCAAATAGAAGTCTAGACAGACTTTTAGTGAAAATATGAGCTATTTGGTAACGTGATGAAATGTGGAGAACCCAGACACAACCCCTTTGAACTTGATCACGAACAAAATGAATGTCCAACTCAGTGTCTTTGGTGAGTTTGTGTTGAACCGGGTTGCTACATAAATAAATGGAACTAACATTGTCGCAATAGACAATAGTGGCGTAAGAGATGGGACAATGAAGCTCGAGTAGCAGATTTCAAAGATAGTAGATTTCAGCCACTAAATTTGCCACACCCCAATATTCCATTTCTGTACTGGAACGAGAAGTAGTTGATTGACATTTAGAGGACCAGGAGAGAAGATGGTCACTCAGATAGACACAATAGCCAGAAGTTGATCGACGTGTATCAGGGCAGTGAACCTAGTCAGCATCAGTGTAGGAAAGTAATGAAAAATTAGGTGCTGGATTTAGATGAAGACCAAATTCAGATGTGCCCTGTAAATACCTGATAATCCTCTTGAGTGCATTCTAGTGATCAACTGTTGGTGATTGCATGTGCATGCAAATCTGTTGAACAACATAAGTGATGTCAGGTCTAGTGAAAGTGAGATACTGTAGCACCCCTGCCAGGCTGCAGTATGTGGTTGGGTTATCAAACAAGGAACCTGAAGTATCACTAAACTTTAAATTAGTATCGATTGGCATCGCAACATGTTTATAAGTATCTTTGGCAACACGTCGTATAATCTCTTTAGCATAAGCTTTCTGTGAGAGAAACATGTGATCTCCTTTTTGAAAAGCTAAGATGCCTAAAAAAGAAGATAGTGGTCCCAAATCATTCATTGCAAATTCGCCAGCCAGAATGGTCATTAATCTTTTGAGAAGATCATTAGACGAAGTGGTGAGGATGATGTCATTGACATAGATTAATAGATATGTTGTATGAGTGGCTTGACGATATATGAACATAGAATTATCTGACATGATTTGTGTGAAGCCTTGCAATAAAAAGATTTGTGAAACGTGGGTACCATGCTCGTGGTGCATGTTTAAGACTGTATAATGACTTCTTGAGACGACAAACATGTTTGGGATAATAACGATATCGAAACCCTACGGGTTGATACATATAAACAGTTGATGTGTGTAAATGTATATATATAAATAACACAAGTTCTAATTAAAACGACTCACCTAAAAACTACACACGCACGGCAAGTGTACCGGTCGCAAAGCAGTAAACAGATAAGACCGAGTATCGAACCCAAAGACGCAAATGCAACTCTAGATCACAACCTATACCGAATGCTAGCCTAAATAAATATATACTTAAATGGGGGGTATTTTAAACTACTAATTATAAACTTAGAAGGAACTAAATATAAACAAAATAACCTCAACTGCTTAAATGAAACTAGGAACTTGGAGAAATCGGATAGGAAGAAGGTTGGTTACTTAGGTAAAATCCCTAGACACTAGCAATAAATCATGAATCTGGTAATTAACTTGAGACCCTATTCTTATCTAATGAACCTCCTGTCAAAGATAGCTCACTAGACTTAAGGCGGGACAAGTGCAGAAATGCTAAGATGGATCCGGATCGCCCTAGCGTACCAAAATCCCACAGAAATCAGATTAAAACCTCTCCTGGATTAAAACCCTCAAACTATGAAGCAGACTTAAACTCTACTGAAGAAAACCTAGGAAAACTCTAAACACGGACAAGTAGCGACTCCCGCCCTAGCGCTTGCCAACTACCGAACAATGCCTAGTTAGTTACCTAGCAAACTCGAGTTAGATTTCTCACCCTCAAGAATGGACTGCACGTCTTAGTTAATTTATTATATTAGTTTGTTATACTTGTGTCGTACTCCAACTCCAAATACTAGCACGCTAACCTAAGTTGACGAACTAGATTGATTTCAAGACCTAGGGGGTATCTCTACATGCCTAGCTCCACAAAACCAATAAACAAACTTCAAATAAAAATAACACCAACACACATATATCAAATCCAACAATAAACTTAAAATCATGTAATCCTACACATCAAAATTAAAAACCAAGAATCATTAAAAACTGCAAATAACGTGTCTAGTTCATAAACCTAAGCAACCATAAAATATTTAGTTCATAATCTTTAAAAACATGAATTCAAAGTTTTTATAAAAAAAACAATTTCATCATGTCTAAAAAAATAATAAACGAAAACTAAACCTAACCAAGGCTCGTTGGCTATTGATCTTTAACGTGCCCGTGGCCTTTTCTCCTTCCGTGCCCTTTCGCTCGTCACCGATTCTGGCCGGTTGACTTTGTCTTTGTGCGAAAGAATGAAAATTGTGAATTGTTCCTAGGAATTTTTATAATCGCTGCCGTCAAAGTTCTATCTATATATATCCATCCATGTTGACCGACTTTTGTTTTGTGTGTTTTGTCTAGTGGGCCACGAGCCCACACATTATTTATTTTGTTTTTTTATTTTTTTTATTATTATATTATTATTATTATTAGTATTAGTAGTAATAGTAGTATTATAACTCGGCGCTCTCGTATCAAGTGTTCTTGGCTCGACCAAAGTTGCTCGTTCACGCTCCAATGTCCATGAACACATACTCTTAAGTGTTCGTGTCTCGATTAAAATTCTTTCTTTTTAAGCTCATTTACCACGAACACCTACAAAAATATAAAATAAATAAATAAGTACTAAAAATTAATAAAAATCTATACAATGACAAAAATAGGCCAACAAACGAATACATGCCTAAAACTACTAAAAACTATATACAAAAGACTCAATTATAACAAAAAATACATAAGAGAATAGATGTGTTTTACGACACATCAAACATCCCCACACTTAAACCTTTTTCGTCCCTGAAAAGAATTATGCTATGGAATAACAGTTAGGTTTACATCCTGTTTCAAAACATAGGTTACTTAATTAATAATCTACTAACGTGTTGATTGCGATTGCAGGTATATTGATCCTCTTAAACCCACACCGGTTTCCAAGCCCCTTTTTATTTATGTTAAGTTCACGTTGATTAGTCTATCTAGGGTCTCATTCGAAGGAAGCCACAGTTCCTCCTAATCCCGCCTCAAGCTTATGAAGCTAAAGGAACGACCAATTGACCATTTCCCAACCGTCTTATGTAGAAAACCAAGAGAATTTAAAATCACTTTTTTTTTTTTTTGCATACTTAACTCAGAGGGTGTGACCAATCCAAGTCGCTATCCCAGTGGCCAGGCACCTTAAGCTTCAGCATTTTTTTTCATCTCAGCATACTTAACTCAGAGGGTGTGACCAATCCAAGTCGCTATCCCAGTGGCCAGGCACCTTAAGCTTCAGCATTTTTGCTTTGATTTCTAATTTTTTTTTAAGTGATTAGAAATTCTAACGGTTTTCTACTTATAACGGTGCTTCTTATACTATTTTTGGCGGTTTTGGTCTCCCCGTTTCTCCTAGATGAGAACCCACAAAATAGCCTAACATAATTAATTTATTACTTTTCAAAGGAAACCTTTCTACCGGCCGAGCCTACCCACATATCCCAAATCAGACACGTTTTCAATCAATTTTAATCTCTTATTATACATACTATTTGAAAACCGGACACCTAACTTTACCTATCATTTTCCATATTTTATATAATGCAAACTTCAAAATCAGGGACTTTTTTTTTTTCAGTTTTTTTTTTTTTTTTCGTTTTTTTTTTTTAAACGACTCTGTATACAGACTAAACGACAGTTTCCCATCCCCACACTTAAATTCTACATTGCCCTCAATGTAGGAATAGAAAACGACTCAAAACAAAAGAAAAAATAAATTCCGAATACAAAAATAAAAAGACAAGGGCAAATTGGAAAGGACTTAGCTGGTTTATTAACGCGTATGCTCCAAAAACTCTAGTCCAATCCAGCTCGATCGTATAGCATTTTGGTCGCGATCGGCTCTGACACAATGGTAAACTCTCGGGTTGCTTCAATATAACGTACAGCTCCAGAATAGCCCGAATGGAGATTGAGTACGGGCGGTGCAATCTAAACCTGCACAAAATGAAACAAACAAAACCCGAGCATAATACCGAACCACACAAAAATAAAAAGACTCAAACTACTAACTTAGACTCATAATATAACAGCAAACAAGAAGACGTACCTGCTTGGCAAAATGGCGGTGAATGGTGGTAGAACCAAATGGGTAGAGAAAAAAAAAATTATGATTCTCGCTCAACGTGAAGGACACTGGTGATCACAACACGCGTTGCAAGCGAAAAAAAAAAATATATAACTTTCCGGGGTAATAGCTGGTCGCATGAGGCGAACAGGTCAGCCCAGGCTCTCCGCATTACGCGAAGAACCTTTTTTCACAGAAAGTTGATTAATTTTTTTTTTTTTTTTTTTTAAAGAAAAAAAAATCTCTTATTACCCAAACCTTTACCAAAACTCCCACTCATAAAATATATATAAAGATAATACATGGGATCCGCTTATTGTGAAATTTCCTCTACTTAAGCAAACACGCAAACCTGCTAACTGACTCAATGACACAAAAAACAAAGATAAAATAGAAAGATAAAAACCTACAAACTACTACCAAAGAACGACCACAAATAAAAAAAATGAAAAGCTAGAAAAAAAATAGGTATAAATATAAATTTACAAACTCTACAGAGCCTCCCCACACTTAAACTTAATCAGGGGGCTTCTCTTTTATCTGGACCCGATCCAACCCATTTAATTCCACCCGGTCCATATTATTTAGCAAAATTACATTAGTGGAATTTAAAAATATTTATCGAATTTAAATGGGTCGGACCACCAATATTTAAATTTACCTGGACCAAACCTGATTCTTGGCATGTAATGAGGGGACTTGTTGTCTCTGCAACTCTTAACCCTCACCCTGTGTCGGTCCAGGTGCCTCTTCGCCTTCTCCCGTGGTGGTGGCCATGGTGGTGGCACTAGTAGCAGTGTAATATCCAATGCCTGCACGGGCCGGCTGTGGTGTTCTTCTTCTTCTTCCACCACTGCTTGTTTCTTATCTTCCTTGTTTGGTGACACTTGGTCAAAATCTTTGTCCACTTCTGGAGCTGACAAATCAACTAACTCGTCACCAAACTCTGCTTCCCCATCAGCTGCTTCTTCAAGCAGGTCAGTGGTGTTTTCCTCTTCCACCACTTCTTCCTCAAACAGCCAGTCTGTGGATTCTGAAAAATCCATATCTTCCTCAGCCTCCCCTATCTTCTCCATCATGGCTTTCCTATGCGCGTCCCAGGCTATCCTTTCTATCTCCTCATCATCACTCCAGACATCTGCCTCCCAAGGGTATGCTGTTGAACTAGAGATCTGGCAAGGCTGCTCATCCTGCTGAACCAAAGGTGGGACTAAGGCGTCCATTATGGTCTCTGGCTCTAACCCTGAATCCTGCAAAATATCATCCTCACAAGACAAGTGTAAAGAATCATATGGGTCAGTTAAATTATGCACAGAATCAGATGAGTAAGGACAAACAGTTTCAGCAACGGGCCTAACACAATCAGGTAATGTAAGTGTTACCATCTCGTCTGGGTCATCATCTGTGAAATAAACTTGCTGAACTGGAGGTGGGACTTCAACGTCCATTATGGTCTTCAGTTCATCCACCTGAGCCTCTAGCCTTTTAAGTGCCGCATCTTGTTCCCTCAAAGATTCGGTGCGCTTGGATAGCAAAGAATCGATATCCTCGAGCATGAGCTGTTGTTTAGCAACTAAGGCGGCAAAATCGGGTCTAGTGTGAGACGAGACATCCCGATAATCGGGATGTGGATACAAATGTTGGCTAGGTGGATACTCTGACGAGTTCCCACCATGCCTTTCCTCATACATCTTAGCTTGTAGACGATCAGGCCGACTTTTTATTCTATCTAGTGACTCAGATGTTGCAGGGTTAAACCACTGGTTAGCCTGTGGGTATGAAGGCTGGTATGACTGATATGGCTGCGGCTGCAAATACTCGTTAGCATAATAATCCGTGGAATACCCCGATGAATATGAATGAGGGCATCTTATGGTAAAATGGGGTCCTCCGCAGATCTCGCACATGATAAAAAAAATTATATATTAAGAATAAAAAAAATAATAATAAGAAAAAAAAGAAAAAAAAATTATTCACAAAATAGTAGACTAGAAACGGATCGGATAATTCTCAAGAGTGCTAATTGCGTCCCCGGCAACGGCGCCAAAAACTTGATGTGGGTAAATGTATATATATAAATAACACAAGTTCTAATTAAAACGACTCACCTAAAAACTACACACGCACGGCAAGTGTACCGGTCGCAAAGCAGTAAACAGATAAGACCGAGTATCGAACCCAAAGACGCGAATGCAACTCTAGATCACAACCTATACCGAATGCTAGCCTAAATAAATATATACTTAAATGGGGGGTATTTTAAACTACTAATTATAAACTTAGAAGGAACTAAATATAAACAAAATAACCTCAACTGCTTAAATGAAACTAGGAACTTGGAGAAATCGGATAGGAAGAAGGTTGGTTACTTAGGTAAAATCCCTAGACACTAGCAATAAATCATGAATCTGGTAATTAACTTGAGACCCTATTCTTATCTAATGAACCTCCTGTCAAAGATAGCTCACTAGACTTAAGGCGGGACAAGTGCAGAAATGCTAAGATGGATCCGGATCGCCCTAGCGTACCAAAATCCCACAGAAATCAGATTAAAACCTCTCCTGGATTAAAACCCTCAAACTATGAAGCAGACTTAAACTCTACTGAAGAAAACCTAGGAAAACTCTAAACACGGACAAGTAGCGACTCCCGCCCTAGCGCTTGCCAACTACCGAACAATGCCTAGTTAGTTACCTAGCAAACTCGAGTTAGATTTCTCACCCTCAAGAATGGACTGCACGTCTTAGTTAATTTATTATATTAGTTTGTTATACTTGTGTCGTACTCCAACTCCAAATACTAGCACGCTAACCTAAGTTGACGAACTAGATTGATTTCAAGACCTAGGGGGTATCTCTACATGCCTAGCTCCACAAAACCAATAAACAAACTTCAAATAAAAATAACACCAACACACATATATCAAATCCAACAATAAACTTAAAATCATGTAATCCTACACATCAAAATTAAAAACCAAGAATCATTAAAAACTGCAAATAACGTGTCTAGTTCATAAACCTAAGCAACCATAAAATATTTAGTTCATAATCTTTAAAAACATGAATTCAAAGTTTTTATAAAAAAAACAATTTCATCATGTCTAAAAAAATAATAAACGAAAACTAAACCTAACCAAGGCTCGTTGGCTATTGATCTTTAACGTGCCCGTGGCCTTTTCTCCTTCCGTGCCCTTTCGCTCGTCACCGATTCTGGCCGGTTGACTTTGTCTTTGTGCGAAAGAATGAAAATTGTGAATTGTTCCTAGGAATTTTTATAATCGCTGCCGTCAAAGTTCTATCTATATATATCCATCCATGTTGACCGACTTTTGTTTTGTGTGTTTTGTCTAGTGGGCCACGAGCCCACACATTATTTATTTTGTTTTTTTTTTTTTTTTATTATTATATTATTATTATTATTAGTATTAGTATTAGTAGTAATAGTAGTATTATAACTCGGCGCTCTCGTTTCAAGTGTTCTTGGCTCGACCAAAGTTGCTCGTTCACGCTCCAATGTCCATGAACACATACTCTTAAGTGTTCGTGTCTCGATTAAAATTCTTTCTTTTTAAGCTCATTTACCACGAACACCTACAAAAATATAAAATAAATAAATAAGTACTAAAAATTAATAAAAATCTATACAATGACAAAAATAGGCCAACAAACGAATACATGCCTAAAACTACTAAAAACTATATACAAAAGACTCAATTATAACAAAAAATACATAAGAGAATAGATGTGTTTTACGACACATCAACAGTGTCCCGTAAATTTCCATGAAGAAACTCACTGCCAGATGATGAATAGCCAAAGACTGAGAAAGAGCCAAGGATAATACCACTCGTATAGTAGCCAGTTTGACAATTGGGCTGAAAGTTTAACAACAATCAATGCTAACTTGTTGACTACGACCATCACAAACCAAATGTGCTTTATAACATTCAAGACTCTCATCTGATTTAAATTTATGTTTAAATAACCACATAATACGAATGATATTCATGTTGAGTGTACGAGGGACCAATTCCCAAGTCTCATTTTTAATAAGTACACTAAATTCATCGTGCATAGCTTTAGACCATGATTGATGTTGTTTGGTCTGTCGAAAATAAGTGAAAATAAGTATTAAAGGAAAGCTGAGTTGTCTCTGCATAGAATTGGTAGAAAGTATTGAACTAATAATATGTTTTGGTTGATTGTAGAAACTTTAGAAAACTAAGCAGCTTTGATTTTGCTTAGAAAACAATAATGAGAAAGGGGCAACCTCTTCCAGACTTCAGATTCTAAGTTTCACACAAAATTTAGTTAGTTAATTGGGAACCACAAAGACGTGGTTATGAAAATTGGTTAAGTAGCAATCAAAACAGGTTCTTTTCATCAAACCATGTCAATCACCCAATTTATAAGTGTCGGGTCAACCTTATTTAGTCACCCAAGCTGCTTCTATGTTTTGTCATCAACCAAACATAATTTTAAAGAGAGAACTCAAACACAAATAAGCTGTTTAATTAACTAATTCGCCAATCAGATTTAAATGTTTGTCGTCACATAAAAAACAACCAATACATAAACCAACTGAATAAAGTGGAAACCCTATATGACATGTCACAAAATTCACATAAAATGTGCATAATTAGTCTCAAAATAGGGCATCATCATCATCATACTCAGTTAATCCCACCTATAGCAAAGCTAAGGTAGGGTCTGCGGAGGGTAAGATGTAGACAGCCATACCTCTACCCCTAAGAATAGAGAGGTTGCTTCCAATGAGACCCCCGGCTCGATGTGGTTTGGTATCAAGCCTTGGACATAAGGCACAGAACACTTAGAAATTGGGGCAAACCCGATCGGTGCATGTACCTCTTTGTCTTTTGGCTATCCACGCCACCACATGATGCATGATTAACCGTTCGTCCTTTTTAACGTTATTTTCACGAAATTAGTAAAATAACGTTAAAACTAGTGCAACTTTACTTTTTCCCCGCAAAGGCCACACATATATACATTGAGCTTAAATTGATAATTACAGCTACTAAATCGTTCCTATATGTATTTTAAGGCAATTTGAGCTCCAACCCGAAAAGGAATAACTTTCGGGCAAAAACAGCTAAAAACTGGAGATTCCTGAGAATACGAGACCTGAAGCATGTTTAAAGTCCTTCTCAGAACTTAAACAGTGATAAAATTGACCCATGACTGACCCAGCACGCCCATGCACACTTGCACGGAGACCCTGGACACTAGAAGACAAAGCAACCGACTTGGGGGATAAGAAAAATCACTTTGTTGGCTGGCACGCTGATGTGCCATCATTTTAACATGTTTTATACGTGTATTTACCCCTCTTTTATACATATTTATGCCTTATTCCTTGCAAAAACAGAGCTAAATCGTTCCTTTGAGTTAATTGCAGGTATTCGGGGGTAAATATGCAAAAGAAGCGGAAACAAGCACAAATGGGAAGGAATTTGAAGACTTTAAAGACTGCAGCAGAACATGCACGGCCATGCAAGGCTGTGCACCTGCCCAAAAGTCAAACAGTCAACATTTTCAGCATCCGGATGAGGAAGTCAATGTGCACTTGGGTGAATCACCACCATATATTTTACCACAAACCTACCAATTTACCCCACCTTTACATTCACCTGTCCCTAGCCCATCACCTTACATGTCATCTCCATTAGCTCACTTATTTTCCTCACCACCACCAAGTCAATTTGAAACCGGACTTGAACCCAAATCCATACCTGAACCGGACCCTCCACTTATTGACTTGAAGAAGTTCGCGGAAAATCTCGAGGTGGTCAAAAACTACCTCAGGTATATCTATGCTATGGAAGATACTGCCCATGAAGAAGAGATGGAAGCCCAACCAAAGGGCAGGTTTTGTAATCAGATACAAACATAAAAGACAAAACTTGTAATTCACTCTTTATTGTATTTATTTATTTCAAAGTTATATTTTTAGGTAAACAATTTTACATATCAAAATGTTGTTTATAAATTATTTACTAATATTTTTCTAATACCGAACACTTCTAAGACAGAACGAAGTGGGGGGAGGAGGCGGGAAAGGTTGTCGAAGCCCTCTACACCGCCCCGGTTTGGCGTGTAAGGGGGGGGGGGGGAAGCCCCTTGGGCGGGGGAAAACCCACCGGCATGGGGGAATTGTTATTGCCACGTGGTGGGGATTGATTGGGTGGGACTTGTGACCGTTGTAAGCTTTAATTTTTTTTTCAATATAAGCGTTGGATAACGGTTTAAAAAAATAAATTTAATTTATTATATATATAAAACTATATCCTCTTCTTTTTTTTTGAACGATCAACAAAATTTTTATTTCACCAAGCTAGCGGGGTGCTAGCAATCACCTTACAAACCCATGAATACAAAACAAGAACGTTACCACCCTACATTCGAAAAATTGAACCTACACCAATTATGCCAATCTAAAGAAGGCTTATTCGCCCTCGCCTTAACCCAAAATAAGCTAAGAGACTTGATATCGCCAAGAACCGTGTTGAGGTTTGGTTGTCTTTGATTAAAAACGGCTTCGTTTCTACACTTCCAAATACACCAAATTGTTATTAGGACTATCGCATAAAACACCTTCCTTTTTTTCTCGGACCCTCCAATATGTTAATGTAGTTCAAGAAGGTCTCTGAAGTGGAATATAATCGGCGTCCCCAAATTACACCATTGAGCGACCAAGGACCATAATGCTTGAGAGAATCCGCACGACACGAACAAATGCTCCGTAGTTTCCGCATAATCACCACATAATCGGCAAATCTCTGACCCCACATGAACATTCCTTCTAGCGAGATCGCATTTTGTAGGAAGCCTATCTAATTCGGCTCTCCACGCAAGCACTATAACTTTTAACGGCACCCATGAGTTCCTTTTAACCACGAAGTCAGCTTGTGCAAACCTTGAAACGTGCAATCTTCGCTTCAATTCAGCAACAGAGAACGACCCGCAGCTGTCCAATCTCCACTCCCACCTGTCAGCATCCACCCGCAACACAGGAGCCTCGAACAGATCCAGAAACTGGTCCATTTCAGCCTGTTCTGCAGTAGAAAACGATGACCGTAACCAGTCCCAACCCCACCCAGATCCCCACTACAAAACGCGATCAGCAACCAAGGCCAACTTATTCCTTTCCAAAGCAAAAAGAGCCGGATACACAGCAGCCAAAGGCAAATCTGTTATCCAACAATCAAGCCAGAAATAAACACCTAACCCGTTACCCACCAACCCGTGTATTGCCCAACCCACATCCACCCCAATATTTTTTATCAACCCCATAGAAGAGTGCACTTGCTTCCAAGGACCGGAAATCGCCAACCTAGTTGGTATCGGATTCCAATCCCTAGAAGAACTATGTATTGCCCACACGACCTTCCTCCAAAGAGCATTAGAATCTATTTTGAATCGCCACCACCACTTAGCTAACATTGACAAATTCGCATCTTAGAGAGAGCCGAAACCGAGACCACCCAATTCAACCGGAGCACTAACCCTTTGCCACGCGACCCAATTCATTTTTGCCTTTTCTTCCGAACCACCCCAAAAGAAAGTCCTTCTCAACTTCTCAAGTTCATCAATTACCTTCCCGGGAGCTTTAAAAAGAGTGAAGTAGTACGTTGGTAAAGCATTGAGGACCGACTTGATAAGAGTAACACGGCCCCCAAAAGATAACGTCTTTGCCTTCCAAATCGATAACTTGTTCTTAAACACATCCACCACCGGCTTCCAATTTTTAATCAAGTTCATGTTTGCTCCCACTTGTAGGCCAAGATACGTGAACGGAAGAGATCCAGACCTACACACGAGAACATCCGCCATGCTATGAACCTCACTATTCTCCACCCTAAGCCAAACACGCAACATTTCCGGAGATTAGCCTTTAGACCCGACACCAAATAAAAGCATCTAAGTATCCGTTTCAGATTGCTAGCATTCTGCGTCGACCATTCACCTAGGAAAATTACATCAACCGCGTATAACAAGTGTGTTAATTCCAATCCACTCGTTCCACACACCAACCCTCTAAACATCCCCACCTCATTCGCCCTTCGCATAACACCGGAAAGGGCCTCCATGGCTATTAGGAACAAAAAAGGCGAGAGCGGGTCTCCTTGTCTAAGACCGCGCGAACACACAAATTCGTGTGTTGGCGACCCGTTGACCAAGACCGAGGCTCTAGTCGATCTAACAACTGCCATCACCCAATTGCACCACTTAGACGGAAAATTCATTTGGACCATAATGGACTCCAAGAAGTCCCAATTCAATGAATCATAAGCCTTTTCGATGTCCACTTTAAAAATCATGCCTTGCCTACGCGTCTTTTTCATCCAACCAACCACTTCATTAAGCAAACTATATCCTCTTCTACCCAAGATCTTTGAATTTGGCATGCATTTTTTGGTGTGCCCGGTTCGTTGAACGATATAAATATTTTTAATCAATCACCAAATTTCAACGGTCTTGTAAATGATGTTGCACAAAAAGGAACTTTTTTTCATAAATGGGGTATAATACAAGTACTGGTATCTTTTAATAGGTAGAATTTACCCTGTGTGAGCCGTGTTTGTAAAAGCTTTTACACGGAGGACTACGTTAGATGATAAGAGAAAAAAGTTTAACAAAGCTCAAATGGCTGCACGGAAAGACATTGAGTGAGCTTTTGGTGTTTTGCAAAAAAGATAGCGTATTTTGGCTATGCCATGTCAAACATTGTTACCCCGTATAATAATATTAACACATTGAGAGGTAAATACTAAATAGTCTAGGTAACTTAATATAAATATTTCTTAGAAAATACATACCATCGATATCTGAATTGACATCATCTGGTCATATTAAAGAAAGAAAATAATGTTGTCATTTTAGAACCATAAACACTCATTTATTTTGCAAGGAAGCCAAAAACAATTGATCAAATACACACCATTTTACCACTATCAACTGATGATTTCACAGCATCCAAAACAACCTGACTTGTGCGACTAATGTCACCCCACATTTAATTTTATCCGGTCGAATCTTCAAATCCTTTATATCTTTAACCAACCTTGAAAACTCTTTAACCATCAAGGCCTCTTGTGGAAGCTGGTTGTGCACTTGAACCTCTTGCTCTTTCATATTCCACCCAATATGAAGATCGACAAAAGCTGCACCTGATACTTTTGGGGCGTTGGCACAGAAGCCATATCCGGTTCCTTGCCAGAGTTCAACGGGTCGTTCATAGCAATTGTTCGACCCCCCAGGGGCAAGGACTTGTCTTTAGTAGGTTTAGTTTTGCTATTCAAAAAAGGGGTGGCGGCGCAGCTTATTGCCCGTCTACCAGTCATTATGTAAAATTCTATTCTCAATTTATGAATCTGCAAAAAGAAGCTGAACTCTCTTCATAAGGAATGATCAAATCTTCAACATGAAATGATCCTTTGGATCCCACGACCGATACATCCATTGTCTCGCGTGATAGGAACGAGCAGTAAAACGTTGCAGTGGTTCCCTCTTGTTCCCAGTGAAAGGCAGCTGTGGTGGACATGATGACTCCATTGGAGTTATGAATAGTTGCGGCGGGTAAAGCTGTGACAGTGGTTCCCTAATGCTCCAAAGGCATCTAAATCTGCTTTTGTTATGATGTTGTTCTCAAAAAATTCTGGGGGTGGGAAGTATGACGAGGAACTATAGATCTTCATGTAAGAATAAAATGGTAAGGGCTAAAGAACCAAATTTAATGAAATAAAGTAATAAACCCATTTAGCCATCAATTTAAATGATCGAACTCAATGAGTTCACATAATCTAATTAACTAATGGGTCAACCTTTTTTTTTCTTCAAGATATATTAGCATCATTGTTACCTAAATAGCTCGAGCTAGCTACTAATTAACCTTATCAGTCTGTTTACATTTTACAGTTGGAAGTGTCTAATGGATCATGTTTGCGAATTGCGGAGTGGAAAATTCGAACCTAACATGAATCCGAAAATTTGGCATGAACCTGATTGCGAAACAAACATGATTCGTTTTAGATACAACCTACTCTCGCTTTCATTCCACTCATCCACTAAGCAGTTAATGCGATGGGAAATCGAATATTGGTCAAGGGCCGATATTTGATATATAGGTTACTGCAGTGGGATATCGGTAAGAAATCGCTAATTTTAATATCATGTAGTGTGTGTATATCAAAACATAAAACATAATTATATATACTACTAATAATCTAATAGTAATACTAATATCAATAGTCTAAACTCTAACTTTTCAATACTTAGAAACAATTTCTAATAGAAAGAAAATCGACACGAAGGGGGACGAACTAACAAAGTTGTAGCTATTTGGTTGTATAGGGTAAATGGGAGAAGAAGTCACATAGCATCACATATGTTTATGGGCTTATTCTACAAAAAAAAATGTATTTTATCAACTTTTATTTTCGTTTGGCTTGCAAAAATTCAATAACCTGGAAATTCGACGATATGACCGAATTTTAAGAATCAAAATATCAGTGGGATATCAGTCAATATCACCAATATTATCGGTACCGATATTTCAAATCGATATTTGACAAAAGGTCCGATAACCGCTATCCCACCAATATCCCGTCGATATCCCACTGACATTAACTGCTTAGCTCATCCACCTAATCATTGGCGGATCTTGAATCCCTATTAATTTTCGGTTTCTAAGTTGTTTTAGGAACGAAAACTAAAGGCTTTGAGTATCAAGGTCTGAAACATATGTGCTCGGGTGTAGATATGAGTATAAAACGTGCATACTTTTACTTATAAAAATTATAAGTTTTATTAAATTGTGAATTTTGGTCCTATTAAAATACGAGGGTTAAAAATGAAAATTTTGAAATAGTTGAGGAACCAATTATGCACATTTATGAAAAGTGAAGGGTGCAGGTTGTCACAGTCTCCCCTACTTTAGAAATTTTCGTCCCGAAATTACTTTCAAGTGAAGGTTTCCATGAAACAAAAGACATTTGTAAAAAGGCAAGTAGATTTTAAGAAATGCATCAGCCAATCCTGTGCCATCCGGGATGGTGGGGCAAACCTCATCGAGGACGATGAGTACCTGAGGGGGGGGGGGGGGTGATTGTAACACCCTAGGCATATCCCACATCGTCCGTGGACAAGAGAGATCTTGGTTCATAAGTAATGTACTGCCTCATAAATCACCAACGCGTTTTGGGCATAGTTGGCTATGGAGCACATGAAAACTCCACAGTTAAGCGTGCTCAGGTGGGAGTAGTACTAGGATGGGTGACCTCCTAGGAAGTTTTCACTCGGGCAACCAAAAACAAATCCGTGAGCTTCTAGTGGGTAAAGCGGACAGTATTGGATGATATTAGAGGCGGGGTGTTACAAGCAAGTGGGGTAAGGGGAGCTGCACCTTCCCAACTGTTGCACCCGGTTGTGGTTGGTCCGTGGGAGACCATCGCTAAGTTGCGCCCTGTTGTGATTGAACAAGATTTATACTTAACTTTGTAAACCCATTTGCACCCAATAACTTTCCTGTCAGGTGGAAAATCAGTAACAATCCAAGTATTATTCCTATACAAAGCCTCCATCTCACTATTCATAGCCTCTATCCACTTAGGATCTTTTGAGGCTTCATAGTATGATGTTGGTTCAACAACTTTATTAACATTAGACACAAAACACAAATTTTCACAAGACAAGTTTGAGTAATTCATAACCTTCTTTAAACCATATTTAACTTTACCCTCTAACACATAGTCACTAAATTTTTTAGGCAAAACAGACTCCCTACTAGAATATCTAATATTTATAGACATGTTTCCCTCAGGAGTTGTAGTCTCATCATTTGACACTTCAACTTCTAAGGTGTTAGTCCCTCTACCTATTGTACTACCAGGTGACAGATCATGAGAATGATCTACCTCACTGGCAGCCCTGGGAGAGTCATCTAACTACCCCCTAGGTGAAGTGTCATGAGCACTAGCAGTTCTCCCTTCATCATCGAAAAGACTTGTGTTACTAGAGTTATCTTTGTCATTTACATAAATTTTGGTTTCAAAACAATCAAAGAAGTTTAAATGATTTAAAATCTTTAAAAACAATTTCTTTGAACTCGGTTTTAAAAAGATATATGTTTTCATAAAATTTTACATCCCTTGAAAACTCAACTTGTTTAGTTTCTAAGCTATAAATCTTATATCTTTTTGTAAGAAAAGATTAACCTATTAAAACACTTTTATCTGCCCTACTACATAGTTTATCAGGTTCATTCAAAACAATTTTAAAACATAAACAAGCAAAATTCCTTAAGTGACTCAGAACTGGGGGGAACCCATGTATTAACTCATAAGGACTCTTACCACCTAAGACTGAAGAGGGTATCTTGTTAATATGATATGCAGCAGTGAGAATATAGTCAGACCAAAACCTAAGAGGAAAAATGCTTTGGAAAAGTAAAGCCCTAACTGTGTTTAAAAGATATCTATGTTACCTCTCCACAACACCATTTTGTTGTGGAGTGTAAACACGTGAAGTTTGATGAAGTATTCCTGTTTTATTACAAAACTCAAACATTTGTTTTTCACAAATTCTGACCCATTATCACTTCTAAAAACCTTGACACATTTGGAAAACTGGGTTTTAACCATTTCATAAAAATTTAACAAGTTTTCAAAGACTTCTCCCTTTCCTTTTAACAAGTAAACCCAGACAGATCTAGAAAAATTATCCATCACAGTTAAAAAATACCTATAAACCTTCCCTACTAGTGATCTTGTATGGTCCCCATACATCAAGAGGTACAATATCCCCTACATTTTTAGTTTTGTGATCACTAAGAAGGAAATGAACCCTAACTTGTTTTGCCTTATGGCAAACATCACAAGGATTTTAATCAGACTGGCCAATATTAAGAGAAACCTTTAACGCAACTAGAACTTGACTAGAAGGATGTCCTAGTCTACTATGCCAAAGACCATGTTCACTTACACTATTAAAACATATATTGCTAACACTCACATTGTTACCAACAAAGTACAGACCATCCTGTTGTCTACCAGTCACCAGGATTTTCCTTAATTTGGAATCCTGAATATAACACTCATGTTCATTAAACAAGACATCTAACTTATTATCCTTAGCTAACTTATGTATAGAAACAAGATTAACACAGTACTCAGGAATAAGAAATACATCAGTTAGAATCACACCATCAGCAAGTTTTATATCACCAATTTTAGTAACTTTAGCATTAGTTCCATTTGGGTGTTTTACTTCCATGTTATATTTAGACACATCAACACAGTTTATCATATGTTTATCACTTCCTACCATATGTTGATTAGCCCCTGAATCCATTATCCACCCATACAACAATGCATATTCAACCATACTTGAATAACAAACAACATTCTTAAACATATTAGACAGTTTGGTAAGCACAAACATACTAGAGAAATCATTCACATCAATATACTCACCTCCAACATTAGAACTCTGAGGATCAACTCCAAGTTTCTCACTAATAAGGTTCATCAACTTTGTTATCTGCTCAGATGTAAAAGGTGAACTAGAGTAAACAGATGCACAAACATTGTTACTAGACACACTTGGTTTCCCACTATTCCAGTTATTACTGTTACTATTCCTAGTAAACTGATTATTATTTTTCCTTTTAACACATGGTGAGTAACTAATGATTTCAAAACATCCATCAACGGTATGTCCTATCATGCTACAATGTGTGCACTTCAGATTAAGATTAGGTCCCCTATTAAACATTTTCCTATTATCAACAACTTGATTAGACTTAGCAACAAATGACACATTTGAACCCTTTGATCCACTACTAGCACCTCTACGAGATTCTTCTCTAGAGACAACAGAAAAAGCAGTTTTTACTGATGGTAGTGGATCGCTGGTCAGTAATGTAGTCCTAACTGGATGGTATATCTCATCAAGCCCCATCAAACATTGCATTAGTTTGATTAAGCTATTAAAATCATTAAAGTCTTTTAAGGCTTGACAAGTGCACATAGGCAGTTGGACTATGGAATCAAATTGATTTCACATGGTGTTCAACTTATGATAATACTCAGCAACAGAACTACCATTTTGTGTTAAACTATTAATATTTTGATGCAATTTAAACATAACACAACCATCAACTCTATCATAAGTTTCCCTAAGATTAAGCCAGACATCTCTAGCATACTTAAAAAAACACCTGACCTAAGTATAATTCTTCACACACATAATTAATCAACCAAGACAAAACAACAGAATTACATCTATCCCATTGATTAGCAAGTACTTCATCATCAACAGATTTCAGACAAGTTCCATTAATAAAACCCATTTTATTCTTAGCTTGTAAAGCAAGTTTCATAGAATTAGCCCACACAGCATAATTTTCAATACCTTTCAGTTTAATGCTAATTATAGATAAGCTAGAAGTATCACTGGGGTGAAGAAATAAAGGATCATTAATGTAAAGTTTGCTAACCAATGTACCAACTAAAGCATCTCTCCAGGGTTAGGACCTCCTCCACCCCCTGGATTAACAACAACATCACCCATGATAACAACAAATAACAGTCACACTGAACAAACAATCAAGAACAGTTAGCAATGCTTAACTCAGACAACAAACAAACGAGAAAACCCTAATAGGATGAAGCCGTTTCAGTGTTCAGATAGTGGGTTCATCACTCAAGGGTGCCTACCCATATCTTAACACATGAGTCCCTTATTATCTAGGTAAAAACTTATATAATACACAACAAACCAAACAAACAACACAACACTACAAGAAATTTGGGTATTTACCCACACATAGTATGTGTAGGAAAAATCATATAATGTGTTAGTAGTTATGTTTACCAACACATAAATTAAGTGTCAGGATGTGTAGACTTATCACTGTGGATATAGATCATTACCTATACATTTATTATGTGTTGGTATATAGCAAGCTATACTTACACATATGTGTGTGGCTAAAACTAATATGTATGTGTTGGTATAAGTATAACAACTTGTTAGAATGTCGTATGACGTGGCATCTGACATGGCAGCTGATGTGGCATCCAATTATGTGTAGGTAAATGTAAGATGTTAAGGTATTAATCTTAACATGTGTAGAAATAATATTTATTGATGTGTTGGTAAACATATTTAAATATGTAGATAATAACCACCATTTATTTAAATAATAATTTTTAAATGTATACAAACAAATACAAAAACAGTTATAGAAACATACGCGACCAAATTAACATTCTTAATCAAAACACAAGTGTCCAAACAAACAACCAAACAAAGCAAATATTGACCATAAGTTGCTAACAAGTTATATAAAATTCTAAAACAACATCACTCATCGATACTTTCATCACCATCTATACTATCACCTTGAGATTGGCCAGTTGTGCTTGATGGAGGAGGCATGATATTATTCTCAATCAGTGCTTATTCCATAATTGCACATTTACTTGTCACTGTTTGTAGTGCATATCATAAGTAGGACGTTTTGCTTTTTTAGTTGTACCCATTGTGTTATCAACAATAATTGGATCACGTCCCCACCCATGCAAACGAATAGAGCTTCATCCAAGTACACTCTCAATAATCGACTTGCCGCTCATTGATTCCACGGTATGCTGGTTTCTCAACTTCATCATTTCTTCCTTTTAGGAAAAAAAAGAAAACAAATACAATAAATTAACTCTTTACCAAATAATGAATACTTAACGATAGAAAAGAAAAAGTAAACTTACATATGTTGCAGCCGCATTTTTAGATATCCAACCTTTTTTCGCATCCCAATGTGTAAGCCGCCAAGTATCAAGTTGATCGGATGAAGAATCCAAATCGACGCTCATTTTGATAGCGTATTGTACTCTTCAAACCATTTCTACTATCAAGTTTTCGTTTTGCATGTGCCATAACATAACATTATCAGTAGGTTGTCACTATCGTCCGCTATTCGCTATTAACAACCATGCCGTAATAGTAAAAAGAACACTACTTTGGTTCAACATATGCTACATCTAGCAAAAGTAACGAACCGTTTGAATTATCAAAACTATGCAAAACTTGTTTTAAAATCATTCTAAAACATTTTCTTAGTTTTGCAATATATTATATTTATAATATCAATACGGGTTTATGAAACCGTATACCGAAACCCAAAATATCAAACTATTTTATATGGTTTCAGTTTAATACATCTACTATAACGGTTTCTAATCCATAAAAGATCCATTTTTAATGAACATACTAGAAAAATAAAATGTTTACATAAAACACTTTCCTAGTCATTGTAGTTTACAAAATAAACCCGTTCTAAAAAACATGTTAGAGCTTAAATGATTCTAATGCGCACGTTAGAGACATTTTTTTTTACATGAAATATTTCCAAATATTCCATTTTATAAAATAAATCGTATCTAAACTCGTATCAGTGATAAAAATTTTCTAACACACATGTTAGAAAACTAAAACGAGTTCTAACTCGCACATTTGGAAGTAGTAAAACTTCAATATGAAATATCTTAAACACGTGTGTGGTTCAAAAGTTAAACCATTTCTAACACACATGTTAGAAAATAAACTATTACCATCCCATTTTAAAAACTGATGGTTTTCATAAACCGTTTCTAACACACATGTTAGAAGACAAATGATTACAAAAATCATTCTTGAAGTTGAAGGTTCTATAAACCATTTCAAACATACTAGATAGCAATAAACGTATACAAAAATCGTTATAAAACTTGTCAATAAATCAGTTCTGACACTCTTGTTAGGATTAAACGATTACACAATCGTTACGAACTTGACAATTTATATACAATAAACAAATTTTAACACCATCGTTAGAAGTAAATGATTACAAAAATCATTATCATGCTTATTGATTTATATTAAAAAAACATTTTCCAACACACTTGTTAGACATTATCGATTACAAAAATCGTTATAACACTTATCGGTTTGAATGAAATAAACCGGTTCTAACACGCTTGTTAGAAATAAATGATTACAAAAATCATTATAAGCCTTTTTAGTTTATCAAAACAAACTATTTCCAACACCCAATATAAGAAACGAGACGTTTAGACAAACTTTTCAAATCAATATATTTTTTCTAATATAATCATTTCTAACACACATGTTAGAAAATAAAACGTTTACAAGAAACGTATTGTTTATAAAATAAACCAAGTTCTACGCGAACGTTATGGAATTCAACGTTTACAAAAATGTATGGTTTACACCAATAAACCCAGTCTAACACACATGTTAGAAAAAAT
This sequence comes from Ambrosia x helenae, assembly GCA_030844895.1. NCBI lineage: Eukaryota > Viridiplantae > Streptophyta > Magnoliopsida > Asterales > Asteraceae > Ambrosia > Ambrosia x helenae. The sequence goes on along the minus strand of CM061233.1, from coordinate 112,085,509 downwards.
CACGATTAAGATTGTTTAAAACCAAATGGTTGAATCAAAACCAATTGTTTTGTATCAAGGTGTAGGATTTAACATTATACCACAATATCTATAAATCCAAACCCAACAAGTTGTACTACATACATATTTCCCAAAACAAATATTTACAAGATTATACAAAAATCTCTAAAACAATTTTTTTAACCACTTCGTGAACCCAAAATCCTTATGAATAAGGTTTTAAGATTGTAGCAACAATCTCATGAATTCTGTTTTAAGATTGTAGGACATGGGTCACGATTTTATTAAAATAATATTAATATAAATAATAGAGACACACTCTTTATACATTTGGCAAATTGTAGTACATGCACCGTGTACAAATCCAAATGAAAATAATATAAAATACAACATAAAAAGATTCAAACCGAAGTCTTCAACAAGAGTTTGAATTGCGTCTTCTCATACGAATCTTTGCATAGTCTTCAATGAAACCTTGAACCATGTCTTTTGTACGATCATTCTTGGTTGCAAAATAAACAAACATAATGTTGACGGTTGAGGCTGAGGCACGTGTTCAAAACGCTTCCCTTAAAACAGATTTCGCACCTCTACCAAAGACAATGCGTTTGTCTCCCAGGGTACAATAGCCGAAGCAGTCTGTACTGCCGGAGAAGGCCACGCGCCCAAGGTTACACCGGATTTGTTTTGATGTTAGAACTTGTGTAACAAAAGAGGATGATAAAGTAGTGAAATTAAGTAGAAAAACTTATCTCTATAAGTTTCCAACATATGGGTCAAGTCTTTCTTTTTCTCCAACAACTCTTCATGTATACATGTTTCTCTCATTGTATTTTTCTAGTATGTTTCTTATCTTTCAAATGAGGCACAAAGCCTACACTTTATAAGAGCAATGACTAGTTGAAGAGTGTAACTTAATATGAGTCATAAAACTCTAATTAAGTGATATAAAGAACTCTACTCAAGAGTCTTTTTAATTATTTTACTAAATTTCAATTAAATTTCCATTCATTACCATATTAAATTTCAATATTTCCAACAGTATGTTAGCCTTTCAAACACTCTGTTAGTTGCTCCTATTTGTAATCTGAATATATTTGGTTCATGGTTTGTTGGTGGTTGTCGCAAAACATCGGTGTTGCTAAGCCAATATAGAGATGAACATGATGATCGTATCTTGTGTTTGGACTTTGGAGACCCAGATTCCAATAATGATGTAACTTGAACCTATTGGAAACTTCAGTTTCACTACTAAACATTCCAATCCTAGTTCTTAGGGACGACTCAGTTTTATGGGGGGCCTAAAGCGGGTTCTATATTAAATCCAGGCCATTTTCGCAAAGGAAAATACTTTTGCTTAGGATCGTAACAAGGTAAGGGGTCGGCTGATACGTGTCGCATTCTAAAGTCATCTGAGGTGAGGCCCACGTCTGTAACTCCTAGATTTCAGCTCTGATGCGGTTGTCGGCTAACTGCTAGCTAACCATCGGGTACGTGACGGGTTTTGGTTGGTTGAAACAAAACTGAAAATTCATAGAAAAATGCCTATTTTAATAAAAACTTTGTTCAAAATGTCTAATTCCTATTGTAGTAATTTTCCTAAAAGATAATTTGGTCATTCCAAAACCTATTTGAGTCTTTGACCATGTAAAGGTCGTCATTCTTATGTTCAATAACATATTCTCTCTCTTTTTTTTTTTTTATAAGATTATCTCAATAAGAAAGTTCTTAAATTATAATTTAGCACAAGTTTACCAGAATACAAGTTTATAGCTATTCTGAATTATTAGATGTTCAATATGTTACATGTATATCGATATAATTCAACTATTCAGGAGAGATTTCATGTTATGATTCTTCAAATTTAATATGTTTATTAAATATCCCATTTTTGTCAAACTCACATGGCACGTCGCTGAATATCAATAATATATTCACCATCCAGAAATAGTCAACAAAACCAATTTTCTTTTGACTTTTTCTTAACCACATATATATACCATGATGCTTTGTTTGCCGAAACCACCTGATTTTATAATACTTTCTTATTTTAATAAAATTCAACACAAACCCATTGTTGTGTGTTGTGTTACTTTTAATTACAAGTGCAAGTTCAAATACCCTCCTTTATCTCTCTTTTTCTTTTCATATTTCTTTTTATGTGTCAAAGCTAAGACTTCTCAGGATGGGTGTGATGTCTGTTTTGGTTATGTTTTTTGTATTATTCCGGGTCAAACCAGGAGTTTCACAGCGGAACGACACCGAAAACAATATTAACATACCCATCAGGTCGTTCTGCGGCCGCAATCCTCCAATAAATCTATCAAGTTTTATTAACAATCGCAACTCAACGTTTACGGAAATAAGAAGACAGTTATCCAGCAACGGTGTGTTTTACGCTAGAGCCCAAAGTTTATCCCAGGGAGACTCGGTGTTTGGACTTGCCCAGTGCAGAAACTACCTCTCTGCAGCTCAGTGTGTGGCTTGTTTGGATGCAGGGGTGTCTGAACTAGACAGCTGCTTGACTGGAAATGGTGCTTATACTTTCTTTGATAACTGTTTTGTCAGGTAAAGTTAATTATGTTTTTATTTACCGTTTCATGGTTAATTAGTAAGTCAGCAGATAATTGTTTTACATAATAATATAATATGACTTGTCGCAAAAATATAAAATGACCGTCAAAACTGGCTGTTTAAGGTGATCGTTTGACTGTCGTATATGGTCGTTTTTTAGTAGTGAAGCTTGTATGAATGTAAACATTCAAGTCTATAAAATGATAAATTGATAAATACTTATTCAACTTAAATAATCCCAACTATCAGTTATTTAACTTATTTTCCTTCAGCGGTCTCACGCGAACTAAAAGTTAACCCAGTTAGATGTGAACTACTTATCTGGACAAAAAAACTTTTGCTGACATGTACTACTTATGCGACAAAGTTTTGATGGCGTGGACTGTTTATGTGTTAGTCCACATCAGCAAAACTAACTGATTTAACTTGTAGTTAGTACGAGATCGTTGAGGGAAAATAGGTTAAAAGATTGAATCGTCAACAGTGATTTTTGAAGTTGGGACAAGTGACAACCAATAAGTGATATTTAGGATTATTTAAATCTAGTATTCAATATTACTAAGCATTTTCCATACATCAATTGATAAATATAATTCCAATAATACAACTGAATTGATAGTGATAGATATAGAAATGAGGAATTCAATTATTCGGTTGACCCGAAGGGCAAGGACTCTAGTTACATAGAGACGCCATTGGGGTTGGTGGTCCAGTGGTAAGGCAAAGCCTTTTAATACACTAAAAAGTGTGAGGTTTTGAGTTCAAATCTCACAAGGAGCAAGAAATTCGCCTTTAAAAAAAAAAAAGTTACATAGAGACAATATATGCACATTGAACCCCTTTAGAAACAAGATAGACGTAACAGACTCTTCATTTCTTCTTGATATGTGTGAGTTGAACTTAAACATATATGTAGAATTCTGGATTGCAGAGAAAATAATTCATAGTTATTTGCGGTGCACGTATGCATAAAAGTGTTGGCACTTAGTGTTTCAGTGTCGGATGTCTATCTAGTCATATATACTAGATATCTAGTCATTGATAGGCTCAACGATCAATAGGCATATGAATAAAAGTACCAACACTTGGTTTTTTCAACCTTCTAAGACTTGATCATAGGAAGTATATGAAGCGCGGTTGCTCGTTACCATGGCAAAACTACCAAATGAATAGAAAAGAGGAGATATAGGCGAGTTGCCAATTTGCTCATGTTATCATCTATTTATTAAGATTAAGGGGCTGTTTGGTTGATTAAGTGCTGAATTATTAAGATGTTTGAATGGTTAAGTGCTAAATCATTAAGTTGGACCTCTTAATGGTTAATTTTCTTGTCCCACATTGGTAGGAGAGTCTCATTAAGGTTCAACCTAGTTTAGTGCTTAATAGTTCAGCAACATCCCAAATCTTAATGGTTCAGCCTTAGCCATTCAATTCAGAAGCTGAAACAAATGCGCTGAATGGTTCAAAGTTTCGTTAAGAGGCTTACCAAACAGCCCCTAAACCATTAAATTAATTATGTGTAATACGAGTCTACAAAAACGCTTTGAAGGCATCCTTCATACAAACGTACCACTGATCCAATCAATATGTGGCATTGTTAGGATGCATCCTTGGTGAAGGATGGCTACAGGCGGGTAGGTGGGCTAGACTCTAGTCATAGTTCATTGGAGACCAATATATTAAAAGTTGGGACCACTAGTACACATTTTCGTAGATGAGACTGGTGCCGGCCAATTGCTAATAATTAAGATTATTTAAATCCAATACTCCTAATATAAATTTAAAACGCTATAATATCAAAACTTTAAAACGTTATAAAATTAAAATATATATTGTTGTATTTTGTGACTTATATTTGCATAATAATAAAAACTAAATTATTAAATCTTGTTAGTGTACCATTCGGCTATTGCCCTAGCTTAGATATTTTATTAGGATCATATATGTACGTTTCGGGCTTAATCGGGTAGCTTTTCAGGGGTCTAAGGGCATTTTTGGTATTATTGTATAGTACGAGGCGTATGGGGTAGACTCCACATTTTGTAACTTTAGCTATTATCTTATTGAACTGCTGCCCATTTGTATGTGTGATTTTGTGTCTGTGTTTATCGTCTCCTTATCTCTCTAACACTATCCTACACCTCTAACAACTAACTAATCCGTTGATTCCGCTTTCAAATCGGCTACGCGCGTGATATCTCAAATCTTGTCTGAATCACGATTCTACAAATCTGTTAGTACGTGATAAATATTAAGTTGAAGGAAAAAGCTTATATATTTGTAATAATGTGGGAGTATAATTTTCTTGTTTTCTCTTAAGTTATGAAATAATCATATTTTATATTTTCAACACACTTGGTAAAAATTTCTAACACACCCAAGTCATTTGTTTTTAAGGTATGCAAACTATGATAACTTTTACAATGATCCGAATGTTGTCGAGGATGCGGGCATTGGTCCACTTGGAATATGTGGCAATCAGTCAGCATCTCAGCCAGTAACAACTTTTACCCAAGATGTAGGTGGGATGTTATCAGATATAACAGAGGCTACTCCAAAAACTAGTAACTTCTATGTAGCATCCACAACTCAAGTCACAAGTGAAAATGCCACGGTGTATGCAATTGCGCAGTGTGTTGATAATATTAACAAGGACATTTGCGAAAGCTGCATCGATAATGCATATACCAGTATATCTAATTGTCTACCTAACACAGAAGCCACCTTTATCAGCGTGGGCTGTTTTGCAAGGTATACAATGAGTCCATTTTTCAACGATAACCAGACAGTAAATATCACTAATCTCTTAAAAGGTTAGACCTCGTGATGTTCTTTCTATTTTTTGTTTTGTTTCTAGAAGTACCTAAGTCCATTAGTTGTTAACATGTTGTTCCATAACAGCTTCATAATTGTTGGTTTTCTAACTTTATATGATCATGTATGTTAGAGGATTCAAGCAAGGTACCAGTTATTGCTGGAGCGGCGGCTGGTGCAGGTCTTATTATTATCTTAATTGTTTCGTGCTTATTGTATCTACGGTGGAAGAAGTCTAAAAAAACTAAAGAAGGTGATTGTGTAACATTAATACAGTATGATGAATCTACGAACACTCAGTATGTGGTGTCCGTACACCTCACTACTCGTCTGTGATGAGATTCATCGTGTGGGATATGTCGAATACCATTTCCCCAAAGTATTTCTTAAAGCAGTTTGTTAATTTTATTATCAGACTGCTAACATTCATCTAAATGTCAAACATCTGTGCTCTAGGCCTAGACTCACCGGAATTGAAGGGAGTTATAAATTACAATTACAAAGATCTGCAATTGGCAACCAATAACTTCAGTGAAGAAAATATTTTAGGGAAAGGAGGTTTTGGTGAAGTATTCAAGGTAAAAAAAACGATTCAACCTTTTGTATTCAGTTGATTAAATTGCTCAAACGTCCCTTATTGAACTATAATATATTTTGATTATCTAATAGGCAGTTCTTGAAGATAACAACATTGTGGCAGTTAAGAAAATTGAAGTAGGGCATGCTAAAGCAAAAGCGAAAGAAGAATTTGAAAATGAAGTTAAGCTCATAAGTGATGTTCACCATCGTAACCTTCTTCGTCTCCTAGGATGGTCCAGTGAAGGATCTAATCTACTTCTTGTCCTGGAATACATGCCAAATGGGAGCCTTGACAGATTCTTATGGGGTAATTTGCTGTTACAAAACCGATTGAATTTACTTTAATGAAGATCTTCATTTAGAAATCGTTATTATACTAATAACTATTTTACATTGGAGGTGCGAGAAGGGGCACTCTAAATTGGAAACATCGATATGACATACTATTCGGGGTTGCTAGGGGTCTAGCTCATCTGCACAATGAATTCCATGTCAAAATTGTTCATAGAGATATTAAGTCGAGTAATATTCTTCTGGATCATGATTTTCAACCAAAAATAGCAGATTTTGGGTTGGCAAGGTTTTATCCGGAGGATCAAAGTCATATTAGCACCAAGTTTGCGGGACACTGTAAGTTTTATTAGTTAACACTATAGAAGAGTCGCTTTGGTTCATAAAACAAAGTCTAATCAAATTCTTTATTGTATTATATAATGCAATAGGGGCTACACGGCACCTGAATATGCACTTCAGGGGATCTATCAGATAAAGTTGACACCTATAGCTTTGGTATCATGGTTCTTGAAATCATCAGTGGGCGAAGGTGTACTGACATGAACTCTGACAAACCATCCATGGATTACCTCCTAGAACATGTGAGATGCTCTCTTCCCAAAATATTACCTTTTAAATTTTTATTTTGCAATAAAAAACAACATAACATTTGAGCATATGGTTGTATTGAACTTCTACCTTGTTTGTAAAAATTGTGTCAACAGGCTTGGAAGTTGTATGAGAATAAAAAACATGTTATGCTCATTGATGAGACACTGGATATAAAAGAACACGAGGAGCATGTTATGCAGATCATTGAAATTGCGTTGTTGTGCACTCAATCACCAGTTTCTAAAAGACCAACTATGTCAGAAGTAGTTTTGATGCTTCCAAAAGGTATATCACTGGGTAAGAGACAACTAACTCGACCTACTATCATTGATCATCATAGGCGAGTTCATGTAGGGTCCCTAAAAAAGCGTAATCTTTCTGCAATTCCAAAGGAACCAGACTCGAAACCACAACTACAAAGTGTAGAAGTATATGATGAAGTAGACATAATGGAGAAGGGGATGAATGTCCAAAAAAGCTCATAATGTTTATCTGGGCCTCATGTTATTAAGAAAGGAAAAAGCAGCCACTTTGTTTCCTGTAGTTGTATTTGCGATATGTGTTTGGCTCAAATAAGAAATTGCTCTCATTACTCCTCTACGTTTCGAAAAGATATTGAAGTTGTTGAACTTTTCTTTACTTATTATGTAATGTTTAAAAATGATCACTTTTTATTGTATTTTGTAAAGTATTAGAGCATAGTTACCTTGACAGTTAGTATATTTCTGTCTATTGTTTGTTGTATGTTAGTCTTCCTAACCGCTTCTACAAGGAAGGTAGTTTTTGTTGTTAGTTTTGCTCCTTTTTGTAACATGAGTGTATTTTTGTGGTTATCAAATAACAATGTGCGTTTGATGAGGAATTCTTATACCCATTGATTTCGTGAGTTGTTCAAACAAGAGTGTAGGAATTGATAATTCAAAGCTTGATCCTTTCATTAATCATTCACCCAAATATACAGTTACTATGAATCTCCTGAACACGGAGAGAGATAATTACATAATAATTTCATAATCAATACTAAATATAAGCAAACATTTCATAATCTATACTAAATATAAGCAAACACAGTCATTTAGAATATTCTAAGAATATACGTTATTACACCCCCGCGGTTGAAGCGGGAGGAGGTCGTACGCTGAGGCTGGATCTAAAGTAATCAAATAGAAGTCTAGACAAACTTTTTCGTGAAAATATGAGCTATTTGGTAACGTGATGGAATGTGGAGAACCCGAACACAACCCCTTAGAACTTGCTCACAAACAAAATGAATGTATAACTCAGTGTCTTTGGTGCGTTGGTGTTGAACCGGGGTTGCTAAATAAATAAATGGCACTGACATTGTCGCAATAGACAATAGTGGCGTGAGAGATGGGACAATGAAGCTCAAGTAGCACATTTCGAAGATAGTAGATTTTAGCCACTAAATTTGCCACACCCAAGTATTCTATTTTTGCACTGGAACGAGAAGTAGTTGACTGACGTTTAGAGGACCCGCGAGAGAAGATTGTCACCCAGATAGACACAATAGCCAGAAGTTGATCGACGTGTATTAGGGCATCGAGCCTAGTCAGCATCAATGTAGGAAAGTAATGATAAATTAGGTGCTAGATTTAGATGAAGACCAAATTCAGATGTGCCTTGTAAATACCTGATAATCCTCTTGAGTGCATTCTAGTGATCAACTGTTGGTAATTGCATGTGCATGAAAATCTGTTGAACAACATAAGTGATGTCAGGTCTATTGAAAGTGAGATACTGTAGCACCCCTGCTAGGCTACGGTAATGGTTGGGTTATCAAACAAGGAGCCTGAAGTATCACTAAACTTCAAATTAGTATCGACTGGGTGGGATCGTAACATGTTTATAAGTATCTATGGCAACACGTCGTATAATCTCTTTAGCATAAGCTTGTTGTGAGAGAAACATGCGATCTCCTTTTCGAAAAACTAAGATGCCCAGAAAAAAAGATAGTGGTCCCAAATCATTCATTGCAAATTCTCCAACCAGAATGGTCATTAACTTAGATTAATAGATATGTTGTATGAGTGCCTTGACGATATATGAACATAGAATTATCTGACATGATTTCTGTGAAGCCTTGCAATAAAAAAAGATTTGTGAAACGTGGGTTCCATGCTTGTGGTGCATGTTTAAGACCGTATAATGACTTCTTGAGACGACAAACATGTTTTGGATAATCACGATATCAAAACCCTATAGGTTGATACATATAAACAGTTTCCTGTAAATTTCCATGAAGAAACTCACTGGTGACATCCAGATGATGAATAGCCGAAGACTGAGAAAGAGCCAAGGATAATACCACTCGTATAGTAGTCGATTTGATAACTGGGCTGAAAGTTTAACAACAATCAATGCCGACTTGTTGACTGCCACCATCACAAACTAAATGTTCTTTATAACATTCAAGACTCTCATCTGATTTAAATTTATGTTTAAAATAACCACATAATACGAATGCTAGAGATAATTACACAAATTGTCCTTTAATTATTACTGAAATTGCATCCTCTGTCCTTTATGGAAATTTTTCACTCCTTATATCCTTTATTTTATCAATTTGTTACACCCTTTGTCCTTTAGCCTAACTTAGTTAAAAAAAAAACTTGGTTAACTTTATTTTCTAAGTTTACACTTCTAGCCCCTATAATTTTGATCAAACCTTAACCCTTGATTGACCTCGAATTTGACCACGCAATTAACGAAATCATAGGGCTATTATAGAACATCAAATTCCTATCAATCAAGGGTTAGGGTTTGATCAAAACTATAGGGGCTAAAAGTGTAAACTTAGAAAATAAAGTTAACCAAGTTTTTTAACTAAGTTAGGCTAAAGGACAAAGGGTGTAACAAGTTGATAAAATAAAGGATATAAGGAGTGAAAATTTTCCATAAAGGACAGTTGATGCAATTTCAGTAATAACTAAAGGACAATTTGTGTAATTCTCTCTGAATGATATTCATGTTGAGTGTACAGGGGACCAATTCCCCAGGTCTCATTTTTAATAATTACATTAAATTCATCGTTCATAGCTTTAGACCATGATTGATGTTGTTTGGTCTGTCGAAAATAAGTGAAAATAAGTATTAAAGGAAAGTTGAGTGTCTCTATAGAGAATTGGTAGAAAGTATTGTTTTTTTATAACTAATTTAACTATTGAACTAATAATATGTTTTGGTTGATCGTAGAAACTTTAGAAAACTAAGCAACTTTGATTTTGCTTAGAAAACAATAATGAGAAAGGGGCAACCTCTTCCAGACTTCAGATTCTAGGTTTCATACAAAATTTAGTTAGTTAATTAGGAACCACATAGACGTGGTTATGGAAATTGGTTAAGTAGCAACCAAAACAGGTTCTTTTCATCAAACCATGTTAGTCACCCAATTTATAAATGTCGGGTCAACCTTATTTAGTCACCCAAGCTGCTTCTATGTTTTGTCATCAACCAAACATAATTTTAAAGACAAAACTCAAAACACAAATAAGCTGTTTAATTAACTAATTTGCCAATCAGATTTAAATGTTTGTCATCACATAAAAAAACAACTAATACATAAACCAACTGAATAAAGTGAAAAACCTATATGATGTGTCACAAAATTCACATAAAAAACGTGCATAATTAGTCTCAAAATAGGGCAGCATTGAGCTTAAATTGATAATTACAGCTACTAAATCGTTCCTATTTGTATTTTCAGGAAATTGGAGCTCCAACCCGAAAAGGAACAACTTTCGGGAAAAAACACCTAAAAACCGGAGATTCCTGAGAATACGAGACCTAAATCATGTTTAAAGTCCTTCTCAGGACTTAAACAGTGATAAAATTGACCGGGACTGACCCAGCACGCCCATGCACACTTGCACGAAGATCCTGCACACTAGAAAGCAAAGCAGCCAACTTGGGGGACAAGAAAACTCACTTTGTCGGTTGACACGCTGTTGTGCCATCATTTTAACATGTTTTATACATGTATTTACCCCTCTTTTATACGTATTTATGCAATATTCCTTGCAAAAACAGAGCTAAATCGTTCATTTGAGTTAATTGCAGGTATTCGGGGACAAATATGCAAAAGAAGCGGAAACAAGCACAAATGGTAAGGATTTTGAAGAATTTGAAGACTTTAAAGACTGTAGTTAAACATGCACGGCCGTCCATGGCTGTGCACCTACCCAAAAGTCAAACAGTCAACATTTTCAGCATCCGGATGAGGAAGTCAATGTGCACTTGGGTGAATCACCACCATATATTTTACCACAACCCTACCAATTTACCCCACATTTACCTTCACCTGTCCCTAGCCCATCACCTTACATGACATCTCCATTAGCTCACTTATTTTCCTCACCACCACAAAGTCAATTTGAAACCGGACTTGAACCTGAATCCATACCTGAACCGGACACTCCACTTATTGACTTGAAGAAGTTCGCGGAAAATCTTGAGGCAGTTAAAAGCTACCTCAGGTATATCTATGCTATGGAAGATACTGCCCATGAAGAAAAGATGGAGACCCAACCAAAGGGCAAGTTTTGTAATCTGATATAAACATAAAAGACAAAACTTGTAATTCAATCTTTATTGTATTTATTTATTTCAAAGTTCTATTTTTAGGTAAACAATTTTACATATCAAAATGTTGTTTATAAATTATTTACTAATATTTTTCTAATACCGAACACTTCTAAGACAGAACGGAGTAGGGGGAAGGGGGCGGAAAGGTTGTGGAAGCCCTCTACACCGCCCCAGTTGGGCGTGGAAGGGGGGGAGGGGGGGGAAGCCCCTTAGGTAGGAGAAAATCCACCGACGTGGAGGGATTGTTATTGCCACGTGGCGGTGATTGATTGGGTGGGGCTTGTGACCGTTGTGAGCTTTAAAAAAAAATTAAATTTATTAAATATAACAGTTGGATAACGGTTTAAAACTAATAAATTTATTTTATTATATAAATATATATATATATATATATATATATATATATATATATATATATATAACCATATCCTCTTCTACCCAAGTTCTTTGGATCTGACATGCAATTTTTGGTGTGTCCGGTTCGTTGAACCATATAAATATTTTAATCAATCACCAAATTTCAACGAACATGTAAATGATGTTACACCAAAAGGAACTTTTTTCGTAAACGGGGTAGAATACAAGTACGGGTATCTTTTAACGGATGGAATTTACCCTAAGTGGGCCGTATTCGTAAAAGCTTTTACACGGAGGACTACGTTAGAGGATAAGAGAAAAAAGTTTAACAAAGCTCAAATGGCCGCAGGGAAAAACATTGAGCGAGCTTTTGGTGTTTGCAAAAAAGATGACGCATTTTGACTATGCCATGTCAAACATTGTTACCCGTGTAATAATATTAACACATTGAGAGGTAAATACTAATAGTCTAGGTAACTTAATATAAATTTTTTTATAGAAAATACATACCATCGATATCTGAATTGACATCATGGTTATATTAAAGAACGAAAATAATGTTGTCAATTTAGAACCATAAACACTCATTTATTTTGCAAGGAAGCCAAAAACAATTGATCAAATATACACCATTTTACCACTATCAACTGATGATTTCACAGCATCCAAAACAACCTGACTTGTGCGACTAATGTCACCCCACATTTTATCCGGTCGAATCTTCAAATCCTTTATATCTTTAACCAACCTTGAAAACTCTTTAACCATCAAGGCCTCTTGTGGAAGCTGGTTGTGCACTTGAACCTCTTGCTCTTTCATATTCCACCCGATATGAAGATCGACAAAGCTGCACCTGATGTGAAACAAAAAGACGCCGAACTCTCTTCATAAGGAATGATCAAATCTTCAACATGAAATGATCCTTTGGATCCCACGACCGATACATCCATTGTCTCGTGTGATAGGAACGAGCAGTAAAACGTTGCAGTGGTTCCCTCTTGTTCCCAGTGAAAGGCAGCTGTGGTGGACATGATGACTCCATTGGAGTTATGAGTAGTTGCGGCGGGTAAAGCTGTGACAGTAGTGGGCAGTTTATAGTTCATTGCCCACAAAATCGCACCAATGCAGTACCAGCCAGCATCCCCTAATGCTCCAAAGGCATCTAAATCTGCTTTTGTTCTGATGTTGTTCTCAAAAAAGTCTGGGGGTGGGAAGTATGACGATGAACTGTAGATCTTCATGTAAGAATAAAATGGTAAGGGCTAAAGAATCAAATTTAATCAAATAAAGTAATAAACTTATTTAGCCATCAATTTAAATGATCGAACTCAATGAGTTCACATAATCTAATTAACTAATGGGTCAACTTTTTTTTTTTTTTTTTTTTTTTGCAAGATATATTAGCATTAATGTTACCTAAATAGCTTGACCTAGCTACTTGGTTGTATCGGTCTGTTTACATTTTACAGTTGGAAGTGTCGAATGGATCGTGTTTGCGGAGAGACAATTCGAACCTAACATGAATCCGAAAATTTGACATGAACCTGATTGCGAAACAAACATGATTCGTTTTAGACGCATTAACCTAATCTCACTTGCATCCACTCATCCACTAAGCAGTTAATGCGGTGGGAAATCGAATATCGGTCAAGGGCCGATATTTGATATATAGGTTATTGCAGTGAGATATCGGTAATTTTAATATCATGTAGTGTGTGTGTATATATATCAAAACATTAACATAATTATATACGATACTAATAGTCTAATAGCACTAGTAATATCAATAGTCTAAACTCTAAATTTTCAATACTTGGAACAATTTCTAATCGAAAGAAAATCAACACGAAGGGGAGACGAACTAACAAAGTTGTAGCTATTTGGTTGTATAGGGTAAATGGGAGATGAAGTACATAGCATCACATATGCTTATGGGCTTATTTCACAAAAAAAAAATGTATTTTATCAGCTTTTGTTTAGTTTAGCTTGCAAAACAAACAAAAACTTGGAAATTCGGTGATATGATCGAATTTTAAGAATCAAAATATCAGTGGGATTTCAGTCAATATCACCAATATTATCGGTACCAATATTTGACAAAAGGTCCGATAACCGCTATCCCACTGATATCCCGTCGATATCCCACCAATATTGACTATTTACTCATCCACTCATCATTGGCGGATCTTGAATGACGCTTTAGTAAAATCTCGGGACGGATGGCTCAATACACATAAAACTTTTGCCATTTTTCGGTAAAATTACACTAGCAAAAGAAACTGGTCTGGGGTGAGGGTGGGCGCTAGGAAGAAGCAAAGCAAGCGAGTGTTTACCTAATAACACTCTTGGATCTTCTAAATAGTGTCGGCACCGGAAAGGGGCAAAGTAGGCGATTGTTTAGGGCCCACTCTCCTACGGGTCCTAAAAATTTAAATTACACTTTTAAACCCTATTAAACAAAAAGGGGCGGTGATGGCAACAAAAAAAAAACAAAGATTTGCCCAAGATCCCATTTTTTCTACTCGGTTAGGGTGTGCGAATTCTCATGGATTCTAAGAGACACCCACCTTCTAAATCCACCATTTATTAACAAAATATTGTAATGAACATAAAAGGTAAATTAAAGATGTTACCGTTTTAACTTGACCGAAGAGATTAGAATCTAAAACAAACTCCTTCATCCTTGCTGTCCTAGGATGATGATACCACATACTTCCATCCATAAACTGGACACCATTGGATTCACAAGCATCAAGTATCCGATCCAGCTCCCCTACATTTTAAGCCGTTGGTTTTCTCCAATAACACATGTTTCTTCTTATCTGCAGCCAACACAGCCCATTTCAAGTGAAGACTTGTAGGCAGTGGAACATACACTGCGTCCACGAACGGATCATCCAACACCTCATCATAGCTGCCATACACCTTCACCGAATCCGACAAACTGTTTTTAGTAGCAAATTGTTTTGCCTTTTCGATTGAACGACTTGAGATAGCATGAAGGGTTGCATTGGGAGACATGTTTATAGCTCTGCATACTTTTCTTGCTATGTCAGCACAGCCTAATATCCCAAAACGTACTTGGGTTTTGTCATCAGCCATTCTTTTTTGGTTTGGTATGTATTCTTTGGACTCTCGTTTTTTGTTGTTGAGGCTAGGAAAGATAAGATTTCTAAAACTGAGAATTAGTATGAACCAACGATTTTTTTTTTATGTAAAAATAATTTGGTAATAAGAGGATTGACATTTAATAAGAGTGGGGTGGGGGGGGGGGGGGGGGGGGGGGGGATGATCCCACGGCGTGGGGGGGGGGGGGTGATCCCACCGGCGTGGGGAGAGGAGGAGGGGACGTGGAGGGTTTTGGTTGGTTGGTGTTTGGGTGGGTCCTGCATTTTACCGTTTGAAAAAAATAAATAAATAAACCTAATAATTATAGAAGATGATCGTTTGGATAAAAAAAAAAATTAAAAGTTGACCGTTTGAGATTCAACCGTAAAAAAAAATATAGCATGTAGTTTTTTAGGTGTTTGATTTGGATATTTTATGTTTTTTATTTTCTAGGTTTTTTTTATGTAATTTTATTATTAATTATTATTTATGAACTTTAATTAAATTAGATTTATTTTTTCACTCTTTATACATAGGCCTCATATGTGCCACATGACGTTACATACCCCCCCCCCCCCCCGCCGCCCCTCCTAAAACATATATAAATAGTTCAAGTAAATATGATAAGTAAGAAAAAAACAACAAATAATTAATAGATGTTGTCGTTTTTTGTTAATAGTGCCTTCTTCCAAGTTGACTTGAAATAACTACATGGGGTGATAACTTGTGTTTTCTTCAGGATATAATCTTTTGCTTCAAACCGTGGGTGGTTCCGAGACCTGTAAATAATTTGTGTGTCGTGTGAAAGGAAGTGACTGCCTAGAGTCTCAAAGACTCGTCATAGCAGACACAAAAATGGTGGTTGGCCCGGTATGTGTAAGTGTATGTTCGAATAATAATGCTCAAGAGTCTGGAGTTCAAGATCTTGTACAAAGGAAGTGTGAGCTCCTTTATATAGGGAGTACACGGGCCGGCTACCATTGGCCCATAACCACGACGATGGGCTTGGGCGCGGGTTACCGGCTTGCCTTCCTTTCGACCCAATTGGTTAGCATTGGACTAAGGAAACTAAAAGGTAACTAAATGTAATAAATGCTGAAGAAAGAGAAACGGGTATTGCCCTGCCAATAATCCACGTGGCGTGTAGCTAGTGGCTGCAGGCGGATCTTCTTCTGTCTGCGTCAGGTGGTATCAGGCGGCGCCAGTCTGTGTCAGTCTGCTCCTTCTCGAAGATCGTCTGAGGTGACGCCTGACACAAAGGGGAACAGTGCAGCAAGTGGAGGTAAGGAGAGTTGCACTTTCCTAGCTGTTGTTCAGACATGGCGGGCCCGCACTGACACGCGTCCAGTTGTGATTGGTCTGCGGGAGACTCTCACCAAGTTACGCCTGGTTGTGATTGAACTAGATTTATACTTAACTTTGTAAACCCATTTGCACCCAATAACTTTCCTATCATGTGGAAAACCAGTAACAATCCAAGTATTATTCCTATACAAAGCCTCCATCTCACTATTCATAGCCTCTATCCACTTAGGATCTTTTGAGGCTTCATAGTAAGATGTTGGTTCAACAACTTTATTAACATTAGACACAAAACACAAATTTTCACAAGACAAGTTTGAGTAATTCACAACCTTCTCTAAACCATATTTAACTTTACCCTCTAACACATAGTCACTGAATTTTTTAGGTAAAACAGACTCCCTACTAGAATATTTAATATTTATAAACCTGTTTCCCTTAGGAGTTGTATTCTCATCATTTGACACTTCAACTTCTGAGGTGTTAGTCCTTCTACCTCACTGGTAGCCCTGGGAGAGTCATCTAACTACCCCCAGGTGAAGTGTCATGAGCACTAGCAGTTCCCCCTTCATCATCGGGAAGACTTGTGTTACGAGAGTTATCTTTGTCACTTACAGAAAATTGTGGTTTCAAAACAATCAAAGAAATTTAAATGATTTAAATATTTAAAAACAGTTTCTTTGAACTCGGTTTTAAAAGGATATATGTTTTCATAAAATTTTACGTCCCTTGAAAACTCTA
Organism: Ambrosia x helenae; assembly: GCA_030844895.1. Lineage (NCBI taxonomy): Eukaryota > Viridiplantae > Streptophyta > Magnoliopsida > Asterales > Asteraceae > Ambrosia > Ambrosia x helenae. Next base: position 112,068,547 of record CM061233.1, on the reverse strand, counting down.
CTTGTTTAGTTTCTAAGCTATAAATCTTATATCCTTTTTTGAAGAAAAGATTAACCTATTAAAACACTTTTATATGCCCTACTACATAGTTTATCAGGTTCATTCAAAACAGTTTTAAAACATAAACAACCAAAATTCCTTAAGTGACTGAGAACTCAGGGGAACCCAGACAGATCTAGAAAAATCATCCACCACAGTTAAAAATACCTATAACCTTCCCTATTAGTGATCTTGTATGGTCTCCATACATGTCACACCCTCAAAATCCACTTGCGGAGTTTTACCGCGAGGCGCATGACAAACCAGGATCCAAACCAACGATCACAATAAACAAGTCTAAATGAATATAAATGCAATTTCAAAACATAGTTTAAAATCCCGTTTACAGCGGAAGCTTATTCAAAACAATTATTCAATAATAAACCAATGTTCAATGTTTGTAAATCATGCAACTCTAGCTAGACGCCGTACAGACGCGTGCGCCCTAGTTCCATTCGTGCTACCTTAGCGACCTGAGAAAACATGTAAAAGTTTACGTCAGCACAAAAATGCTGGTGAGTTTACAGGTTTTGTATCCAAGTACCAAGTCCACCTGTCCATACTATAACAAATAGAAAACCAGTATACGCTAGCTAGGCGTACGTTTTGTTACTACCACGATTGGAAAACCATTACTAACGCGAATACCAAAAGTATGCCCGATGTATGTTCCTGTTGTTCCTGTTTGAGACAATATGCACCCGCCGACCCTCCAAGTCGACGAGCGGGGTTGGTCACTCCCAATAGCGCTATTCATATTTCCCCGTTGTGCAAACCCGCACATTCATGGTTCCCCCCGGGACTTCCAAAGATCGTGTAGTACACAGTGTAACCCATAGTATGACAGAAATTACCAAATAGTCGTTTTAACACATGTTTTCTCCCCCGAAAGTATAAAACCAGTTTAAAAGAGGGGCCGTAAACTCACCTTAAGTTCCGTTACTCCTTAACCCGAGTAAACTCAGCTGCTATGCTAGTCCCGTAAAGCGGCGACCTAACATACGACAGTTACAAGTACTTAGACTAATAACCCGCAGGCTAATTAGTCCCTAGATGTCCAGACCATAACCAAGTTCGTTTGAAAACACCGTGACTGTTTAACCGACCCAAAGTACAAGACTCGACATCCCATTGGTGACCCGAGACTCCCCGTGTTATGTTTACGCTCCAAAACATACAATAACGCAAGTACACTTAACATACGTTAACGCACAACAAGTTATAGCACATAGTTCACGTATCACCGAAATACATCCAAATATATGTTACCAAGTTATTACACATGTTACGGGGTTCCTAGCATGTTACTACATGTTAAATCGGGTCTCGGAATGCTAATTTACACTTACAGCAGCAGTACACGCGATTAGGAAAAGTCAACTAGCATTTAGGAAAGTCAACTAGTGATTAGGAGTCCTATTCGCCCCTACTATAGGCGATTAGGGGCTACTCCCCTGAACTTACTAGTGATTAGGGCTATTCACCTGAACTTACTAGTGATTAGGGCTATTCACCTGAACTTACTAGTGATTAGGGCTATTCACCTGAACTTACTAGTGATTAGACCTCTACTTGCCTGTGTTATAGGCGATTAGCACCCTACTCGCCTATAACATAGGCGATTAGGAATGCTACTCGCCTGTAACCTTGCTGTTCCGGTTTTTCGCGCGTTTAACGCTCCAAATCAGATCCAGAACGTGTGTAACTACCCAATATCATCCCAAACACTATCCTAAACATGTTTAACCCAAAACCCTTCGTTCAACCTCGTATAATCAGTCCTGCATGCAACCAAGTAATCCAAACACCAATTCACATAGCATGCAACATCATACAAACACGCGTAATCATAACACTAATAACCGATTACTGAGATTTCTAGCATCATAATATCAATATCAGTTCTGACCTAACATAATAACACATCAATCCATCATCATGAATCATAAAAACCCTAGCTTTCTAATCATACACACCCATAACGCATGTATATTAGTTATAATCCGATTAACAACCCTTATTGACGATTTTCAGAAAGCTTTTTCGTTTATGAACAGGTCTGGACCATTAGGGATTGATTAAAAACGTTTACAAAGTGTTATGGATGAGAATCAAACCTTAGGATTATGAAAGAATGATGGTTAGACCTTGAAACCTTGTGTTTTTGATCAAAATCGCCTTCCAGAGGTTGTTTATGTGTTTGGGGCGGTTATGGGACGACTAGGGTTGATATTAGGAAGTTTAGGAGGTTAAGCATTGTATTTATAGGCGTTTCTAGTCGTCCAGCCCGTTACTAGCGAGTATGCAGCAGTTTCAGGCGATTAGGGCTTGTAATTGCCTGAAGTTCATGTGATTAGGGCCTACTCGCCCTTAGTTATACACGAGTAGGGCCTACTCGCCTTAAGGGCTCCCTACTCGCCTCCCCTATAGGGGAGTAGACCTCCTACTCGCCTATAGGGTTTGGTCTTGTGTGTTTTGCGCGTTAAACCCCGTTTTAACATATGTTAATGCATATTCATGTACCGACAAGTCACATAATGATTGTAAACACATAACACAAGTAAATACACATATTTACACTCGTTCACCAATTCCCGGGACTCGAGACTCGTACGTTCTGTATGCCCTGACGATCCTACAAACCGTCACCGTTTGTACACTTGGTTAAGGACCGACATCTAACGAACCTCTAGACCAACATCCAATGATCTTCTAGACTAACCAATAGTTCCCGAACCATAACCCGACTTAACTAACCCAGTTAAGTACAATATACGCGTGACTCGCTAAGGTAGACTTTCATCTAGACAACGTTGTTAACCAGAATTTGCCGGGTGTCACATCATCCCCACGTTAAAAGAATTTTCGTCCCGAAAATTGCACAAGTATCAAAAGAACAAAAGACATAACGAAGGAAGCAAACAAAAGATAGAGACCAAAAGAGAGATTTACCCGAGTTGTCACATCATCCCCACGTTAAAAGGAATCTCGACCCGAGATTCATTCAGCTGCCGAAGAGACATGTCTTGACTCGAACGCTTCCTTAGGAAAGAGATGAGGATACTTAGGCTTCATCTGATCCTCCCGTTCCCATGTATATTCCGGTCCCCGGTCCGAGTTCCACCGAACCTTAACGATACGAATCTTGCTGTGACGCAGGCTGCGAATCTTGTAATCAAGGATCTCTACAGGTTCTTCCACAATCCGAAGACGATCATCAACCTTGATCTCTTCCAGTGGAACGATGAGAGACTCGTCAGCCAGACACTTCTTCAAGTTTGACACGTGAAAGACGTTATGTACGTTACCGAGCTCCGTCGGTAGATCAAGTCGATATGCCACCGGCCCAATCCGTTCCAGGATCGTAAATGGGCCGACATATCGCGGATTGAGTTTGCCACGCTTCCCAAAGCGTATGACGCCCTTCCACGGTGAGACTTTTAGAAGTACTTTGTCATTGACTTGGAATTCCAGGGGTTTGCGACGCTGATCAGCATAACTCTTTTGCCGGTCCCGTGCCGCCGCCAACCGATTTCGAATCTGTACGATCTTTTCCGAAGTTTCGTACACTAGTTCAGGCCCAGTGAGTTGACTCTCACCCACTTCAGCCCAACAAAGAGGAGAACGGCATTTCCGTCCGTACAGTGCTTCGAACGGAGCAGCCTTGATGCTCGTGTGATAACTGTTGTTGTACGAGAATTCTACCAACGGTAGATGAGCTTCCCAACCCTTCCAAAATCGATCACACATGCCCGCAGCATGTCTTCTAAAGTTTGAATAGTACGCTCACTCTGACCGTCAGTCTGTGGATGGTAAGCCGTACTCATGTCTAGTTGGGTACCCAAAGCCTTGTGCAAAGACTTCCAGAAGTGAGAAGTAAAATGGGAGTCACGATCCGAGATAATAGAAACTGGTACCCCGTGCTTAGAAAACAACTTCTTTCAAGTAAAGGCGAGCCAAACGATCCATGGTGTCGGTCTCCTTAATAGCAAGAAAATGGGCTGATTTCGTCAACCGATCGACAATCACCCATATCTTGTCGTTCCCGCTTGGTGATTTAGGAAGTTGTGTGACAAAATCCATAGTAATTCGTTCCCATTTCCATTCCGGAATTTCAGGTTGTTGCAGGAGACCCGACGGTTTCTGGTATTCCACCTTGACCTTAGCACAGGTCAAGCATTTGCTCACGTATGAGGCTATGTCCGACCTCATGTTTGGCCACCAGTAAAGCACCTTCAGATCTTGGTACATCTTATCCGAACCAGGATGAATAGAATACCGGGACTTATGAGCCTCATCAAGGACAAGCTCTCGTAGTCCCCCGAATAAAGGAACCCATATGCGTTCTGCGAAGTAGTGCAGGCCATCAGGCCTTCGCTCTAGGTGCTTGTCGGCACCGTGCATAGTTTCAGCTTTAAGGTTTTCCTCCTTCAAAGCTTCCAATTGGGCAGAACGGAGTTGATCAGGTAACGACGAATGAATGGTGAGCTGCAACGCCCGAACACGACGAGGTTTAGTAGATTCCTTCCTGCTCAAGGCGTCTGCTACAACATTCGCCTTGCCAGGATGGTACTTAATAGCACAATCATAGTCGTTCAAAAGTTCGATCCAACGGCGTTGCCGTATGTTCAAGTGTTGTTGGTCGAAAATGTGTTGGAGACTCTTGTGATCGGTGTAGATGGTGCATTTGGTACCGTACAAGTAATGTCTCCAAATTTTCAACGCGAATACCACGGCACCCAACTCTAAGTCATGAGTTGTGTAGTTCTTCTCGTGCACCTTAAGTTGACGAGAAGCATACGCAATCACTTTCTCGCGTTGCATCAACACGCAACCGAGTCCATGAATGGAAGCATCACAGTAGACAACGAAATCATCAGGACCCTCAGGTAAAGACAAAATAGGAGCAGAACACAGTTTAGACTTCAGTTCTTCGAACGCTGACTCTGTGGTTCACCCCAGTCGAATTTCCTATCCTTCTGAGTGAGAGTGGTGAGGGGTTGAGCAATCTTCGAGAACCCCTGAATGAAACGACGATAGTAGCCCGCAAGGCCTAGGAATTGCCGCACCTCAGTTGGCGTCTTTGGTGCTCCCCAGTCCTTATCGCTTCGATCTTAGCTGGATCGACATGAATTCCTAGTTCATTAACCACATGTCCTAGGAATTGAACTTCGCGTAACCAAAAGTCACACTTTGAGAACTTGGCGTAAAGTTGCTCCCGTCGCAAGAGTTCCAAAACTAACCGCAGATGTTCCCCGTGTTCGGTCTCATTCTTGGAGTAGATCAGAATGTCATCAGTAAACACAATGACGAATTTATCCAGATATGGTTTACAGACGCGGTTCATCAAGTCCATGAAAACCGCCGGTGCGTTTGTGAGACCGAAAGGCATGACCAAGAATTCGAAATGGCCATAACGTGTTCGAAAAGCAGTCTTTGCAACGTCAGCCTCCCTGACGCGCAGCTGGTGATAACCGGACCTCAAATCGATCTTGGAATAGTAACTAGAACCCAGAAGCTGGTCGAACAGATCATCAATACGTGGAAGAGGATAACGGTTCTTGACGGTCAATTTGTTCAGCTCTCTGTAGTCTACGCACAATCGGAAACTCCCATCCTTCTTCTTAACAAATAAAATCGGGGCTCCCCAAGGGGAAGAACTTGGCCGGATGAAACCCTTGTCCAAGAGTTCCTGTAACTGACTGGACAATTCCTGCATCTCGGGAGGTGCAAGACGATAGGGGGCCCGAGCAATAGGAGCAGCCCCTGGTACAAGATCAATACCGAACTCGACTTGACGATGAGGAGGAAGACCAGATAAATCATCGGGAAAAACATCAGGAAACTCGCGTACCACTGGAATGTCGTCGATCTTCTTCTCATCAACAGAGGAAACAGATAAAAGCGCCAAAACAGCTGGATAACCCTTTCGAAGACACTTAAGGGCTTTCATGCTAGAGATGATGTTTAGCGGAACACCACCCTTGATACCGTACACAGAACGAAATTCTCCATCAGGGAGAGGAATCCGAATAACCTTATCGTAACAGACGATCTCCGCGCGATACAAAGATAACCAATCCATTCCTACCACAACGTCAAAACTACCCAATGGTACCGGCATAAGGTCGATGGGAAACGATATACCCGACAATTCTAATTGACACTCCCGAAGGATACTAGTAGCTTCAATCGTTTTACCGTCAGCTAACTCAATAATATACTTGGCCTCTAATGGTACGGGTGCTACATCTAGCAGTCGACTAACATCCATGGATACAAAACTCTTGTCGGCACCAGAATCAAATAACACGCTAACAGAACGATTATTGAGAAGAAACGTACCGGTGACTGTGTCAGGGTCCTGCCTAGCCTCAGCAGCTCCAATGACGAAGGCACGTGCATTTCTGCCGCCGCCCCCGTTGTTACCATTCCCGTTGTTCCCACCCTGCTTTAGTTTTGGGCAATCTTTCTTGTAATGCCCAGTGTCACCACAGTTGTAGCATCCCTGTTTCCCTGTAGTCCCCTGAGTAGTCGGAGCTGAGCTGTTAGTCGGAGCCTGAGTCGATGGAAGTGTAGCCCGACAATCTTTAGCATAGTGGCCTGTTCGCTGGCAGCGGTGACAACGGTTACTATCGCAGTTCCCTTGGTGATGGCGTCCACACTTGTTGCATTTGGGCAGTTTTCCCGCATAACCACCCTGCTTATTACCCGAAGAAGACGAACCCCCATTATCAAACCTTTTACCCTGCTGTGCAGACCCAGATCCTTTCCCGTCATTTTCCCACTTGCGCTTGTTGTTCTATGGAGCCTTAACAGTCGAACCTTTCGCAGGCAAAATCCCCTCATTCACCTTTAAGTTGGTCATCCTATGGGCCGATCGAACTACCTCCGCATAAGTAGGATGATTTCCAGCAGCTACCAACCCTGCAATTTCCGGCACTAACCCTGAGACATAATGTTCAATCTTACGATACTCTGGCACGTGCAGATCGGGACACAGCACTGCCAACTCATTCCTCCTCACAGTATACTTCTCGATTTCCGACCCAGTCATTTTGAGGTTCCACACCTCATGCTCCAGCTTCTGTACCTCTTCCCTCGGGCAATACTCCCGCTTCAGCAACTGCACAAAGTTCTCCCATGGCATAGCATATGCCTCCCCAATACCCATGTTCTGGGTGATACCATTCCACCAAGTCAATGCCACGTCCTGAAATAACGTAGCAGAATACTTCACCCGATCTTCTGGGAGACAGTTACACATCAGAAATACCGACTCCACTTTCTCCAACCACCTAAGCAAGCTAACCGCACCCTCAGTGCCAGAGAATTCCTGGGGCTTGCAGTCCCGGAACATCTTGTAGGTGCACATGGGTGGGGGTGGGTCAACAGGACCACCTGAAATGAAACGTATGAGAAACCATGAATAACGTAAACAAGGTTCACCAATAAGGCAAAGAAAACGGATAAAACAACTTACCACCACCGTTGTGCCCTAACTGAAAGACAGCCTGGAGCAAGTTGTTCAGATCAGCCTGTGATAGGTTTATACCTCCACCACGACCACCAGCACCACCGCGACCACCACCACGTCCACCATTGCGACCACCTCCACGTCCTCCACGCACTCCAGACATGATTCTGGTAGAAAGAACGAGAAAATTTAGTTTCGCAGTTAAAGATAACCACTAATGTTCACAAGATCAAAGCCAGATCCAATCCAGGACTATCCCCTCAAACCCAGAGCTCACTAGGGCTTCCATGCATTTCGTTTTATGATTTTGTGTGCACCCAAAATGATAAAACGCTCTACATGGTCCTCCAAGTGTTCTCCTAGTTCAAAGTTCAAATCACCGAACATAGACTCTTAGCTATACACCGTAATACTACGGTAGTTCATGACAAGTGTTTCTATTGGAGTGCGAAAGGGAGATGTCCGAGCCTTGGACAAATCTCTAGAGCACACGAGTTACTCCAACAGACCACACTGCCTAGAAAACAAGTAACCCAACCTAAGATAGAACGGATGATGTAACGTAGAAAGACCAACGATTTAGAGACACCCCGACAAGACCATACGTAAACCACTATAACGTTTAGTACCATGTGATCGTCTAGTGTGTGCGACTCGGCTATAGACTAGACTCTACATGCAGTCCTAGTTCACTATAACCATTGGCTCTGATACCAATCTGTCACACCCTCAAAATCCACTTGCGGAGTTTTACCGCGAGGCGCATGACAAACCAGGATCCAAACCAACGATCACAATAAACAAGTCTAAATGAATATAAATGCAATTTCAAAACATAGTTTAAAATCCCCGTTTACAGCGGAAGCTTATTCAAAACAATTATTCAATAATAAACCAATGTTCAATGTTTGTAAATCATGCAACTCTAGCTAGACGCCGTACAGACGCGTGCGCCCTAGTTCCATTCGTGCTACCTTAGCGACCTGAGAAAACATGTAAAAGTTTACGTCAGCACAAAAATGCTGGTGAGTTTACAGGTTTTGTATCCAAGTACCAAGTCCACCTGTCCATACTATAACAAATAGAAAACCAGTATACGCTAGCTAGGCGTACGTTTTGTTACTACCACGATTGGAAAACCATTACTAACGCGAATACCAAAAGTATGCCCGATGTATGTTCCTGTTGTTCCTGTTTGAGACAATATGCACCCGCCGACCCTCCAAGTCGACGAGCGGGGTTGGTCACTCCCAATAGCGCTATTCACATTTCCCCGTTGTGCAAACCCGCACATTCATGGTTCCCCCCGGGACTTCCAAAGATCGTGTAGTACACAGTGTAACCCATAGTATGACAGAAATTACCAAATAGTCGTTTTAACACATGTTTTCTCCCCCGAAAGTATAAAACCAGTTTAAAAGAGGGGCCGTAAACTCACCTTAAGTTCCGTTACTCCTTAACCCGAGTAAACTCAGCTGCTATGCTAGTCCCGTAAAGCGGCGACCTAACATACGACAGTTACAAGTACTTAGACTAATAACCCGCAGCTAATTAGTCCCTAGATGTCCAGACCATAACCAAGTTCGTTTGAAAACACCGTGACTGTTTAACCGACCCAAAGTACAAGACTCGACATCCCATTGGTGACCCGAGACTCCCCGTGTTATGTTTACGCTCCAAAACATACAATAACGCAAGTACACTTAACATACGTTAACGCACAACAAGTTATAGCACATAGTTCACGTATCACCGAAATACATCCAAATATATGTTACCAAGTTATTAGACATGTTACGGGGTTCCTAGCATGTTACTACATGTTAAATCGGGTCTCGGAATGCTAATTTACACTTACAGCAGCAGTACACGCGATTAGGAAAAGTCAACTAGCATTTAGGAAAGTCAACTAGTGATTAGGAGTCCTATTCGCCCCTACTATAGGCGATTAGGGGCTACTCCCCTGAACTTACTAGTGATTAGGGCTATTCACCTGAACTTACTAGTGATTAGGGCTATTCACCTGAACTTACTAGTGATTAGGGCTATTCACCTGAACTTACTAGTGATTAGACCTCTACTCGCCTGTGTTATAGGCGATTAGCACCCTACTCGCCTATAACATAGGCGATTAGGAATGCTACTCGCCTGTAACCTTGCTGTTCCGGTTTTTCGCGCGTTTAACGCTCCAAATCAGATCCAGAACGTGTGTAACTACCCAATATCATCCCAAACACTATCCTAAACATGTTTAACCCAAAACCCTTCGTTCAACCTCGTATAATCAGTCCTGCATGCAACCAAGTAATCCAAACACCAATTCACATAGCATGCAACATCATACAAACACGCGTAATCATAACACTAATAACCGATTACTGAGATTTCTAGCATCATAATATCAATATCAGTTCTGACCTAACATAATAACACATCAATCCATCATCATGAATCATAAAAACCCTAGCTTTCTAATCATACACACCCATAACGCATGTATATTAGTTATAATCCGATTAACAACCCTTATTGACGATTTTCAGAAAGCTTTTTCGTTTATGAACAGGTCTGGACCATTAGGGATTGATTAAAAACGTTTACAAAGTGTTATGGATGAGAATCAAACCTTAGGATTATGAAAGAATGATGGTTAGACCTTGAAACCTTGTGTTTTTGATCAAAATCGCCTTCCAGAGGTTGTTTATGTGTTTGGGGCGGTTATGGGACGACTAGGGTTGATATTAGGAAGTTTAGGAGGTTAAGCATTGTATTTATAGGCGTTTCTAGTCGTCCAGCCCGTTACTAGCGAGTATGCAGCAGTTTCAGGCGATTAGGGCTTGTAATCGCCTGAAGTTCATGTGATTAGGGCCTACTCGCCCTTAGTTATACACGAGTAGGGCCTACTCGCCCTTAAGGGCTCCCTACTCGCCTCCCCTATAGGGGAGTAGACCTCCTACTCGCCTATAGGGTTTGGTCTTGTGTGTTTTGCGCGTTAAACCCCGTTTTAACATATGTTAATGCATATTCATGTACCGACAAGTCACATAATGATTGTAAACACATAACACAAGTAAATACACATATTTACACTCGTTCACCAATTCCCGGGACTCGAGACTCGTACGTTCCGTATGCCCTGACGATCCTACAAACCGTCACCGTTTGTACACTTGGTTAAGGACCGACATCTAACGAACCTCTAGACCAACATCCAATGATCTTCTAGACTAACCAATAGTTCCCGAACCATAACCCGACTTAACTAACCCAGTTAAGTACAATATACGCGTGACTCGCTAAGGTAGACTTTCATCTAGACAACGTTGTTAACCAGAATTTGCCGGGTGTCACAATACATCAAGATCTACAAGATCCCCTACATTTTTAGTTTTGTGATCACTAAGAAGGAAAGGAACCCTAACTTGTTTTGCCTTATGGCAAACATCACAAAGATTTGAATCAGACTGACCAATATTAAGAGAACACTTTAACACAGTTAGAATTTGACTAGAAGGATGTCCTAGTCTACTATGCCAAAGACCATGTTCACTTACACTATTAAAACACATATTGCTAACACTCACATTGTTACCAACAAAGTACAGACCATCCTGTTGTCTACCAGTCACCAGGATTTTCTTTGATTTGGAATCCTGAATATAACACTCATGTTCATTAAACAAGACATCTAACTTATTATCCTTAGCTAACTTATGTATAGAAACAAGATTAACATAGTATTCAAGAATAAGCAATACATCATTTAGAATCACACCATCAGCAGGTTTTATGTCACCAATTTTAGTAACTTTATCACTAGTTCCATTTGGGCGTTTTACTTCCATGTTATATTTAGACACATCAACATAGTTTATCATATGTTTATCACTTCCTACCATATGTTGATTAGCCCCTGAATCCATTATCCACCCATACAACAATGCATATTTAACCATACTAGAATAACAAACAACATAGACAGTTTGGTAAGCACAGACATACTAGAGAAACCATTCACAACAATAGAATCACCTCCAACATTAGAACTCTGAGGATCAACTCAGGTTTCTCACTAATAAGGTTCATCAACTTTGTTATCTGCTCAGATGTAAAAGGTGAACCAGATGAAACAGATGCACAAACATTGTTACTAGACACACTTGGTTTCCCACTATTCCAGTTATTACTGTTACTATTTCTAGTAAACTGATTATTATTTTTCCTTTTATCACTTGGTGAGTAACCAATGATTTCAAAACATGTATCAACAGTATTTCCTATCATGTTACAATGTGTGCACTTCAGATTAGGATTAGGGCCCCTATTAAACATTTTCCTATTATCAACAACTTGATTAGACTTAGCAACAAATGACATATTTGAACCCTTTGATCCACTACTAGCACCTCTATGAGATTCTTCTCTAGAGACAATAGCAAAAGCAGTTTTTACTGATGGTAGTGGATCACTGGTCAGTAATGTAGTCCTAACTAGCTGGTATATCTCATCAAGCCCCATCAAAAATTGCATATGTTTGATTAAACTATTAAAATCATTAAAGTCTTTTGAGGCTTGACAAGTGCACATAGTGTCACACCACGCCAATGGCGGAAACACGTGGCGTGACGTTCGAAGAGTATAATACCAAGATTAACACAAACTATAAGTAATTAAGAAAAGGATCATTTATTTAAACGTCGAAAGTAATTTCATGTTCGTACATTCTTAAAACAGCATAGTTTAAAAACCCAAAAGTAGAGGTTTCACTATTATATTCCAACCCGTGGAAAATAAAGGTAAAACTCCATCAAAATATCCGACGTCTTATGAGATCCCGCCCGCTGTAGCCATGTAGACTTCCAGCAAATTAGTTACCTGAAAGATATGTTAAAAATCGTCAATATATAAATATTGGTGAGTTCACAGGTTTTAATTTACAAAACATTTTAACAACATTGTTGGGAAATAAACACAAGTAGTGACTATTATAGGAGTTGCAAGTTTCTACAATCTACTTGAGCCCATAACCAAACCAAGACTAATAATGCCTCGTTCATAGTTGTTTCTCGGAAAATAACAACTTAGTTCAGAATACGTGCACCCCTGGCATACACAGTTGCATAAATCAACGCTATCGATTAGGGGTGGGCCTTGTCAGGCACCAATAGTACTATCCAAATATTCCTTCGGTTTTTGATTTCATACATACACACGAATAAATGGTTACAGTAACGAGGACTCACCCCGAGTGGCGAACAACAAACTCAAATATTCGAAATTTCACATTAAATAAATATACTAGGATCTTGTCGGGCCGAACATTGTCAAGTTCTTATACTTGCTTTTAACGTGTAATCGTGGTAGATTATTTACGTTAATTCTCACATGAATAGATTTTCAACACTTAGGAAAGTGTTAGGTATTTTCACCAAAGTTATATATTTTAGTTCATAAAATACATATTTTTATATCCACATTTAGACGCAATAACATATATACGTATCTTGTAGGAAGTTATACAACATACTTATTCGTCCGTTTTACATTTCGTCCGTTAACACGCCGTGATATAAATACGTCACAATTATTACTTGTACTTATATATTTTCATGTCCTGAATAATACAGGTTATTTATATATATTTTTATAGGAATAAATACTTGTCATATTATTATTTTTCCTACTTCCGAAATATATACTTTTGTTATTTTTCCTAAGTTTCCAACAATATGTTTTCTTGAAATTACTCAACCTCTAATTTCTACATATTTTACTTGGAAACTTTATAAATAACATTTTATTTTTGAAACAAGACTTGATTATTTATAACAAAATACGCCTAACACTTTTGTATTCTCATATATACAAAAGTGTTCACTTTTACACAAAATTTTGCGAAGTCTTTAAATTTCTAATTTTTTATAAAAACCTTTGTTTTCATATTTTTTCTAACATGTTTGGTGATTTAAATTTTTATGAACCCTTATTTTATAAAAATACATTTTTATACAAAAATACATTTTTGTAAGTTTACTTAACTTTTACAAAACAACCTTGGAAAGTTATCATCTACCATTTTTAACACCTAACTTTCCAAAGTCACATTTTTAGATCTAAGTTTTTAAAATATCATTTTATACCCCTTAACTTTTAAAGTTACAAAATAATACCTTTAACTTTCAAAAAGTTACTTTTTCTACCTAGATCTTTCAAAAGTGACAATTTTACACTAAACTAGTAAACTTGTTTTTATCAACTTTGTCAATATAACTTATTATTATGTTCTAACACTAATAATAGTTTAATGTGGTTCTACTTAGGTTAATAATATATGGATTTGGTGTGTTAAGTCCATGATGTCCAATATGTCCATTTTTAGTGTTTCAAAGTTAGTGTCTTTAAAGATGTAGTTTTTATATCTTCTAATATTTTTTAGTGCCATCATGTTATTATGTTTTAGATGGTTATATTATGATGATCAAAACCACTTTTAAGCGTGTTCAAGCTATTTTTATGAAAATCATCCAAAACATCTTCAAATACATGTGTATGTGAACTTATAAAAACTATAAAAATACTAACATTTTTATATGAAACCTTCGGCCATAATAATAATTTTATAGATCCATGATGAACTTGTAAAAACATATATTATTTCATGATCAAAAGCTTAGTTATATGATATGTCTAGATCTTTAACATATATATAAGATTTATGTTTACTTTTGAACTTATAAAAACAATAACAACCATCCTACAACTCACGACCCATTTCAATATTGTTACACCTCCATTTTAGTCATGTATAATATATATATTTTTATTATGTGAAAGTTTATTATCCTAACTCATGTACAACTTGCTTCAAACACATGTTAAATAAAAATATATATAAACAAGAAGCAAGATTAAGAAACTTACAACTAGCACAAGGATAAGGAAGACTAAAACTCAAGTGGAAATGGGGCTTAAGTGTGTCTTCCTATGGTTAAGCTCCAAGCTTCTTGTACACACTTGATTAGGGTGTGGTATGGAAGTGATTTTGTGAGTGTTTACTTGAAAAAAAAATTGGATTATGGACATATGAAGTGGCCGTACGTTTTGAATGTGGTTATGGATGCATTTTGTTTGTTGAAATGGTTATATTATAAAGCATGTGTAGATATTTTAAAGAAAATCATTTGTGGATTAGACAAAACCAAAGCATGCTTCTTACACCATCATTTTGGCAAGGCAAATAAGGAACCATAGGGTGGCTCTAGCCACACCTAAAAATCTGCCCAAATGTGGGGGTGGGTCGCACTTTTGTTTTGCTAAAATATCTTGTAAGTATTAGTCATAATTTAACTAGTTCGGTTAGGGTTTTCGGGGTTTTATCACGCGTTTATTACGAGCTATTTCAAACATATAATTGACTCCCAATTACCCTTAAACATAAGTTATTTTGGGCATTGGTAAGTTATTTAGGCTTTTATTAGGTGAATTTATAAGTTTCGCGCGTATCGGGTGCGATACGCGAACATTATTCATTACTGGGAGATTTGTGTTTGGAGTTTCTACATATGGTTTTGGAGTTCCAAAACACATGATATTTCATGGAAATTCCCTTTATTTAATATCCCGGATGTTCGGGATCGTTTTCAGTTAATCAATCGTTATCGGGTAATCACCAACGTCCATTCCGGACAAGTTTATTTGCACTCGATTTCGTCGTGCTTCAACATTAAACATGTGCATTCCTATGCATCTTATGGGGAATTTGATATTCTCTAAGGCTTAGTTAAAACAATTAGCACGAAGTTGCACTTAATTACGTTAATTACGAATAATTAGTTAGTACGGAATTACCTTAATTTTGTCGGTTGTCACACATAGGCAGTTGGACTATGGAATCAAATTGTTTTCACATAGTGTTCAACTTATGATAATACTCAGCAACAGAACTACCATTTTGTGTTAAACTATTAATTTTCTGATGCAAGTTAAACATAACACAACCATCAAATCTATCATAAGTTTCCCTAAGATCAAGCTAAACATCTCTAGCATACTTAGAAAACACCTAACCTAAGTACAATTCTTCACACACATAATTAATCAACCAAGATAAAACAACATAATTACATCTATCCCATTGATTAGCAAGTACTTCATCATCAACATATTTCGGAAAAGTTACATTAATAAAACCCAATTTATTCTTAGCTTGTAAAGTAAGTTTCATAGAATTAGCCCACACATCATAATTTCCAGTACCTTTCAGTTTAATGTTAATTATAGATAAGCTAGAAGTGTCACTGGGGTGAAGAAACAAAGGATCACTAATGTCAAGTTTGCTAACCAATGTACCAACTAAAGCATCTCCTCCTCTAGGGTTAGGACCTCCTTCACCCCCTGGATTCACAACAGCATCACCCATGATAACCACAAATAATAGTCACACAGAACAAACAATCAAGAACAGTTAATAACAGTCACTGGATCATCATACGTAATCATCTTAGCCATCCTCATATCCTGCATCTCATAACATACTGTCTCTGGCCCCTTAGTCAGATGCTCCCTAGGATACCTGTCAAATACCCCTAAATTCTCTGCAATCCGAGTCACATAAGGTCCCAAACCTAATCTACTCTTAGCTCCATCACGCGCACCCCTAGCAAACGAGGATAACAAAATAGTAGCCAGATTGGCCTCCCGTCGGCCGATAATACAATACAAACAGAAAGCATCGAGTACACTCACCTTGTCCCTGCTCCCCTTACGGGCGACAAGAGTGCACGCTAAGATCCTATGAATAAACCTAATAACTGGATCTCTAATCCTCGACTCCGTCACATTGTTACCAAACTCACCCACAGCGATAGTCTTCCAAAATTCCTTCAAATCCCTAGTAAGAATCGAACTCGACCTTTTCTTCTTATAACTACCCCTAAGTAACCGGCTAAATCCAGATGCCTTCACCTCTTGGTCAGTATAAATCCCAGCCACTACTGCAAACCTAGGCACACTAAACTCATACAATCGTCTGCCTAATGAGAACGACACTGCATGTTGCTCAAGAAATCTGTCAGCATTGTATCTAAAAGTGGAATAGAACTCAATGGTAAGCTCCCTGTACTGCGGTCGATCACACTCTAAGATAGCCATCCACTTAGGTCCTAACATCTCCTCCATCCTCTGATGCTGATCTAACACACCCATTAACTCCCAATTTATCGTCATGTGCTGTAACTCAGGGATCAACATATATTTCTGACAGTTCTCCCATTCCTTATAACCTATATCAAACTGCAATAGTGTGTGATCCTCTAAAACCCTGTCCTCAACAGGCTCTACTGGGTCCCCAGGCTGTGGCCTATCCTCAGGTAATGCATACCGAATACTCCTAGAAACCCCTGTAACTCGCGGTCCAGGCTCACCCCGTGGCCTCTGTTTAGGTCCTCTTTTTCGCTTGGCTCCCACGACCGCACTAGACGATTCCTCACCTGACATCCTGCAAGACAGATTAAAAACATACAAATCAGTCAGGTAAGCATAAATAAGCAACTATTTTTGGTATTTTAATTTTTCAATTTTTTTTATTTTTTATTTTATTTTATTTTTTTTAATTGAAAAACATTGCGACCGTATAGCATTTCGGTCGCAGTCGCACCTAAAACTGAGAACAGACAAATAA
Organism: Ambrosia x helenae; assembly: GCA_030844895.1. Taxonomy (NCBI): domain Eukaryota; kingdom Viridiplantae; phylum Streptophyta; class Magnoliopsida; order Asterales; family Asteraceae; genus Ambrosia; species Ambrosia x helenae. Next base: position 112,051,352 of record CM061233.1, on the reverse strand, counting down.
ATAAATAAAATTAAATAAAATTAAATAAACAAATCTAAAATAACTTGAAATTTTGGGATACCCATTATGGATATAATATTTAAAACATCCCCGCCCGAATGGAGATTGAGTACGGGCGAGGCGTTTTAAACCTGCAATTAATTCAAGACAAATCATCCCAACGACTCCTTAAAAACTCTATCATGACTACCACACAAGGAAATAACTTAAGCCTTTTCAACCTTCACTTCACTTCACTATCCATGCTCACCTACTATCAAACCATCACACATGCGCCGATTAATTACTTATGACTTTGCGCCTAAATATCTCATCCTTGCGACTTCAACAAAATGATCTTATTAAGTCCAAAACTTCAAACGACCCCCCCCCATACTTAATCCCATTTGTCCTCAAATGGCCTAGACAACACATCGGCTAATTGACTTAACATATCACCGCATTCAAAACCAAACTAAGACCATAACGCTAGTGAACGCCAATTCGCTTCAACTTATCATTATGCAATGTATCAATTTTCCGAAAAAACAACCATCCACGCTTGTAACAAACATACTTAGAGACCTTCTATTGTCACGCCCAAAACAAACTAAAGTGACACTATCGCCACCGAACAACCTTCTCAACTCAACTCAATAATGCAACGACTAAAGCGCCTAAACAAAAGAACCATTATATCAAACGAACGCCACGCCTTAGAATCAACACAACTAAAATGCCTAACAACATCGACTCGCCACATTATTAATAACCAAATACTAGACGACTAAGACCCGAACAACAAAAACACTGACAAAACGAAACAAGCATAAAAGTAACTCAGAAAAAGAATCGTACCTGCTCGAAACGACCTGACAAGATGAGACGACAAAGCAAATACAGGAAGGTCCAAGGTGGGTCAAGGTCGTGGGTTTGGAATTGGGTGGTAACAGGTAGTGGTCTGGGTCGGGTTAGGGTTTGGTTCGGGTCGGGTCTGGACAATAAGTAGAGGTGGGTCGGGTGCAGGGTGGAAGGCGGCAGCGGGTTAGTGGAAGAAGGGTGGGGTTTGTGATGGTGACAGGAGGGTTGTTGATGGTAGCGGATGGTGGTGATTCGTGGGTAGGGTGTGGTTTGAAGGTGGAAGTGGAAGGCGGTGGGTGGTTTGGGTTTGATTCGGGAGTGGGTTGGTGCGGCGGCGGGGTGGGAGAGGAAGAAGGAGGACGGCGGCGGCGGTTATGGTGGTCGGGTTATGGAGCAGAGATGGGGTCGGGGCGGTAGAGGGTTGGGTCGGGTTCGAGTGAAGCTGGTGATTGAGGTGGTGGTGAATCAGGTTGGTGGAGGTCAGCGGCGGTGATGGAGGCGGACGGTGGCTGGTTGTCTTGGAGAATGTGGTTGTAGGTTAAGTTAGGATTTGGTTGAGAACAATTTGGGGTTGCAGGGAAAGGTAAATGTGTTTTGGGAAGAAGTCAGTCACGTTTTTTTTTTGATCGCGTGTCGAGTGCTAATCAAAAAATATTTTAAAAACAACTCCTTAGCTACAAGGACTGCAGTATAGGGAGTAGGGTTGTCGAACCACGAGGAGTATGTGGTTAGTGTTGATAGCAATTTTATTAGTTAAACTAATTAATTAAAAATAATTTTATGAAGTAGAATGCTGTTGTGCTTGCAAAAGTTGATTAAATGATTTGAAAAGAAAACAATAATAATAAAGAAGTAACTCCCTCTAAACTTCAGGTTCTAGGTTTCACACAGTTTTCAGTTTATAAATTGGGAACCACATAGACATGGTTCTGGAAATTAGTTAATTAACTGGTAGCACAAGTTCTTGTCATCAAACCTATTATCTACCCAATTGTAAGCGTCAAGTCAACCCTCTTTATGTCACCCAACCTGCTACTAAGTTTTGTCATCAACCGAACAAGTTGTAAAGAAAGGACTCAAAACAAAAATCAATTGTTTAATAACTAATTCATCAAAATGTTTTATATGCTTGTCATCACACAAAAACACAATCCAATAATGAAAATAAATAAAAAAAATGCAAAACCTAATTGAACCATTCGTCTAGAGGAAGCTACAAAAGATTTAGCGTGGCATCTTGATCATCAAACCTTCCTCCTCAATTTTTTGCTTCGTGCGGCCGCCTAAAAAACTCCTCAATTTTGAGGTTTAGTCAGAATATATTCATCAAAATATCAAATGCATTTTTTGGGTCATGGGCCTTTACAAAGGGAATTTCACGTTTTGTATTATTATTATTATAAATAGTATTATGACCCCGTGCTCTCGACTCTGGTGTTCTTTACTTGATCAAAGTTGTTCGTTTACGCTCCAACGATCATGAGCACCTGCTCTCAAATGTTTGTGTCTCGATTAAAATTCTTTTGTTTTGAGCTCATTATCCACGAACACCTACAAAACACACGTACGCTATTAAATAACTAAGACCGACTAAAAGTACAAAATAAAATACTAAAATATATACAAAACTAACATATTAACTAGGTGTTTTCACCAACACATCACACCCCCACACTTATCTTTTTTCGTCTCGAAAAAATTATATATTTACTCTGTTTAAGACATTATCACAGACTAGCACTCCTGTTGCCCCGTCATACCTTAGCTAAGGTCCAAAGTCATACCCCATTTACAGATCAGCATTAGATGTTACAATTCAGCAAGTCAAATTGATTTCTATTTAAAAACAGAATTAACCCGACTAAACTTGACATGCTTCCGGCTTTTATTTTCATGCAACACACCCCTCACAATGTTTCACTCCACTCGGTTTATATCTGGACTAGCATGTAATGCGCTAGTATTATTCACTCAAAACCAAGTATGCAACTCTGTTATCATAGGCTTGTATAACAATCACACCTCAACTGTAAACAATGCACGTATCTAAAGGACTTACGGGTTTTGGGCTTAGGGTAAAGGTAGTGAATGTTTAGGCTGAATGTGGCTAAAATAAAATGGTGAAACAACTTGAATGCCAATCCTTATTCACGATACTGCTGATAATCACAACTTCGGCCATATTCGACCTATAACACATACTTTTATTTTTTTTCTTTTTCTTTTTTTTTCTCATATATATATATATATATATATATATATATATATATATTCTTCTTCTTTTTTACAACTTAAAACATAACTCAATCACTTGAACAAAACACAAACACAATGGATGTCATCAATTTCTTAAACAACGGCTAACGGGTCAATTTGGGTAATAGGTTTAATCAAATGAAAGGGTATAGGCTCAAATGGGCTACTAAGGGTGATTTTAGGTAAACGGGTCAAACATAACAAATAAGGGAGTATCAAAGGAAAAAGGGAAAACCTAAATTGCCTTTATCATCTATGTGCATATCTAGTCTACAACCTTAGCATGTATCAAATCACACAAGTTCTGCAACAGAGAAACATCTGGCCTACTCTCAACAAACGGAAATGTATATAAATCAATCTATCATCTAGTAGGCTCAAGATCTCACAAAAGTGGGGAAATGGGTTGCCGATGTGTGCATGTATTTATTACCAATAGCTTGTTAAACCTAGTCAAGCAATTCTAAATATTTTTCTTAAAAATACCTGCTGAAAATGGTTCATACTACTTTTCCACAAATTAGACCATGACTAAGGATCTACTGCCAAAACAATCAAGAGACAACTGGTACGTACTGAAAAAACTGCTTTATGTCTGATTAGAGTGCTTTTTAGGAACAATTTTCGAGACATTTTCTCGATTTTTTCAAAAAAAAAAAAAATTTTTGAATTTTTTTTAAAGACTCAAAAATAAATAAAACGAAGTTTCCCCACCCCCACATTTGAACGATACATTGTCCTCAATGTGAACTAGGGAATAAAATAAAACAGAAATAAAACTAATGTACAACAATAAAAGGAACAGACTCCCCTGGATATAGGCAGTGCGTGTATGAGTCCGTGCAGTTCCTCCCAATCGAGCCGTATAGCATTTCATTCGCGGCCGATAACTAAACCTGAAAACTAAGACTCAAAAGAAAAATAAAAACATAAAATTCCGGGATGCCTTATACACCGATAATGTACAGCTTTACGTTGCCTGAATGGAGATTGAGTACAGGCGAGGTTATGTGCTTGCAAGTTAAACTCCAAGCATTCCTAGAAATCAAAAGAGACTCAAAATACAAACTAAAAATAAAACAAAATATATAAATATAAAAAATGTACAAGAATCATACCTGATGTTCATTCACGGTGGTCTCAAAGAACATTTGCCTACCGAATTTCCAAAGTATGCTCGGTAGTTTACATGCCAAATAAACAGATGTTTAAAGATTGACATGTGAATTGGGCGCTTTTTGTTGTTGTGGAAGAACCATCTCACTCGCCTGTGCCCGATGTCTTGTAATCTCACATTCCTAATATTTGTCCTTGGATCTTCATCCCGAACCTTGTTTATGAAGGTAATCAGTGCGGGATGAGAGTTGTGAGAATCTTGAAAAAGACTTGTGACACCTGCATCAATAACAACAACAACCTTTTCTATTTGTAACTCTTCAACAAGTGAAGGATTTGGTGTGGTATTAGTCTCCACGACCTCATCCTTAACTTGAGAGTAGTCTTTGATATCATCAGGTAACGGAGATATGGACTCTGCTATATCAATCCTTGCCGATAACACCTCGCATTTAAAGCTCAAGTAATCAATTCTTTGTTGAATTGAAATGTTGGGTGTTGATAACAACTCCTCGACATTAGATAATTTCTCTTCGATTCGAGCGAGTTGCAATTCCTCCTTGCTTTGATATGTAATCTTTACACATTCTTCTTCATATGGAGGAAATTGGTATTGATTTTGAGGGTAACCTGGAGAATAACATAATTGTGAATTTTCATAATAATAATAATAATTCTCCTGGTTACCTGAAAATGGTGCCTCTTCGGGTTTATAGTCATAGTGACTATGATAGTCTTCTCGACATGGACTTGCCCGGTATCCTGATTTCAACATTTCATTCCAATATTCTGGATCATTCCAATATGTTGGGCAATCTTCATCTGTATGTATTTGTACACAATAGAAACAATGCGGATCTACCGGTGGTAAGGGTTTTGGACAATCTTTACAATCTTCAGTCCAGTGAGCGAAACTTCCACAACTATAGCATGGTTCATTGTCTTCATCAGCCCAATCCATAGTGTTCTACACCTGTAAAGGAAAAACCTGCACAACTAGAACACCCAAAGTGAAATCTAATAAAATTAAATAACACTTTTATATACACCTCTTTTTTTTTTTTTTTAATGTAAAGACAACTAATACTAAAAACACTAAGCGCACGCACTCCCCGGCAACGGCGCCATTTTGATCGCGTGTCGAAGTGCTAATCAAAAAAAATATTTTTAAAACTACTCCTTAGCTACAACTGACTGCAGTATAGGAAGTAGGGTTGTCGAACCTCAGGGAGTTTGTGGAAAGTGCTAAGTTACTAATTTCTAATTAAATTAAGATTAACTAAAGTAATTTTATGAAGTTTAATGTAAGAGTGCTGTAGTGCTGCAAAACGGTTTGATGATTGATTTTTTAGAAAAACAATAATATGGAAAAACGGTCACTCCGGGTTTCTGACTCGGTAACTGTAAAGACAATCTGAATTAACCTAGCTAGGCAATCACATAGACATGACTCTGTTTAAATTGTTCAACCCAATTCAACATCAAAACACAAATCACAAAGTTAAATTATTCCTAGTGCAAGAAAACCAAGAAACGATAACGAATTGTAATTGTGAAAATCAGTCAAACTGTTCAAATAAGTTAAACATACAACCAGATTCAAAGACACATAAGTATGTTCATGAAACCTGGTCCTAAAACATAGTTCAAAACAGAAAAGTCCTTACAAAATAACCGAATCTTTCACCCGGAGAAACCGCAAGATGATTAGCCTTGCATCTTCATGATTTCGGCTTCAAAACTTGTTCTGGATTGCTCTGGCATCAACCGGAATGAATGGAACTGCAAAAAGTACTCAAAATCGCCCCTTAGAAGCTCTGGAAGTCGAAGATTACATCCCCATACGGCTGATTAGGTTTTTATTGCGAAAATGGGCTTTTTATGGGCTGAAGAGTTATTCGCGACCCCATGAATAACTTCCTGACTTATTCGCGTGGCATGAATAAGTCATAACTTCGCGAGGGTAACAAGGGTAAATAGCTGGATTCATTAAGGGCAGTATAGTCATTTTGCAACCCAATTCAGTTATTCGCGGGGCATGAATAACTCCTGAGGTTATTCATGGGGCATGAATAAGTGATCTGACATATTTTATTTTCTTTTTATTCCTTATTCATCCATGCACTCGTTTCACCTCCAATTAGACTCTTTTTCTCTCGTTTTAGCTCACGAACACCTGCTTAACACCAAGACACAAATAAGTATCTAAGACACGATATTTACGAACGTTAAATGATTAAAAACTATACAAAACTACTATATAAATGTGATGCATTTGGCAACACATCAGTCACACAGAACAAATAATCAAGAACAGTTAACAATGGCTTACTCAGACAACACACAAACAAGAAAACCCTAATAGGACGAAGTCGTGTCAGTGTTCAGATAGTGGGTTCATCACTCTAGGGTGCCCACCTAGATCTTAACACAAGAGTCCCTTATTATCTAGGTAAATACTTATATAATACACAACAAACCAAACAAACAACACAAGACAGAATCAATACTAGTCCACCCTAACCCGGTCAAAGACTCCTAGACTCAACAAGACCAGAGGACAAGAAGACATACCAAGGATCCAAGCAGCAAGCCAGCAAAAATAACAAATAGCCAACTAAAGAAGGAAACAAGAAGACTTATAGCGTGCAAAGCTTCCAGCCCCAAACTCCAACGAGATCCAAGATCCAGGGCCAATGCCAACAATAGTTGACCAAACCATAGATCTACAAATAATACCAAACGACGAATAATAGACAAGATCTAAAAAGATCAGATCTACTATAAAACAATCAGTTCAAGATCTATAGATGAAGATCAAAACCCTAGACAACACAAGCAAAAAAAACAAGACGATTTAGACAAACTTGCAGCGGAAAACATAAAGACCTCATGATCAAGAGCCTTAGGCTCTGATACCATGTAGAAAAACTAGATCTAACAAAATATATCAAACAAACCACAACCAAACACAAAGAACAAAGAATATAGCGACAAACGGTGATCAAAATCTTATTAGTTTACCAACCCAAAAAAGACCCAACCAAACCCTAGAGCTCAGCCAAATCAGCTGAGCTCTTAAACAGTGATTCAAGATCTCAATGTTAACTGATTGTTTAGATCAAATAATAGAAACAAACATACAAGACTAAAGAAAGACTATACAAACTTACAATACTAAAACCCTAGATCTAAACGAGAGAAAAATACAGAAAAAATGAGAGAGATTGATGGATGAGAGAGAACATGAGGGCTTATAGACTTTCGAGATCAAATCTTGGCCATCAAACTCTAAAAAACACCAACAACATCTAAAAGCCCATAAGTTGGCCCATAGACCCAAGTGTTTATTAAGCCCACAACTCACAACCTCAAATCCATACTTAGCAAACATATGAGCCCAATATCAAATGTAACACAATAACAAGTTACTTAGGCCCAAATGTTGTGACAATTGAATTATTATAAAAATATTATATCTATTAACACGTGGACATATCAAATACATTAGGATCAACATACATTACACATTCCTTTCTTATTATATGACTTGCATTATATGTAGCCACTTGTATAATACTCTAGAGCTTATGCATAATCAGTTGTGCTCCATACTGTGGTTGAAGGGTGAGAACGATATTAGGAGCATGGACGTAGGATTGTGACAATTCGAAAGAAAACTTTCGTAAGATCATTGCAAGGGCAATTTTAGCTTCAAGCAATGCAAAGTTTTGTCCAACACAGATTCGTGGTCCCCAACCGAATGGAAAATAAATGACTTGGTTTTTGGTTGCCTTGGAGATTCCTTCAGAAAACCTTTCAGGCTTAAATTTATTGGCATCACTACCCCAAAGTTGTTCATCGTAATGGATTAGTATGATTGGTAATGCAAGTTGAATACCCGATGGTAGCGAAATTCCTCCCAATGTGATATCCTTGGAAGTTTTGCGAGCTAGTTGAGTAAATGGAGGATATAGCCTCAAAACTTCATAGAATATCATATTCACCTACGTCGAAAGGAATAAAAAAATGAATTGGAGACGTATAGTAGTATAGTTCATTATATTCAACAACTATCAAAACACTTACAATTTTTAGATGATTTAGCCCTTCTATATCTATATCTTGGTCTCCAAGAACACTCAAAACCTCTTCTCTTGCGCGTGATTGCCATTCTTGATGTTTACTCAACATAATCATCGTCCAGACAAGCAAGCTCGACGTTGTTTCTTGTCCAGCAAAGTAAAACAGTTTGCACTCTTCAATAACTTCATAGATAGTCATTCCATGACTCTTGTTTTTGATGTTGCTCGACCTCCTTGCTATTAGATTCAAGCATTATTCCTAACAAATCATCATAATTACCTTCTCCAGCCTTCATTGCCTTGAGCCTGTTGTGAATGATGCTTTTTATAGAAACACGTACTTCATGATCTATTGCTTTCATCCTCTTGTTCCTCTTTGTCGGAAGAAACCTATATCGGGTTTATAATTTAAACAATCCTTTCTTATTTAGTCTCCAGAATATTGTTTTATGGATATTAACTAACACGACTGGGAATTATGTACCTTGATCCGGGAATGTAAAGTGACTGTATTGCCTCCATTGAAAGCACACTTTGTTCTCTTATGAGTTCAAATATCCGAATTCCTTCTTGGTAACTACTTCCAAACGCGGTTCTTGATATCACGTCGCTTGTTAAAGCTTGAAGATGAGGCCAAACATCCAACTCACATGACCCATTCGACGAAATCATTTTCTCCCACTTCCCAATCATTTCACTACAACTTAAATGGAAAGCCGGTACCATACTCTGGGTACAAAACATTAGTTTCATTAGAAAAACACAAACTCTTTAAATTAATTTAATTATAAGTTTATATCATGGATTTGAAACTAAAATGTGGATATTGAAGTACCTTTAGCTTCTCAGCATGGAAAGCTGGATTGATTAATTTTCTATGCTTGACCCATTGATCGCCTTCATAAGTCACTAAGCCTGTTGCTAAATATTTTAGGAGTGGATTAGATCGTACCTTTGTAAAGTCATTTAACTTTGTTAATATATCTTTGATGATCTCTGGATCCATAATAGCCACTCTTGGTTCCCATCCCAACCATGTGATGAAACTTCTTCCTACAAAAACAAAATTCCAAGTAACACACACTTAATTAAAAGAGACAAAAAAACAAAGAAAAAAGGCATTTCAACTCTTGCAAAAGTAGTTGACTTTCATACCAAAATCAATGGCTAAATGTTAAATGGATCAGAAGACATGTAAATGAGTCAAGCTGCTTGTAAACTACTTGAGATTTGTTTGTTAAAACTTTATCCATGTCACTGTTGTCTAATCTATTTTGCCTTAGTACATAAACAAATTTTGAATGATAAGTAATATCGCGTCAAAAAAAAATAGTGACCAGGGGCGAAGGATATGTTGGGCCAGGGGTGGCCCTGGGCCCCCTGTTTTTTGGCGCAGTGGTATAAATTTGCGATTGTCATAGGTAAATTGAGTCTGGCCCCTGCCGATTTGCCACTACCGATTCAAAAAAATTAAGTCTGGTCCCTCCCGATTCAAAAACCAAACTTCGCCCCTAATGATGACCCAAAATGAAAACATAAAGGGTGTTGCTAAACACATCATTTCTCCTACGCAATTGATGGGTCCCTCCACCGTCGAAAAGTAATATCCCACTCACATGATTAAAAAATAAAAGATCGAACCCGTTGAAAAACCTGCCCTCTTTCCGGATGGTTTTGTGGTTCGAACCCGGGGTTTTCCTTTCCCAGTAAGGTCACTTGACCACTGGGCTATAGCCGTTTAAAAGAATAATAAATAAAAGATCGAACTTAATTACCATATTTTTGCAAAGATTGATGATTGAAAGCCGCAATGTGTGGCAGGACTTCATCTTCATCATCGATACTGATATGCTTAGATTTGGACCGTTGAATCATCATAGACAACTCTTTCATGTCCCCATACAACAACTTGTATTTGTTTCCATTGAAACCTTGATTCCTTAGGTACTTCTCCAGTCTATTTGGTCTTACCCAAACCATGTTTAGCATCTTCCATACACATAGTGTAACTACTATAGCACATGATATCACCACTGTGTTTGTTAGTGCATCCATCGATTTCATATGTGTGTGACTGAGGGGGTGAGAGAGACTTGGTTAATGCGAACAATATCATAGATCGCTTTTGAATGAAAAATATTTATCTTGAAAGTTCAAACAGTTGAAAATAATGACATATGCAATGACACAATACATGTCCTTGTCATTTTCCTCTTTCTTAGAAACGTCTTGTTGTCTCCATTTATATGTAGTTACGTCTGATACCCGTTCTTTACTATAACCTCGAAACATGTACCATCAATGACAATTTGACAAATCATTATATACTAGCGAGGAACCCGCCGGATGTGACGGGTGGACAATTTCACTGTAACAAATGGTTATATACAAGTATAATTAGATAAAGATAACTTAAAATAAATGTAGCAATAAACATAATGCATGCAATATGTGATGTATACATGGGAAATATAAAATGTATACGGACTATGTATAAAATTAAATTTAAAAGCTCACAATGACCAAAAACATAATTTAAATATACTAAATGTTGAATCTAATGTTTTCGTAATTTTGAATTTTGATAACAGAAAAAGATAGTGAAACAACTAAAATACTAAACAAATAATTAGTGTAGATCTCAGAAGGTTCACTGACAAAGCACATTATTTATAAAATACATAAGTTTAGACAAATCACTAAATTTAATGTAATATGTTCGTACGTATACCAATAAAAATTTACTTTCTTTAAGATGAACCAACTTCACCCAAATACGATATGATACTATTTTCTAGCATGACTTTAAATGTGTATACAATTCAAATATGCTCAGTGACATATAAAACCATCGGTACTATGTGACTTTTGTACGCATACATCATATGTTAAACTTCTAAAGCAGAATTAACATTTTAAGACGTACAATGTAAATATGATGTTTATGTATATAAATAATGACTCATGGAGACATCTTGAAGAAAAGAAAAAAAAACTTGTGAAGTTGTATGCCTTCATCGGCTATTATTCTTCTTGCAACATCTATAACAAAAATACACAATTGGTACGTATTTATTAGATGTGTGTGTATTATTATACGCATAATATCGTGGACTTAAATATTGTGGGATGACTGAAATGATTTTGTTTCTCTAAACACGACTTAGATAGAAAATATATTTTAATCACTTACAAAATAGTGAACAAAAGTCTCTTACATATTGGTCAAGCAAAATAACTACTAGTCTCTCTGCAATGACGTCAGGCCGGCTGAAGTCGACCGTAACAAATATTGTGTTAGTTCATGTTGTGTGAGTGATGAAAGCATAACGTGATCAGCTATCTCGTATTAAGTCGTCATTGTTATTTGTAGACAAATAATGTATACTGGATTAAAAATTGTAATAATTTGAACAAAATGAGAGAAACTTTTGGTAATCCATGATTCACATACAGATTTTGAATACTACCATATCATGGATCAAACTATGAAAGGGTAAAAATTACGATAGGAGTGAAGGACTGAAAATCTGTTCACGATTAGAACCATAAAAAAAAATATAAATTATAAGTAGAGGATCACGAAATATGTACCTGTTAAAATGACATATTATTATACAAACATAATATTCTGATTAATTATACAAGAACTATAACATTTTGCATAAGACTTGTTTTGCAGGCCTGATGATAAGGAAGCCCAGTATTCGGCCCAGTAGCATGAGTCCAGTAGATGTCTAGTTGCTGTATTGTAGTGGTAGATGTCTAGTTGCTGTATTGTAGTGGCCCACATAAAGGTGTTATTATGATTCAGTCCAAGGCCCAAGGCCCAGTTTGATATCTGGGTATACGAAGTGATTACCGAGTCTACGTGGCGATCCATGTGATGCTGATCCAACGGTTTAAGATGAGCTAAAGTGTGTTAGTTTGATTGATCAGACGGATTATATAGGTTCGGGTGTACTTCTTACCGAACCTATCTCTTCAGCTATATAAGAGATTTCTCTCTCATCTGATCATTCTTTAGCTTCTTTTGTACGAGTCATTTTCTTTTTCTCTCAGTTGTTCATCAGTCTCTTTCTAGGGTTTGTAAGGATCAATATCAGATTCATCTCGAATCTGGTACGAGTTTATATCCAGTTACAAACTAGATCAAGAGTGTTTGATTTAGAGAGTTGTTTCCAGTATTTTGTAATAGTCTTGATTCTGTTCTAGGGTTTAATCTTTTGGTTTGGGTTATTTGATTCAATAAAAGTATTCTTTATATCTGGTACCATGTATTTTGACATGGTATCAGAGCTCTAGGTTAGATCTGGTTCTGATACTGGTTTTTTGATATTTCTGGGTTATTGTCTTCCGTTGCCTCTGATAGTTTCAAGAAGCTGATTGGTCCTTGTGATCTGTGTTGGATCTGGACTTTGGAAAGAAGTTGTAGCTGATTGCTGGATTGGAGTTTTTTATTTTTGCTTCAATTGCACTCACGACTGTGTAACCCTAAGTGAAGGTTACATAGTTGTGGGTTTGGCGAACCCTAACTTGGGCTTGTTTGGTGAGATCGTTCCACTCTTTTAATTTTCTGTTTAGAGTTCGTTAAGGAGTCGATTGTTCAGGCTGAGTTCCTGATTTAGCTAATAGGGTTCTTGGTTGTGTTAGATCTTAGGAAGGCTCCCTCGTGAGGACCTGGGTCGGTACCCTTGAGGAACCGGCTATCTGGATCACCAGCGAGGCTTCGCCAGTGTGTGTTTTGTTTTTGATGTGTTGTTGTGGTTTTCTGGTTGTCTTTGTGTGATAAGTGTGTAGTGATTACTTGTCTGATCGTGATTTGATGTGGTACTTGCTATCTGATTTTGATTGTTAGGTAATTTGTTGTGATTTTTACTGTACATCATGGATGATCAAGAACAGACAATTGTTGGACCAAATGGTCAAGATCAATTGGTTGGAGGTGGTGGGGGTGACCCTGCTGCCGAAACATTGATCAGTAAATTGGATATTAGTAATCCTCTGTATCTACATGCATCAGATTCTACTAATCTCACTATTACTAATATAAAACTTAAAGGCTCAGAAAACTATACTGTTTGGGCTAACAGTTTAACACTTGCTCTTCAAGTTAAAAATAAATGGAGTTTTATTGATAAAACATGCATTAGATCTGAAACTGACCCTGTGCTTGCTAGACAGTGGGATAGGTGTAATTCAATTGTTCTTACATGGATTTTAAACTCTGTTAGTGAAGATTTGTATATGGGACATGTTTTTTCTAGAAATGCTTGTGATGTTTGGTTAGAATTAAAAGAAACGTATGATAAAGTTGATGGATCAATTGTGTTTGATTTGTATCAGAAAATTAATTCCTTCACTCAAAATGGTATGACTGTTTCAGAATACTATCACAAATTAAACATTATGTGGAAACAGTTAGACCAAATTTTACAGTTACCTGCTTGTACATGTAATGCTGCTAGGGAATTCAATAATTTTAGTAGCATGATTAAATTGATGCAGTTTCTGATGGGGTTAGACAATGTGTACCAAAGTGTGAGAACTAACCTGTTAATAAAGGATACTTTACCTACAGTTAAAGAGGCCTTTTCTATAGTATCTAGAGAGGAGTCTCACAGAAACTCCTCCCTAGGGTCTAAAAAGAGTCAACCTATGGGTTTTGTGTCAAAAACAAGTCAGTCTGTGGATATGTCTAAAAGGATAACTAAGAATTATAATCCTGTTTCTACATACCTGTTTCTACATTGACTAGTGATCAATTGTCTAAGCTATTAAGCTTAATATCAGAAAAGACTGTTGATCCTCCTCAGAGTCATAATGTATCAGGTAGTTTGTTTTCTCCCTTCTGTGCTAATGTTTGTGCCAAACCTGTTTTCTGTTTTAATGTGGGAGGTAATAGAATAAGAGTGGGTTGGATAATAGATTCAGGAGCAAATCAACACATGGTTACTAGTGAACATGACTTGACTGATTACATAGATGTTTCTGATCTAAACATACAAGTTAAACATCCTAATGGGACTAATGCTTTGGTTACTAAAATTGGTACTTTAAAATTAAGTGACAAAGTAACTTTGCATGATGTGTTTGTTGTTCCTGACTATTGTGTGAACTTGATTTCTGTTCATAAGTTGGTTAAGGATAATCATCTGTTTGTTGGTTTTGATGAAAATAATTGTTATATCCAGGACTTATCAACAAAGAAAGTCCTGGTGACTGGTAATCAACTAGAAGGGTTATATTTTTGTGGAGGATCTTTTGTTAAAAATAAGGTAGGTCTCACAAATAGGGATTATGAATTATGGCATGGTAGGCTGGGACATCCTTCTGATATTGTTATCAAAAAATTAGAAGATGTCCTTGGTGTCAAAGTCTCTCAAAATGACAACTTACCTTGTGATGTATGTCACAAGGCTAAGCAGCATAGAGAGCCTTTCCCTCTCAGTGACCATAAGACCTCTGACTTAGGTGAGTTAATTCATCTAGATGTCTGGGGGCCTTATAGGGTTGCTAGTAAGGAGTGGTTTAAGTACTTTCTGACCATAGTTGATGACTATTCCAGAGCTGTGTGGGTATGTTTAATGAAAACTAAAAGTGAAGTTTTTGAACATGTTCAAGATTTTGTGTGTATACTTAAAACTCAGTTTACAAAAAATGTAAAGTGTGTGAGAAGTGACAATGGGTCTGAATTTGTCAATAACCAAATGACAAATTATTTTAAGTCATTGGGTATTGTCCATCAGACCTCTTGTGCATACACTCCACAGCAAAATGGAATAGTGGAAAGAAAGCATAGACACCTGCTTAATGTCACTAGATCACTGTTGTTTCAGAGTAATTTACCTGTTAGATTTTGGAGTGAATGTGTATTGACTGCTTCCTATCTGATTAATAGGACACCATCATCTGTACTTAATGGAAGAACACCCTATGAACTCATCTATGGTTTTAAACCCTTCCTAGGTCACCTTAAGTTGTTTGGGTGTTTATGTTTTGCAACTATACTTAATGAGTCTGATAAGTTGAATGAGAGAGCAGAAAAATGTGTTTTTATAGGTTACTCAAATGAGAAAAAAGGTTATAAAGTGTTTAGTCTTGAGTCCAAAAGTGTTTCTTATACAAGAGATGTAAAGTTTTATGAAACCATTTTTCCATTTAAAGACAAAGATGTTTATAAAAAATTTTGTGAAATAAACATTCAAAACTTAGACTCATTAAACTTTTTTGATTTGTATGAAAATGAAACACTCAATCAACCTAAACTGCCCAATGATGAGGGAGGGGTGATAGGTAAGGAAGAGCTAGAGACACATGGGTCTCAGCAGTCTCCTACTAAGCACAATAACCTGGATGAATGTTCTAGTTCTCAGGTTAATGATGCAGTTGGTAGTGATGACAGGGCTGAGCATGTGACACCTAGTGTTGAAAATCATGAATCTGAGGGTAGTGACCAACAATCTCAGACCATTAGAAGAAGTTCTAGGAGTTCAGTTCTTCCTAGAAGGTTAGATGACTTCATTGTAGAAGGGAAGGTTAAGTACGGAGTCGAAAAGGTAGTTAATTACTCAAATTTAGCATGTGAACATAGAGTATATGCTAGCATGCTAAATAAGAGTTTGGAACCTAGAAACTTCTTTGAAGCTTCTAAGGATCCAAATTGGGTAGCTGCCATGAATGAGGAAATAGAAGCCCTTAATAGAAATAACACATGGACTTTAGTTGACTTACCCAAAGGTAGAAGTCTTGTGGGTTGCAAATGGATCTACAAGATTAAATACAAGTCTAGTGGAGAGATAGATAGATTCAAAGCTAGACTTGTAGCCAAAGGGTATAGTCAAAAACAGGGAATAGACTTTGAGGAGACTTTTTCTCCTGTTGTAAAGTTTACCACAGTTAAATGTGTTATGTCTGTAGCAGTTCAAAACAGTTGGAAACTTTTCCAATTGGATGTGAATAATGCTTTTTTATATGGTGACCTACATGAAGATGTTTTTATGTCATTACCAGAAGGTTACTTTTCTGGAAATGAGTCTAAAGTGTGTAAATTAAATAAGTCACTATATGGGCTAAAACAAGCTCCTCGAATGTGGAATGAGAAGCTTGTTGGTGTTTTGTGTAGTTCTGGTTTTTTACAAAGTAAATGTGATCATTCTCTATTTGTTAAGGTTTCAAATGGTGTTATTGTTTTACTGCTTGTATATGTGGATGACATAGTGCTGACTGGTAATAGTCTTAGTGAATTAGATAGTGTTAAGAAATGTCTTAAAGACAGTTTTCTTATTAAAGATCTTGGAGAATTAAAATATTTTTTAGGGATAGAAGTATTATCACAAGGTGATAATATCTGTTTATCCCAAAGAAAATATTGCTTAGACCTGTTGACTGAGTATGGCATGTTAGCTTGCAAGCCAGTCAGCAATCCTTTAGAGCCCAATCATACCTTGACTGCAATCTGCTCTGAACATCCTAAGTTGTTGACTAATATCACTGGATATCAACAACTAGTAGGTAAATTGATATATTTGGCTCACACAAGGCCTGATATATCTTATGCTGTACATTTTTTGAGTCAGTACATGCATAAACCTACTGAAGGACATTTAAAAATAGCTTTGAGGTTGTTAAGGTACTTGAAAAGGGCTCCAGGAAAAGGGATTTGGTTTAGGAAGAGTTCTTCTTTTGATCTTGTAGCCTATTCTGATTCTGACTGGGCTAAATGTATTGATACAAGAAAGTCTGTTACTGGTTTTTGTGTTTTCCTTGGAAAGTCTCTTATTTCCTGGAAAAGCAAAAGGCAGTCTACTGTGGCTCGTTCATCAGCTGAGGCTGAGTATAGAGCAATGTGCTCTACTGCTTGTGAGATTCTTTGGCTTGTAAATTTGTTGGCTGAGTTGCAGGTGAAAATTGTATTACCTGTTACTTTGTTTTGTGATAATAGTGCTGCTATATCAATAGCAGCTAATCCTGTCTTTTTTGACAAAACCAAACACTTTGAGATTGATCTATATTTTTTAAGAGAATTGGTTTCTAAGGGAAGTGTTAAAACTGTTAAGATCAGTTCTGAAAACCAGTTGGCTGACATTATGACCAAGGGGTTAAGTGTTGGTCAACATGATCAAATATGTGAGTCTCTTGGGATGTTTGACCCATTTGGTCATTAAAGGTTTAGTAGTTGTTTTGACCCATTCAGAATATTTTGTTTGAGGAGGGGTGTTAAAATGACATATTATTATACAAACATAATATTCTGATTAATTATACAAGAACTATAACATTTTGCATAAGACTTGTTTTGCAGGCCTGATGATAAGGAAGCCCAGTATTCGGCCCAGTAGCATGAGTCCAGTAGATGTCTAGTTGCTGTATTGTAGTGGTAGATGTCTAGTTGTTGTATTGTAGTGGCCCACATAAAGGTGTTATTATGATTCAGTCCAAGGCCCAAGGCCCAGTTTGATATCTGGGTATACAAAGTGATTACCGAGTCTACGTGGCGATCCATGTGATGCTGATCCAACGGTTTAAGATGAGCTAAAGTGTGTTAGTTTGATTGATCAGACGGATTATATAGGTTCGGGTGTACTTCTTACCGAACCTATCTCTTCAGCTATATAAGAGATTTCTCTCTCATCTGATCATTCTTTAGCTTCTTTTGTACGAGTCTGGTACGAGTTTATATCCAGTTACAAACTAGATCAAGAGTGTTTGATTTAGAGAGTTGTTTCCAGTATTTTGTAATAGTCTTGATTCTGTTCTAGGGTTTAATCTTTTGGTTTGGGTTATTTGATTCAATAAAAGTATTCTTTATATCTGGTACCATGTATTTTGACAGTACCTTACAAGATAAATAGCAATAACCATAACAATATCAAGTTTCAATCAAACATCAAGGGAATCTACAATATGGGTTAGGATTAAATACACAATGTAAAAAATAGTAAGCCGTATGAAGGGTATCAAACGGACTTTGATTGACCTCCTTCAAGCGGCATTGGAATCATCTCATCGAACTCTACAATCTTAGTTTTTAGGTTTTTTGTTCTTTAGATTTTTAGTCTGTAGTTTTTAGAATTTGTGTTATATCATTGTGTATTTTTATGTGGTATCATGTCTATTTTTTATGTATATCATTATGTCATTTTTTAGACTCATTGTGTCTTTGTTTATTCGACATTGTGTTATATTTCTCGGTATTATGTTATATTTTGTGACTCATTGTGTTATATTTCATGATCCATTTTGTTTTTTGTATCTTTCTCACCGTTTTTTTTTTTTTTTTGCACTATGTAGGATAATTTGATGCTCTACAATATAAATCATAATTATTGGTGTTTAAATTATAATTTCTCTTTAATAATTTGGTATTCACATTTATTATTGGTGTTTGCATGAAAATTTATGTGTTTACATAAAGTACATTTGTTTATATTGGATACCTATCCTAGATTATATACCCTGTATTATTTTTATAATGGGGCGTCATTGTAATTTATATTCAGAATTACCATCCTTTACAATTTAATCATAAATTTAAAAATATATAAGTTTACATATGTGTGTATATTCAATTTATATACGTATATACAATTTGACGTATAAATATGCTGCCATGATTAAATTTTTTTATATTTTCTTGTCTGGATATGATATGATGAAAGCATAGAATAACATGGATCATAAAATGTAATCTTAAATAAAATCAGTTATCATTTGATATAGAATTTTATCTTAATAAAATATATATACTTGTATAGAAATGCTAAAAAAAAGGGTTAAATATCCCTTATTCTCCTATCTATATTATCTCTTCTATCTCACATAAACAAAATTCAAACAACAATTTCCTGCTCTTACGCAACAACTATGAAAACCTCTGACACATTTCTTCTCTATCTATCAGCAATAGACATCGACAACAATGGTGCTTGTTCTTTCTCTACTATTTGTTGTACGATAATGGGTTAGGGTTAGAGTGGGTGGTGGTCGGAAGTTTATGGTGGTGGTTTGTGCGATGGGTTAAAAGGTGATGTGGTAAAGTGTGTGGGTTGTGGAGTAACGGAGGTGGGTTGTTTGCTTGCTAGTGTTTTAAAGTTGACAATGGTTATGGCTGTGGGAGGTGGTTGGGTTGAACGGTGGTGTAGAAGGTTGTAGGGAGTGATGGTGTCGTGAAAGTGGTGGTTGAAGGTTGTACATTGTAGGTGATCGGAGTGGGTAGTGGTGGTGGTTACAGATCTGGTCATAAGCCACGTTGGTTAATGTTTGACACTTATGAATGCCACATAAGCATAGAACTAACGATGTTAGTCATCTGACTAACTGGGACCATTGTAGGAAAAAAATGATGAAAGTTGAGACTGTCAGTGCATATTTTCGTAGTTGGGACTGTCAACGGCCAATGACCAATAGTTTGGATTATTTAAATCCATTACTCCTAATAAATAAATAAAAAGATTTACGCCCATGTCATTATAGCCTAGTGGCATTCTGAGGGGTAGGATAAGGCTTAGGCCGTGGGGTGTCGTACTGACGGGGAAGGTGCCACCTCCTCATCTTTGGCCACATCATCACTGAAGAAGAAGAAGGAGGAGGAGGACGAGGACGACGAGGAGGAGGAGGAGGAGGAGGAGGAAGAGGAGGAGGTGGAGGAGGAGGTGGAGGAGGAGGAGGAAGGAGAGGAAGAAGAGGAAGAAGCTAGAAGAAGAAAAAGAAGAAGACGAAGAGGAAGAGGAGGAGGAGGAGGAAGACGAAGAGGAAGAGGGGGAGGGGGAGAGTGAGAGAGAAAGGAATGAAAAGAGAGATAGAGAGGAAGAGGACGGAGAATTCCCCCGTTGGCACCGATCTGAGGACGGGGGCGGGGGCCGGTGTTCCCCAAGGGGGAGGCTTGCCACCTCAGCCCACCGATGCTCTTCCCCGATCCACACCCCACCGTCTTAGGGATCATTTGTTCCTGGGTTCGATTCCCACAATGGGGTTTTCCCAAATTTATCTGGTTCCTCCTGAATTGGTGTATATGCATTATTGCCTAGCGAAGATGGATATGATCAGGTGTTTTCACTGGTGGTACAATAATACTTTAGTGGTTCATCAATTATCCAAATTTGTCGTTAAAAAAAATAAAAAGATTCACACTATTATTGTAGTGAC
This sequence comes from Ambrosia x helenae, assembly GCA_030844895.1. Classification (NCBI taxonomy): domain Eukaryota; kingdom Viridiplantae; phylum Streptophyta; class Magnoliopsida; order Asterales; family Asteraceae; genus Ambrosia; species Ambrosia x helenae. Next base: position 112,030,908 of record CM061233.1, on the reverse strand, counting down.
AAAGCAATCAAACTATAACTATAAAATTAAAAAATAATATAATAAAAATGGTGGGGTTTAATTGGGAGTAGCATTTGTATTATTTGAGATAGCGGTAAGGTTTTATCTCGTCTTATCCTTATCAGACCCTACCTATAGATGAGACATTATTAATTAGGTATGTTTCTTAATTTGATTGCATGTTATTAAAAAACAATTAGTTTCAAAAGAATATATAATAGTGTTTACACAAACAAAGAGAATACGTTAAGGCATCTATAACTGAACTTGTAATAATTGTGTACATCGAATTTTTCATTTTGCAGGTCATGTTAACATACATTACAATAGAACCTTATAGATGTTAAGTTGGTTGATGTTTATAGTGGTTGCAAAACCGAGACTGAAACTCGATGATTGAGGAAGAAGAAGTCCTGTTAACATACATTACAATAGAGCCTTTGTTCCATAAAGGTTATAAGCAGATTTAACGGATTGCATGATCGGCTGATCAATATATGCGTACATGCAATTGATTTAAGGTGTTGTTTGTTTTTTCTGCATGAAAAGGTCTGCAGTCTGCGTACCACATCTGCAGACATCTACAGGAGAAGAGGTGGACCAAAGGTCTGCAGTCTGCAAGAAGAAGACTGTTTGTTTGTTAATTTCTGCAAGCTGCTGAAATAAACTGAAATTTAAATAAACTGATTTTTTACAGCAGTCTGGTGGTAGACGGTGGTGGTGGTGGGTGGTGGACGGTGGTGGTGGTGGTGGGTGGTGGTGGTGGACGGTGGGTGGTGGTGGTGGTGGACGGTGGTGGTGGTGGTGGATGATGGTGGATGGTGGTGGACGGTGGTGGTGGTAGGTGGTGGTGGTGGACCGTGGTGGTGGTGAACCGTGGCGGTGGTGATGGTGGTCGACGATGGTGGTGGTCGACGGTGGTGGTGGTGGTCGATGATGGTGGTGGTTGACGGTGGTGGTGGTGGACGGTGGTGGTGCTGGTGGATGGTGGTGGTGGACCATGGTGGTGGACCGTGGTGGACAGTGGTAGGTGGTAGGGCTGCAAACGAACCGAACGAACACGAACAAGGCCTTGTTCGTGTTCGTTTGTTAAGGAAATTGTGTGTTCACGAACAGTTCATGAACACTTACCGAACGAGTTTTTTTGTCCGTGTTCGTTTGTTAAGAGAACACTCGTATTCGTTTTCGTTTGTGTTCGTTTGTTAAATTTGTTCACGAACGCACACGAACGTTAATGAACACAAACGAACAAAAAGAAGTGTTCATGAACGGAAACAAACGTAAACAAATCTATATTAAATTTCGATAAGAACGAAACATATACTTAGCAGTGAGCGTGAAGACTAAAAGTAAGGTTATTGATCTCATATAGTCATATATTTACCTGCATAAATTATATGTTTATTTATTTATTTAGGTAAAATAAATAAAAATAAAAGAATATAAAAAATTATAAAAATTAAAAACCCTATTAAACTATTGAACACAAACGAACACATTACCGAACGTTCACGAACATAAACGAACGAATGCGGCCTCTGTTCGTGTTCGTTCATTTATTAAACGAACGAACACAAACGAACTTCCCGCCGAACGGTTCATGAACTGTTTACTGAAAGTTCGGTTCGTTTGCAGCTCTAGTAGGTGGTGGTGGACTGTGGTTAGTGGTGGTGGTGGACGGTGGTGTTGGATGGTGGTGGTGGTCGACGGTGATGGTGGTGGTGGTGGACGGTGGTGTTGGATGGTGGTGGTAATGGACGGTGGTGGTGGTGGGTGGTGGTGGTGGTGGCGAGTGAGGAGAAGAGAAGTGGAGAAGACCTTTGAAGACCTTAGAAGACTTTGGAACAAGTCTGCACCAAGAAGAGGTCAGGAAGACCTTTTTGAGTGAAAGGTCTTCCAAAAAACAAACAATCTGCAGACCCCAAACGTCTGCGCGCGTCTGCGTGGCGCAGACAAAAGAGGTCAGAAGTGCTTCTGAGCAAAAAACAAACAGCACCTAAGTATTGAGTAATTGCATTATTCTTTTCTACAGATCCACAACTCCTAGGCGCAAGGCGCAAGCCTCAATGCCTTATGCAACATGAGGCACAGGATGTACAAAAGGCACAGCCGAGGCACACTTTTTTGGTGAAAACAACTAATGCATGCGCCTCATGTACATGCCATATTTTTGTGTAACAGATTGTGGTATATCATGCCATTAAGGTTATACATGTATGTAATTTCAATATTAAAATATATATAAAGTTTATTTGTGTCTAAATATTGGGTATATGATCCTAGAAACCTATAGAATATATAAACAAAATACATAATAATGTTGTGCCTCGCATACGAAAAGCCCGCCACTTTTGCGCCTTGATTTTATGTAACATCCCGAAAATAGTGAGTTTAATAGTTCGGGTATGTGAACGGATCTAAAGATATTGAATGAATCGGTTAAGAAGTTTGACGCCTATATCTCGGTTTAAAGACATTTGAGTGACCAGATTGTCATTTATTAAAGACATATATAGTTACTTTGGGTTCAAAATGGTTATAGTCTATTGTGAAGGGGCCTTTAGGAAAATTGTATTGTTTTCAAACAAATTATATATGGCCAAAACCCTAGGACATATGTGTGCTAGGTGTGTGACGACAGAGAGAGAGACTTCGAGAGAGAGAGAGAGAGAGAGAGAGAGAGAGAGAGAGAGCAGGAAGGAGGATGAGCCGTGGTGGTGGTTCACGGTGGTTTTCGGTGACTTCTACTTCGCTAAAAGGTAACCTACTACACATCTTTTATACACCCGTTTATTCATGTTCGGCATGGTTTCGCTAGAATGTGGTTTTGTGGGTAGTGTGGAGTTGCGAGGAGTGCAATGGTGATGTTGGTGATGACCGGGATATGGTGGTGGTGAGTGACGAAGGTAAGGCTGGTTGGTGGTGTTCGGTTATGGCGAAGCGGTGTCGGTACGAGTGTGTAATAGCCGTACATTTATTGGTCAACCTTGTATATTTGGTAAAATGAGAATTAGTCTCTTGGTCAAACTTGTATATTTGGTAAAATGAGAATTAGTCTCTAAATTAGGAGAGATGTAATGTATTATATATACTCTTGATGTGGAATGAAGTCAGACAAGAAATTATCATAATTATCATGGTATCATCTTGGTAACTGGTCCTCTTTCTTCCTCACAAGGTCGCCGCCCACACACCTCTGTTTCATTTTTTTTTTCATCACCACCCTCTGCTATAACCTTCTGTCCTACCTCTGCTTCTACACTTTCTTCCCTTATCTCTCATCCGGCTGCCATGGACCCCAAGCTCCATCCAGCCATGACCATCACAAACATCCGCAACTTTATCCCCATGGTTCTGGAAAAAGAATCGCCTCACTTTCCGACTTGGCTGGAACTTTTCCAGATACACTGTCGAGCCTACGAGGTCATCCTACACCTCTCCCCAAAACCCGCCGAAACCGCGTCTTCCTCGTCATCTGAAACAACGGAAGCTGACCCGAAGACTGCTCTTTGGAATCGGCTGGATGCTCTTGTGCTCCAGTGGATATACGGGACCATCTCGAGTGAGCTCTTGCACATCATCTGCGTTCCGGGTCAGTCGGCTTTTGACGCCTGGTCTGCACTTCAGCAAGAGTTTAATGATAATAGCCACACTCGTGCCATCTTCCTAGGCCAAGAATTCGCTAATCTGAATCTCGCCAATTTCTCCTCTATGTCCGAATATTTACAGCGTGCGAAATTATTGGCTGACCAACTGCAAAGCCTCGGGTCTCCCATCAACAACCGTATGCTCGTGCTTCAAGTCCTCACGGGCTTGACCGAACAGTTTGATGGGATATCCACAGTCCTGCAAAACCGTGATCCACTTCCGGACTTCTCTGAAGTGCGTTCCCGTCTCACCAATGAAGAAGCAAAGAAGAAACGTCAGTCGGCAGCGGCTGCTCAGATCTCGGCTACCGCTTTAGCCGCTGTTGCAGCCTCTCAGCCTTCTAACGATGCTGCTGCCAGCAACAGGAACAGGTCTCGGGGTCGTGGAAGAAGTCGCCCGCGCAACAATAATAATAATAATAATAATAATAATAATAATAATAATAATAATAATAACCGGAATCGCCAGCCTCAAGCATCTCCAAACCACCCCTACATTGTTTTCTCGACTTCGTGGACTGCAAACCAGTGGTCGCAGCTAATGAACAATTCGTCTTCACAGGGGTCGCAGCTAACTTCGGGTCGTCCACCATGTCCGTATCCATCCAGGCCGAGCCAACAGAACAGCCAGGGTATACTAGGAGCTCACCCGGATTAGGCGAACTACTCCTACACCCCCACGGACATCGAACAAGCTCTCTACACGATGGCTCTCAACCCACCCGATCATGGCGTTATGGACACTGGCGCCTCCTCCCACTCGGCCAACCAGCAAGGTATATACTCCCCGTCTAAGTTTAATACGTGCACTAATAAATTTATAATTGTTGGTAATGGTCAATCTATTCGGTTGTGGCACAAGGCAACCAAGTCCTACCACCACCCTTTCCGCCATTAAAATTAAACAATGTCCTCTTTGCCCCACACATCATCAAAAACTTAATCTCTGTTAGACGACTAACCACTGATAATCTTGTTTCTATTGAGTTTGACCCCTTTGGTTTTCTTGTGAAGGATCTCAAAACTCGGGCGCCCATCCTTAGATGCAACAGCACCGGCGATCTTTACCCGCTCACCGCTCCTCTCCACACTACTTCCAACCAACCACATGCTTTCACCACCATCACTCAAGATCGCTGGCATCAACGTCTAGGACACCCGGGAAATAGTCTTTTACATTCTTTAAAATTATCGTCTTTCATTAATTATTCCAAAATAAATAACACTTTGTGTGAACCATGTGTTTTTGGGAAGAGTACTAAACTTCCTTTTTATGACTCTATGAATTCTACTTCTATGCCTTTTGATATTATTCATAGTGATCTATGGACCTCCCCCGTCCTTAGCACGGGAGGTCACCGATATTATGTGTTGTTTCTTGATAATTACACAGATTTCTTATGGACATTCCCACTTTCCCATAAATCACAGGTTTATGCCATTTTTAAAACATTTTACAACCACATCCACACCCAATTTGAGAGGCGAATCAAACAATTCCAATGTGACAATGGAACCGAATATGCTAACAACAATTTTTACAACTTTTGTGATACAAATGGCATGCATTTTCGGTTTTCTTGTCCAAACACCTCCTCTCAAAATGGAAAAGCGGAACGTAAAATCCGCACCATCAACAACATGCTTCGCACCCTCCTCGCGCAAGCTTCGTTACCCCCTAACCTTTGGCACCATGCCCTTGGCACTGTCACATACTTGTTAAACATCTTACCCACTAAAACACTTAACTTTAAATCCCCCACCTCTCTCCTCTACCAGTGTCAACCAGAATACGACCACTTACGTGTTTTCGGTTGTCTATGCTATCCAACAACACCTCCCACAACCATAAATAAATTAACCCAACGCTCACAGCCGTGCGTTTTCCTGGGCTATCCTCCAAATCACCGTGGCTACACATGCTTAAACCTCTCAACCAATCAAATTTTAATCTCCCGACATGTCCAATTTGAGGAAACCATTTTCCCATTTAAAATTCAGTCGCCAACCACTTCCCACTCATACGACTTCCTGAACCCGACCTTAAATCCTCTAATTTGGTCACATGTCGCACCTGGCCCACCTTGCCCACTACCGCCCCAACAAACTCCAGCCCAAACCTCCACCACTCAATCTCACTCCTCTACCCCAGCCCAAACATCAACTGACCAGGTCACCTTCCAATCCCCCACCACCCACGGCCCAGCTTCACCCTCTCCATCGGCCCAATCCTCACCCACTCCCTCGGCCCAAACTCCTAGCCCATCACCCTCACATACTCACACTCCTATCTCCTCTGCCGAGTCTACTACACACGGCTCACCCACCAATGCCTCGCCTAATCCACCTGAACCTGTACCGGCCCCAAACCCACCCCCTGTCACAGCCAATACCCATTCTATGCGCACCCGCTCCATGAGTGGCATTGTCAAACCCAAGCACCCTTTCAACCTACACACCACAACTCTACAACCAATTCCGAAAAATCCCAAGGTTGCTTTGTCCACTCCAGAATGGTATAGTGCCATGACCAACGAATTTAGTGCCCTTATTAAAAATAAGACCTGGGAGCTTGTACCTCGCACTCCCGACATGAATATTATTCGTAGTATGTGGCTATTTAAACACAAGTTCAGGTCTGATGGCACGTTGGAACGCTACAAGGCTCGGCTCGTTTGTGATGGCCGTGGTCAACAGGCAGGTATAGATTGTGGTGAGACATTCAGCCCGGTTGTTAACCCAGCCACTATTCGACTTATCTTGTCACTGGCTCTGGCTCAATCCTGGCAGATCAATCAACTGGACGTCACTAATGCTTTCTTACACGGCACTCTGCATGAGACGGTCTATATGCATCAACCCATGGGGTTTCGCGATCGCGACTACCCTGATCATGTGTGTCGCCTGAAGAAATCCTTATACGGTCTGAAACAGGCCCCTCGGGCGTGGTATCAACGGTTCACTGATTTTGTTCTTTTGCAGGGTTTTCGCCAAAGTAAATGTGACAACTCCTTATTTATTTATAACCAGGGCCGTGACGTTGCGTATCTCCTGATATACGTCGATGACATCATCCTTACGACCTCCAATGAAGCTCTTCGGGGTCGACTAATGTCAAGTCTTGCAGGTGAATTCTCGATGAAAGACTTGGGGCCCTTGTCTTATTTTTTGGGTATACAGGTGACTCGTACGGGCAACAATCTCTTCCTCTCGCAATGGGCTTACGTCAAGGACATAATCCATCGTGCAGCTATGGATTCATGCAAGCCGGTTGCCACGCCAGTCGACACACAACCCAAGCTCAGTGCAGACACAGGACCACTTCATGATGATCCATCCTCTTTTCGTTCTCTTGCAGGCGCTCTTCAGTATCTCACGTTTACACGTCCCGACATCTCCTATGCAGTGCAACAAATTTGCATGCACATGCATGCTCCTCGGGTTACTCACTGGAATGCCTTGAAACGAATTATTCGGTACATTAAGGGTACTCCTGATCTTGGTCTTCACCTGGGCCCTTCTGACACTGGCTCTCTACGCGCTTATACAGATGCGGATTGGGCTGGATGCCCTGACACGAGACGCTCAACATCAGGTTACTGTGTTTATCTAGGCGACAACCTCATTTCCTGGTCCTCTAAACGGCAGTCTACCATCAGTCGCTCCAGTGCCGAGGCTGAATACCGTGGAGTTGCTAATGTTGTCGCTGAAATCTGCTGGCTGCGTAACCTTCTTCTAGAGCTCCGACGTCCTCCGAACCGTGCGACAATAGTTTACTGCGATAATGTTAGTGCTATCTATCTCTCTGGTAATCCGGTTCAGCACCAACGCACTAAACACATCGAGCTTGACATTCATTTTGTTCGGGAACAGGTTCAGAAAGGGAATGTTCGTGTGGTTCATGTGTCGTCTCGCCATCAAGTTGCTGACATCTTCACCAAAGGCTTGCCTCGCGTCCTCTTCGATGACTTTAGATCCAGTCTAAGCATCGGTCCTCCCTTCGCTTCGACTGCGGGGGAGTAATAGCCGTACATTTATTGGTCAACCTTGTATATTTGGTAAAATGAGAATTAGTCTCTTGGTCAAACTTGTATATTTGGTAAAATGAGAATTAGTCTCTAAATTAGGAGAGATGTAATGTATTATATATACTCTTGATGTGGAATGAAGTCAGAAAAGAAATTATCATAATTATCAGTGTGGGTGATGGATATGGTGATACGAGGGTTCAAAGACCGTAAACGAAGGTGGTGGTGGTAAGTGACGGGGTTGATGATGGTTTCGGGGTGGTGACAGCTTGTTAAAAATTTGGCGCAGTTACGATGTGGTGTCCAGTGATTATGGAGGTGGCCGGTGTAGGGTTCCATAGGGGATGAGGGTGGTGGACCGTGATATTTCAGTTGCCGAGGTGATCATATGGTCGCCGGTGTAGTAGAAGGTGGTGTGCGAGGGTGATTAGGGATGCGTTGGGTTTTGATGGTGGTGCTAACATGGGTGACGGTTGTGGTTTCGGTGCACACGGTGGTGACTGAGACGGAGGAGAGGACGGTTGGTTGGCTGGAATTTTGATTAGGGAATCACATAGAAATTGAGGTATCATGCGTGTGTAGGTGTACGTCATTTCGCTGGAATGAAAATGGTGTTGCAGGTTATATGTTGATGGAATAGGTTGTAGTAAGAAGGATGTTTAGTGTATGAGACTTTTGTAGGAGGATTGATAATGACGTGATGATGGGATCATTATGGTTATTATGATTAGGTGTAGATTGCATGAAGATGGATATGTGTGTTCAAGGAAGTTATGCATGTAGTGTGGATGACATATATGTGTATGAGAATTATATTTTGAGATAATGATGCACATGGGAATGGTGAACTCTTATTAGATGGTAATGATGAAGGTGTCGCATGGTAAGAAAAAAAATTAATATGGATTAGTAAGTTTTTTTTTTTTTATGAGAAATAGGACTTTAGTGCATGGAGAGCTTGGCTTGGGTCCCTGGTTTAATCTGGTTGCGGGTGACACGAGTTGGGAGGTTTAAGTGTTAAGGTTTAATGTAGATGGTTTTGAGCATATAATCATGTTCGGTCACTGAGCGATTCATGAGGATTGGCATATACGGGCATCAACACGTGGAGTTTGTGTTCGAGGACGAGTTCGTGGGGCTTTTAACGTATGAATTTGGAAGCTTTTGTATCCAGTGAGTTCTAGTCACCCTACTTTTACGTTTTTCTATATTATTTTTGGGCTATCATACATGCTTAAATGGTTTTTCCTCAAATGTTAAGATGTCGATTAAATTAAAGAGCTTTACGACTTTAATGTTTTTATGAACCTTTACCAATGAGACGGTTCTATGACGGTTAAACGAGTCAAGAGGTTTAGAGACACCCTTTGCAGTGTATGTGTCGGTTCGAGCCGTTTAGTCTCGTGCGAGGTATGGTCAGGTTGGGTGTTTATCTTGTGGTAGTATAAAATGGGTTTTATAGTCGAGGCATTACGATTAGGGGTTCAGTATGAGAAAATGATTAGTTAAAGTCTTAGAATTAAATGAAAGCGGTGATGATGATTATAGGAGGTGTGTGGTTAATCCACGTTATAGTATGATGGGACCCTAGACATAGTGAATGTGTGGGTGGGTGCCATATGTTTTGTGTGATATCGCATCCCTGAGGTGCTGAAGCGGATTATTGGTAATGGTTCGTTACCTTCGGGGTGGCGACGGGTTACCAATGTTGAGGTCGTCGATCTAAGTGGTGGTGTCGACGCGTCTATAAGGTTGTTACCTTCGGGGTAGCGACGGGTTACTAATGTCCGGGACCGTCGATCTAAGTGGTGGTGTCGACATGTCCATATGGTCATTACCTTCGGGGTGGTGACGGGTTGTTGAGCTTGGCTGGCAACGGGTTGTTACCTTCGGGGTGGCGACGGGTTGTCACAAGGCTCGTGCATATTTTTGTGACTTAACTAATATTGTGTGATAGGCTTCCCATTTTATGTGCTTTACGTTTCTGTGCTAGACGATGCGGTGGGTAATGTGTATTCAAGACGTGAATGTAAATTAATCGAGTTTCCTTGTGTTGTTTTGTACTGGTGGATTTCTTGTACAGTAGTGAGCCGTTTCTAGGAAAGAAGTCAGTTCCAATGACAAAGGGAAATGTAGAATGACAAGCAGGTCATGGGTAGAAGTGGCTGAGTTTGGTTAGCGGGTCAATGTGCCTAGAAACCTCCACATAGTCGGTTGCCAGTTTGAGGGTAGTATGACTTAACGGGTTGGGTTTTATGTTGGGTCTTAATGATTATTGAGAGATTATAAACCAAGGTGCATGTATGTTAGATTGTTTTGCAGGTCGGATTGAGTTGGTAATGCATCTTGGCTAGCGGATGGGATTACTCGTGATAGCATGGATGGCATTCGTAGTTTTGAAATTTATAAGTAAACTATTTTTTTTAAAACAATTTGTACCGCTTTAATTATTTTTCCGCTGCGTGATTTCAATAATATTGTTGATTTTTAAACGGTACACTGTAATGAGACCCGACGGTAGGGTGCCCGGGTTTGGGGCCTTACAAGTTGGTATCAGAGCAGTGGTTTAAGGGATTTAGGCATTTCAAAACTCCTAAACTTAAACTTTAAATGGGACCGAGGTAACGAATGCCACCACGAGTTACCGCGAGCCAAGATGTATGATGTACGTGTTGTGTTTGGTAGTTGTACTTTCTTCCTCATGTGTGCTTCTTTCCTGAATTTTGTGATAGCTATATGTAGTAGGTAGCAAACTAGTATGACCATGTTGGGAAATGTTTAGAACTCGGGTAGTAACATAGACAACCGATTGCACTTGATCAACGTGGTTGGCGGTCTGTTGTTACCTCCATGTTCTGAACGATAACCTGAAATGATCATGTGAAGGTTCTACCTTGGGTGGGTGCTTAGTGGACTTTGATGGATGTAATGTGAGGATTGAGATTCTGTGGCGAGGGGCTTGTTGCCATTATATAGGAGATATGTTTTCCTGTTTAACAATTCAGATGATTAAGATGTTGCGAGTGGTCATGTGTTTTTTTTTTTATACGAGATTTATTTTCTTGTTATCATTAAATATTTGACGATTAAGGCGTTGATGAGACTTGTTACATGCATTTTGTGTGTCAGATGTTGATTTAGACTTGGTAGTAAATGAGTCTTGTGTGGTTACATGGTTATGTAATGACGTGTTGAGTAGAATGACCTTGCTTTAGCATTGTCATTTATGGTCGCATTAGTCCTTAGTTGACAAACGTATGTTATTGACCTGTCATATATATATATATATATTAAGGTAGTCTATGGGACGTTGTTATAGTATGTGATGATACACATGTTCACATGAGGGTTGACTTGTGTAGACATAGATGGCATCTTGTCTCTATCGTTGGTCCATGTGTGCCTTCGGGCGTGTATGAGCGTCTTGAATGATTCTGTGTGTCGGGTTACTTGACCCATAAAGGATGTGTTGTAGAGCCTAACCTGGAGATGTTGTCAGTTGTGATGTTGGGTACGGCCCTTGTGCGGGTACGACCAAATAAACCTGTGTGGGTATGACGAGTGGCTACGACCACTAATGAGGTGGACAATTTCTCCTAGGTTTAGGTTATGAGACTTTGATCTATGAGGTTAGTGACTTCGGTCCCCGGTTAGTGAACCTTTAGAATTCACTAGGGATGGCGTGTTAGAGTTGATATAAACTTTTGTGAATGGTCTTATTTTTAGACCTGTGTATTGAGTATTGTAGTATACTTAATTTGTTGATGCCCTAGAAGTAGAGTGCAAGAAATTGCTTTATCTTGTGATGAGAGTTATAGTGATGGATTCTTTAGAGATGGAATAGGTGTTTTAACGCCTTCTTTATGTTTGATGGTTTACCTTTATGTTGTATATGCATATGCCTACTAGGCAGTTGGACGTGGGGTCTTAATTCCAGTTATGGATGTCGGTGTTGAGCATACCTTTTGCTTACCCAAAATTTAATGGAAATGTCTTCGTGCAAAATAATTCAACACCGAGTGACAATGTGATGCAACAACCTATGACGGAAGGACTTTGTGTAGGAGATATAGACGACGCATGTTTCCAAATATTTGAAGATTTGAGGTTACTTTATAGAGATGAGGCGATTGAAGCTTGAGGTGAACGTCAAGATCTAAACTCCATGAGAAGAATGAGAACAATTCGTGAATAACGTTCAAACACAACGCGGTGATGAGGTTAACTAAAGAGCCTACGTTGTGGGTTTACGACAGTTATGCATGATGTAACCTCACGAATTTTCCCATTTATTTTGCATTAAAGTATTTCCCGATCCATGATATAAAGTCTAGTTTATTTCTAAGTATTCTTACCTTTATCCGTGTACTCTATTTTTCTAAGTTCCTTTTATCATTGTACTTAAAAAAAAATCTTCAATCATGACATATGTCCTATCCTAATTCTATTTATAAAATCGTCATTTTATAAGACGGTGTTTTTTTTTATTTTCTAATTCAAACTAATGATTTTTTTTTATTTCTTATTTAAAGCTAATCATTTTTCCAATTACATTTATAATCTCAAACAAGGAAGATATAAACTCATTTCAAAATAAAGTCTTAGTCAAACAGTCAAAGTCCTAGTCAAAGTCTTAGTCAAACAGTCAAAGTCTTAGTCAAATAGTCAATTCATCATAAAACCTTACTTTATGGTGTTGACCAATTTTAATGGCTAATTGAATCCAAAACTAGTATAAAAACCCACCTATGACCCATTATACTTGGCACCTCTAAATCGATTGTTTCAATCCGATTAAACTTTCCCTCATACCTTTCTTCTATAGTCTATTACTTCTACAATTGAAGCTTTGATTATAAGCTCTTGTAATTAGCGAATTGGAAGCTTGATATTCTTTCTTTTTCGACTAGCTACGTTGTTGAGTCTTTGGGATTCGCCTCGCATACATTCACAACACTTAAAGAATAATTCACCTTAGCCAATGTGAGTTTACGTAACCATGTTTATGCAATTCTTTATACTTGCAACATTATACTTAAGCAATTCTACATACATGTCTAGTTGTAAACTTTAATGCCTCATGATTTAGACAACAACAACAGTTAGACTTACGCTTCAACATACATAATCATTAGCTATGGCCAAGCCGGCGATACTCAATAATAGATCTATTGGATTGACAATCCCACCTAGATTCATTGACCATCTTTTATGGGGAGCGCGGGTGATTGTTATTGTTCCAACATAATATTAAGGTGAACCGTGGATGACGGGATGGACCTAAACTAGTCGGAGGTTTGATTATGTCGATTCAACATTTCATGTTTATTCATGTAGACTTAAACTTACGATAGACATATGAATTGCTAAACTTTTATTATTAAACTTAATTGCTTGACATGGCTTATGTATTCTCACCAACTTCTAGTTGACCCCCCCCCCCCATTTTTCCAAACTCAACAGGAAATACTGATGCTTGAAGTCTAGAGCTAGCATGAGGAGATATTTGAAGCTTTGCTTAATTATTTGATGTAGACTTTGATGTAATTCAATATTGTAATGAAATAAAGGATTATTTAAACTTGTGTACTACCATGAGCTACTGAACAATCATTCATACGTGGCACCTCGATGTTTCCGCCATCGGTTGGGGTGTTACACATGAGCTCAAGAAGTTCATCAGCTGTGTTGGGCGAAATGATTACGTCAGTTTACCCAGGTGGAGCTTTGCACAAACCTTGAAGATCTTCGGTTGTGAAGAGGGGTGTGTTCTACGTTGCTAGACAATTGTAAGTGATGCACAAATTTTCTACAACTAGCGGTATTTAGTGATTGTAAAGCCGATACTAGACGCAATATCCCTACTTCTAGTTATAACAAACGGGCGACGAAGCTTTTGAGGCTATCGGTTGATTATTCGGGGGATAATGTGGATAATGAAATCGTTGACGGTAATTAAGAGATTGGTGAGGTAGGCAATGTCATCAATGAGGATCCATATGATGATTAGACGATTGCATGTTGTTGAGGGAAACTTCATATGAGAGCCTACGCGTTAGGAATTATGAAAGTTACTATGTAATGTTCTACGAGGAGAGATGAGGAGCATGAGATAGGTATATTTCAAGAGTAAGGCATCGAATGTTAAGTTGTTTGGAGATAGTAAGAGCGAATGATTCAAGCTTAAAAAGTCTAGTATGGTTGGTGGGCAAAACTTTTTAATTTTTCATAAATAGAGACTGGATTATGGATCAATGCGACAACAATGATATTCTAATGGTGGCAGGGCATCGCACAAAGATGTGGACGTGTAATGTCAAGGCTTTGGATTCGAATGGTCATTGACGAGCGGGATTCGAGGACGAATCCTCTTTTAAGGGGGGTAGACTTGTAACATCCCGAAAATAGTGAGTTTAATAGTTCGGGTATGTGAACGGATCTAAAGATATTGAATGAATCGGTTAAGAAGTTTGACGCCTATATCTCGGTTTAAAGACATTTGAGTGACCAGATTGTCATTTATTAAAGACATATATAGTTACTTTGGGTTCAAAATAGTTATAGTCTATTGTGAAGGGGCCTTTAGGAAAATTGTATTGTTTTCAAACAAATTATATATGGCCAAAACCTAGGACATATGTGTGCTAGGTGTGTGACGGCAGAGAGAGAGACTTCGAGAGAGAGAGAGAGAGAGAGAGAGAGAGAGCAGGAAGGAGGATGAGCCGTGGTGGTGGTTCACAGTGGTTTTCGGTGACTTCTACTTCGCTAAAAGGTAACCTACTACACATCTTTTATACACCCGTTTATTCATGTTCGGCATGGTTTCGCTAGAATGTGGTTTTGTGGGTAGTGTGGAGTTGCGAGGAGTGCAATGGTGATGTTGGTGATGACCGGGATATGGTGGTGGTGAGTGACGAAGGTAAGGCTGGTTGGTGGTGTTCGGTTATGGCGAAGCGGTGTCGGTACGAGTGTGGGTGATGGATATGGTGATACGAGGGTTCAAAGACCGTAAACGAAGGTGGTGGTGGTAAGTGACGGGGTTGTGATTGATGATGGTTTCGGGGGTGGTGACAGCTTGTTAAAAATTTGGCACAGTTACGATGTGGTGTCCAGTGTATTAAAATATGATTCTCACTTCATGCAGCATGCACGTGGAGTTCTGTTTGGTCAACCTAAGTTTCAGGCTTTTACTTGTTCTATGTTAACGATTGTTATTTGAATTCTAGTCAGTTAGATGATCCTGATATTTTGCTATTTCTGTTATTAGCCGTTGTACTTGCTGCCTATATAAGTGCAGCCTTTGTTCCTTGTTTTGTATTCACAATAAGCAATAAGAAAGCCTAGAAGTTGATCAATATTCTGTTCTCATTTAAAGTTTGTTGTGTATGCTCTTGATCCAACACTGGTATCAGAGCTTAGGTCTCATTAATCTTGTTCCTCTCAATTCCTGTCCCTTCAAACATACATGGCTGAACAAACCAGTACTCTTCCTACGGCTCCAACCCCAATCCTAGTCTTTAAGGGTGAGGGCTATGAGTATTGGAGTATCCGAATAAAAACCATTTTAAAATCCAGAGATATGTGGGAGCTAGTCGAACAAGGGGTCAATGAAACTGAACCAGATGCTAACAAACTCAAGACTGCCAAAAAGAAAGATGCTCATGCTATGGCTATTATTCAACAAGCCACACATGATCAACTTTTTTCAAGAATTGTTGCTGCTGAATCACCCAAAGAATGTTGGGAGATCTTGAAGATGGGGTATCAAGGAGATGCTCAAGTAAAAGCTATTAAGTTGCAAGGATTAAGGAGAGATTTTGAGAATCTCTCAATGAAGGAGTCTGAAAGTGTTAGAGAGTATTTCTCCAGAGTGATGAGCATAGTTAGTCAAAGAGATCTTATGGAGAAACTGTGTCAGATCAATCTGTTGTGGAAAAATCCTGCGCAGTTTATCTCCAAGATTTGATTTCATTGTTCCCTCTATAGAGGTCTCTTTTGATCTAGCTCAATTAACACCTGTCAAGTTGATGGGGTCCTTGCAATCACAGGAAGAAAGGTTAAATAGTGGATCTCAAGAAAAGAATGAGAAAACTGAAGAGCATGCTTTGCAGGTAGTAGAAAGCAATCGACCATTCAATCCACGTGGTAGAGGACGTGGTGGTGCCAGGGGTCGTGGAAGAGGTAGAGTCTTTGATAGAAGTAAAGTACCTCAGTGTTACACATGTAAGAAGTATGGTCATATGTCAAGAGATTGTTGGTACAATGAGGACCCACAAGTAAATGTTGTTGAAACTGCTGAACAAGGAGAGGACAATGAGGAGCAGCACCTATTTATGGCATTTACCAAATGTTGTAAGGCTTCTTTTTCATTAATGACTAACACAACTCCTGCTCATGAGGCAAACAACCTGTGGTTCTTGGACTCTGGTTGCTCTAACACATGACAGGAGCTAAGTCAAGTTTTGTTGAACTGAATGAAAACTTTAGACTTGATGTTCAGTTGGGTAACAAAGAAATATTGGCTGTAAAAGGAAAAGGTGTTGTAAAAATTAAAACTGGTCCTACAACTCACAAGCTTCTATCAGATGTGTATTATGCTCCATCTTTGGAGTATAACCTGTTGACTGTAGGTCAGCTTATGAAAAAAGGGTACACCTTATTGTTTGAAGCTGGTAAATGCACAATCAGTGGCCAAGGAATGGAAGTCATGATGATTCCTGTTGCAAGCAATAATATGTTTGTGGTTGATGCCTCAAAAGCTGAACATACAACTACTACTCAAGCTGATTCTGTGTAGATGTGGCACAAAAGATATGGCCACATCAATTGGGAAGATCTAAAGAAACTCTATGACAAGCAGATGGTGATAGGTATGCCAAGAATCAAAAGATCTAGTGTGTGTGAAGGATGCATCTTGGGCAAGCAAGTCAGGCAACCGTTCAAATCAACCTCATGGAGGGCAAATCAAAGACTAGAGCTTGTGCATGCTGACTTATGTGGGCCAATGCAGGTACCAAGTCTTGGTAAGAGTCTCTACTATTTCTTACTTATTGATGATGTGTCAAGGATGTGTTGGGTGTATTTTTTGGCTAAAAATCTGATGCATATGAAATATTCAAGGTGTTTAAAGCTCTAGTTGAGAAACAAAGCAAGTGTACCATTCAAGTGTTAAGAACTGATAGGGGGTGAGTTCTGTTCAAAAGAGTTCAATTCTTATTGTGAAAAGCATGGCATAAGAAGAGAACTTTCAGAACCTCACACCCCTCAGACAATGGAGTTATAGAAAGGAAAAACAGAACAGTTATGGGGATGGTCAGAAGTATGCTGAAAGAAAGGAGCCTTCCTAACTACTTGTGGGCAGAAGCTGTGGCTACTGCCATTCACATCATTAATAGAGCCCAACATCTGCAGTAGAAGGAAAGACACCATATCAGGTTTGGTATGGGCATAAACCTGATGTCACAAGATTTATAGTGTTTGGTTGCATAGCCTATGGGCATGAACTTGGAAATGGCAGAAGGAAACTTGATGATAGATCAAATAAAATGATCTTCATTGGGTATTCCACTAATGGTACAGGATACAGATTGTTTAATCCCATCACCAAGAAGTTTGAAACAAGAAGGTTTGGAGATACTACAGTCATTGAAGACAGTTCATGGGATTGGAAGGAGGTTCATAAAGATGACAAGCAAGTGTATGATCGTATGTATGCAGACCCATTTCCTGAAGAATACAATGAAGTTCAGGTGGGAAGTGTAGAAGACCCTCAAAGTGAAGTTCATCCAACATTTCCTGTGATCTCTACATCACAGGAAAATTCAAGTCAGGAGTCCACCTCTACACCAGTCAAGATCAGATCTCTCACAGATCTGTATGCAAATACTCAGGAGATGGGTGACATTCCTACTAATTATGTAAACTGTCAGTTTGCTTTGTCCATTGCAGATCTAGTGTGTTTTTCAGAGGCAATCAAGAAGAAGGAATGGCAGATAGATATGCAAGAAGAGTTAGAGGCCATCAACAAAAACAACACATGGGAACTCATGACCTTGCCGAATGGAAAGAATCTTGTTGGGCTTAAATGGCTTTACAAGACTAAATATGGCTCTAATGGG
Source organism: Ambrosia x helenae (assembly GCA_030844895.1). Taxonomy (NCBI): domain Eukaryota; kingdom Viridiplantae; phylum Streptophyta; class Magnoliopsida; order Asterales; family Asteraceae; genus Ambrosia; species Ambrosia x helenae. The sequence continues at coordinate 112,013,115 of CM061233.1, read as the reverse complement.
AAGTTGATCAAGTTTAAAGCAAGGTTGGTGGCCAAGGGCTATTCACAGAAATATGGAGTGGACTATGAAGAAACCTTTGCCCCTGTGGCAAGGTTTGAGACAATTCGAATTGTCTTGGCAGTTGCAGCTCATAAAGGATGGTTGATTCATCAAATGGATGTGAAGTCTGCCTTCCTTAATGGTGATCTTGTTGAAGAAATTTATGTTGAACAGCCTGAGGGTTTTGAAGTTAAAGGTCAAGAAGAGAAGGTTTACAAGCTACACAAGGCACTATATGGTTTAAAGCAGGCCCCAAGGACCTGGTATGCAAAGATTGAAGGCTATTTTGTTAGCAATGGGTACTCTAAAAGTCAAAATGAACCAACCTTATTTGTGAAACAAAGTGCTAGTAATATCATCTATGTGTGTCTATATGTAGATGATATTATATGCACTAGTTCAAGTGATGAGTTAATCACAGAATTCAAAACAGGAATGAAGAAGGTATTTGAAATGACTGATCTTGGTCTACTTCAGTACTTTCTGGGCTTAGAAGTAAAGCAGACACAAGAAGGAGTTTTTATTTCTCAACAGCAGTATGCTCTCAGTTTACTAACTAAGTTTGGAATGAATGAGTGCAAGCATGAAGATATTCCTATGTGTCCATATGAAAAGCTTCTTGCTGAGGATGGTGAAGACAAGGTAGAAGAAACAAAGTATAGAAGCCTTGTAGGTGGATTAATTTATTTAACTCATGCAAGGCCTGATTTGGGCTATGCTGTTGGGGTGCTATCAAGATATATGCAGTCCCCATCCAAGGTTCATGCTGGAGCTGCTAGAAGAGTGTTAAGATATATAGCAGCCACTTATCAGGTTGGTATTTGGTACAAGAAGACTGATTACATAGAGCTGGTGGGGTATTCAGATAGTGATTGGGCAGCAAGCTTAGATGATCGAAAAAGTGTAAGTGCCTATGTGTTTTCTCTTGGCAATGGTGCTGTGTCATGGAGTTCCAAGAAGCAGAGTACTGTGACCTTGTCCAGTACTGAAGCTGAATATATTTCAGCAACTGGAGCAGCCTGTCAAGGTATTTGGATTAGTAGAATTCTTGCAGACCTGGGCATGTGTCAAAATTCAGCTGTTACAATCATGTGTGACAGTCAATCTGCTATAAACTTGTCTAAGAATCCAGGGCAGCATGGAAAAGCAAAACACGTTGAGTTGAAGTATCACTTTATAAGAGACATGGTGAATCAAGGAAGAGTTCAGTTAAAGTTTTGTAAAACTCAAGATCAAGTTGCTGATTGTCTTACTAAAGCACTTCCAAAAGAAAAGTTTGTTTATTTCAGGTTCAAGATGGGAGTGCAAGAGTTCGAATCAAGGGAGGGTATTAAAATATGATTCTCACTTCATGCAGCATGCACGTGGAGTTCTGTTTGGTCAACCTAAGGTTCAGGCTTTTACTTGTTCTATGTTAACGTTTGTTATTTGAATTCTAGTCAGTTAGATGATCCTGATATTTTGCTATTTCTGTTATTAGCCGTTGTACTTGCTGCCTATATAAGTGCAGCCTTTGTTCCTTGTTTTGTATTCACAATAAGCAATAAGAAAGCCTAGAAGTTGATCAATATTCTGTTCTCATTTAAAGTTTGTTGTGTATGCTCTTGATCCAACACAATGATTATGTAGGTGGCCGGTGTAGGGTTCCATAGGGGATGAGGGTGGTGGACCGTGATATTTCAGTTGCCGAGGTGATCATATGGTCGCCGGTGTAGTAGAAGGTGGTGTGCGAGGGTGATTAGGGATGCGTTGGGTTTTGATGGTGGTGCTAACATGGGTGACGGTTGTGGTTTCGGTGCACACGGTGGTGACTGAGACGGAGGAGAGGACGGTTGGTTGGCTGGAATTTTGATTAGGGAATCACATAGAAATTGAGGTATCATGCGTGTGTAGGTGTACGTCATTTCGCTGGAATGAAAATGGTGTTGCAGGTTATATGTTGATGGAATAGGTTGTAGTAAGAAGGATGTTTGGTGTATGAGACTTTTGTAGGAGGATTGATAATGACGTGATGATGGGATCATTATGGTTATTATGATTAGGTGTAGATTGCATGAAGATGGATATGTGTGTTCAAGGAAGTTATGCATGTAGTGTGGATGACATATATGTGTATGAGAATTATATTTTGAGATAATGATGCACATGGGAATGGTGAACTCTTATTAGATGGTAATGATGAAGGTGTCGCATGGTAAGAAAAAATTTTAATATGGATTAGTAAGTTTTTTTTATGAGAAATGGGACTTTAGTGCATGGAGAGCTTGGCTTGGGTCCCTGGTTTAATCTGGTTGCCGGTGACACGAGTTAGGAGGTTTAAGTGTTAAGGTTTAATGTAGATGGTTTTTAGCATATAATCATGTTCGGTCACTGAGCGATTCATGAGAATTGGCATATACGGGCATCAACACGTGCAATTTGTGTCCGAGGACGAGTTCGTGGGGCTTTTAACGTATGAATTTGGAAGCTTTTGTATCCAGTGAGTTCTAGTCCCCCTACTTTTACGTTTTTATATATTATTTTGGGGCTATCATACATGCTTAAATGGTTTTTCCTCAAATGTTAAGATGTCGATTAAATTAAAGAGCTTTACGACTTTAATGTTTTTATGAACCTTTACCAATGAGACGGTTCTATGACGGTTAAACGAGTCAAGAGGTTTAGAGACACCCTTTGCAGTGTATGTGTCGGTTCGAGCCGTTTAGTCTCGTGCCGAGGTATGGTCAGGTTGGGTGTTTATCTTGTGGTAGTATAAAATGGGTTTTATAGTCGAGGCATTACGATTAGGGGTTCAATATGAGAAAATGATTAGTTAAAGTCTTAGAATTAAATGAAAGCGGTGATGATGATTATAGGAGGTGTGTGGTTAATCCACGTTATAGTATGATGGGACCCTAGACATAGTGAATGTGTGTGTGGGTGCCATATGTTTTGTGTGATATAGCATCCCTGAGGTACTGAAGCGGATTATTGGTAATGGTTCGTTACCTTCGGGGTGGCGACGGGTTACCAATGTTGAGGTCGTCGATCTAAGTGGTGGTGTCGACGCGTCTATAAGGTCGTTACCTTCGGGGTAGCGACGGGTTACTAATGTTCGGGACCGTCGATCTAAGTGGTGGTGTCGACATGTCCATATGGTCATTACCTTCGGGGTGGTGACGGGTTGTTGAGCTTGGCTGGCAACGGGTTGTTACCTTCGGGGTGGCGACGGGTTGTCACAAGGCTCGTGCATATTTTTGTGACTTAACTAATATTGTGTGATAGGCTTCCCATTTTATGTGCTTTACGTTTCTGTGCTAGACGATGCGGTGGGTAATGTGTATTCAAGACGTGAATGTAAATTAATCGAGTTTCCTTGTGTTGTTTTGTACTGGTGGATTTCTTGTACAGTAGTGAGCCGTTTCTAGGAAAGAAGTCAGTTGCAATGACAAAGGGAAATGTAGAATGACAAGCAAGTCATGGGTAGAAGTGGCTGAGTTTGGTTAGCGGGTCAATGTGCCTAGAAACCTCCACATAGTCGGTTGCCAGTTTGAGGGTAGTATGACTTAACGGGTTGGGTTTTATGTTGGGTCTTAATGATTATTGAGAGATTATAAACCAAGGTGCATGTATGTTAGATTGTTTTGCAGGTCGGATTGAGTTGGTAATGCATCTTGGCTAGCGGATGGGATTACTCGTGATAGCATGGATGGCATTCGTAGTTTTGAAATTTATAAGTAAACTATTTTTTTTTAAAACAATTTGTACCGCTTTAATTATTTTTCCGCTGCATGATTTTAATAATATTGTTGATTTTTAAACGGTACACTGCAATGAGACCCGACGGTAGGGTGGCCGGGTTTGGGGCCTTAAATTTTAGACCTCATCGCTTTGCTTTTGTGCGCTTCGCACTTTTTGAAACCAAGAACCAGCCTACCTGACACAATTGACACCTCTGGTTTGATGTTTAATTAGTTTATGTTCTTGATTATCAGGATACAAGATCATACATCTAGTTTTTTATATTTCGGATAATATGTAACTATGCCATGTGTGTTATAGGTTAGATTAGCTATAGGGACATGATGCAGATGAACATAACACAGATGTAGAGGACAGGTGTATAAGAGGACCAACATGGAGTTCAGTTACAACTTACAAACAAGGGTCTATATATGAGTCAAAATTGAGTGTATTGTTCAATCTAACTTCCTATTTTCAAACAAAAAGAGAAACAACACTTGAAATAACATACTACATTTTTTTTTCTTATTGACCTAATAAAACATAATTGGGGATCGGACAGTTTCAACAGTCTTCAACATCATGGCCACATGTAATTTGGTAGTGGTTGCCGTGCTGCATCTACATTGAGCAGTAGTAGAAGCGGCTCCTGAGACGGAATATAAAACATATACTTCAACATGAAACATATCACATGTACTGCACACACACACACGGTGTATATGTATATAGGACACGTACCTGACTGAGTATGGAATACTGAGCTTCTTCTATTCACACTTGATCGAGCGGTATATGTGTCTGACAAAGAACAAGGCAGCACGGAAACCAACCGTTCCAAGCATGAGAAAGAAACCATAACATATGCACGCCATGTAACCAAAGAAAAACGATGTTTGCATGAATCCAGACATGTCAGAACGCTCATAGTAATAATACAAGCAATACCCATAGATGAAAACACCAGTCGAACCACCACATAGAAAAGACCTGATAATTTACAAAACTATTAAAAATTTAAAAAAAAAAAAAAAAAAAATCCATGAAGTTGAATATCAGACTGAGATGAGACATCTAAGACTATACATACCTCCACCACCATTCATGGTCTTCGGCAGCAAGTTGGAAATAAGTCAATGCCACAGTGATAAAGGCGGTCACAATGAGAAGAATGATAAAAACTATAAATAAGATACTGTAAATGGTATAAATCCTGTGGCCCCACACACTGGCAAAGATGTAATAAAGCTCAATGTAGATTGCACTGAACGGAAGAAAACCAGCCATGGCCATCTGAGGGACGGTTTTACGGTACCAAGGTAACGGTGGGATCTCTCTAGGGTATTTTGTGGTGCGAACGGGTGCCTGAAATTCAGCTTTGCTATTTTTTCCAGCAATACCACCCAATACTAACAATGGTGAAGTCACCAATGTCCATATTAATACAATCACCACTATTGTACCAAATGGTAACGCAGCAGTAGCAGTGTACGCGATTGCAACAGTGTTTAGAAAGCAGAAAGTAAGAAAGAGGGGACCGCAGAACAAGCAACCAGTCAGTAGTAAATTCCTCACCTGTTGATTAAAATCAATATAGTGAATTAACAAATGATTATTTAACGTTTATTTAATATAAAAGAAGTATAGTAACATAGTGCATACCCAGTTAGTTCCTTCTAGCTGGTGATAAAATGAGGCTGCAGTGTAGCCTGCAATCCCAGATGTAAGAGCATATATGACAACCAGTGCGGTAAAGAGGGCTCCTCGATTATATGGATAAAATACACCAACAAGGGCGAGTATAAAGATAAAAAGTGCACTGAAAAAGAAAGTAGCTCATGTTAACGATTAACAAACTGAAGATGAAAGGTGTGAAATATTTGGTTCACAAATAGTTTACTTACAGAGCAAATAGCTGAGTACCAGAACCAAGTGCAGCAGCAAACAGAGACTTGTACTTTGGATACCTGAAAACATCACCATGAATGTACTTCCACCCAGTTTCCTCTTGATCATCAGCTGCTTCTTCATCATGAGCGTACCTGATTGAAATAACCGCAAGTATAATGATTAATGGAAGAGGGATGAAAATTATAAGAGATTATTCGATTTACATCATTTAATACTTACTTGACAAAATCATTCTTTAGGACTCGCATAAGAATGGTGGCCAGGAAACCGGTTAAGAGGAGAACCGTGACACATGAGTTAATAATTGAAAACCAATGAATTTCAAGGTGATGTGGTTGTGAAGAAGATTGTGAGTATTTCTCCATCCTACTCTCATAAGGAACATTAGTTTCTTTCCACCTCACCGTGTACATAAATTCCACCTCGACTTCTTTGTCTTCAGTGAGATCAACCACAGCATTAGGATCAGCTTTGGCATTTATCTCTATCACACGATCTTTGTTGTAATGGATCTCAAAGTGAAGATGTTTAAATAGGTAATATTTTTCCTCACTAGGGTCAGTTTTGTCCTTTTCAACCTTCCTAAAAAGCCCCAGAAAGGTAAGTCATCGTAGTACATTTGAAAATAATAATCTTTGGTAACAGCTTTTCGGAATTTAGATACTTCGTCTTTTTTAAGTGTTTTTCTGCAAACAATTTCAGAGTCTTTTTCAACCATAAAGTCGAGTTTATAAGGAGCGCTGACTAAACGATCTCCATTCAGTACTTCACCAAGAGCTTCTGGCTTCTCCTTTAGATGAGCTGCAAGCAACATTTGCTTTAATGATGTAAAATGGCGATGACAATAAGCTAAAATTGACAAAATATAATCAATAACAAACAAAAGATTGAAAACAAAGCAAACATACCTGGTAAACAGAAAGGTAGATCAAAATACCGGTATGTTTCACTGTACAAGAAGACAAGTATATGAAAATGAGTTTTTTATTAAGCAGGTGTATAAAATGATGTAACATCAACATGCTAAAGGTTCTTAAAGCTTAAACAGAATATGATAATCAAATATTTGGAGAACAAAATCTACACGCTCCTTCCTAATAATTCTCAGGCCTATTCTTAATAGCATGTCAAACTTTCTTGATACAACGATACCAGTTGCAAAACAGTTCCTCAAATTACAATATCATCTCATTTCACAAACACCCTAAAACACAAGAAAGTTCATCAGGGACAGCCTCCTACGTCTGAATTCTGACACACCATCTAGTGCCATTCTATGTGTATGTGATTGGAGGTCCTTCATGTTTAGTTTCCGGTAGTGGATTACGGGGAAGCCTGATGCACTTAATACTTTCTCATTACTGAACGAACACACGTTATACTTTATACATACAAACTGGGTTTTAAAAAGCACGCCTGAGGCGCGCCTAGGCGCGAGGCGCGTCAAGGCGCAGGCTAGGGCGCCTCAGAGCTTTGCGCCTACCCATTTTCCCAGAAGCGCAAAAAAACGCAGCTTTTGACTTTTTTTTCTCGTCGCTTTTGGCCCTGAGGCGCGCACCTCACGTACTCCATGTATTTTTATGCATAAAAATGTTGTACCTTGGTGTTTTTGGCTTGTACACATAGGTAAAATAATATAAAAACCTTATTTATAGCTATATTTCATTATTTTGGGTAAATGAAGCTAAAAACCTATGGGATATATATGAGATATAAAAAAAATTTATATAATTAGTGTGCGCTTCGGGTACGAAAAGCCCACGCTTTTTGCGCGATGCGCTTAGACCTCGTCGCTTTTGTGCGCCTAGCGCTTTTTAAAACCAAGCATACAAATTTGTTCAATCGTTGGTCTAGCGTTCAGATACTCAAACCCATTGTCAATCGATGGACAGATTTGTTCAACGATGGTTCAAATTTGAAAGACTCATACCCACTGCAATTGATGGTCTAATTTTGTTCAGATGCTAGTCACCTGCATAAGGCGCCGCATCAGTCATCAGATCGCATCAACTACCCAACAAAGTGTTTCCATCACCACATCCAAAGTTTAAAAGAACGGAAACGAGCCTCGAGGCGTTTTCTCTTCGCCTCATGAGGCGTAAGCCTCGAGGCGAACCGAGGCGTAAGCTCGAGGCGCAGTCAAAAAATAAATACAAAAATTATGTGTTTGTAAAAAATAAAATACTTGGCCTAGAAAAGTCTAAAACATCAAAAACACACATAAAAAATAAAATAATTGACCCAAAAAGTCTAAAAACACCAAAAAAGCACATCAAAAACACCCTAAACTACCCGAGGTGCACCTGAGGCGCACATTTTCTTAGTGCCTCAGCCCTTAGAGGCGTATGTACAATCTGAACCCCATGAGGCGCGCCTCAGACTCGTTTTCTTAGAGTTTCGCCTCGAGGCGCACCTCGAGGCGTACGCCTCACCCGTTTTTTTAAACCATGCACATCAAACACATTATGCGTTCCTAACGAACAATATTATTCTAATACATAATTTTTTTCATTTAAATGAGCTTTTTTTCCTCAAGCCCTCTTATTTTTGTGCTCTGCGCCTAGGCCCCATGCGAGGCCTATGCACCTTTGCTGCGCCTAGCGCCTTTCATTTCCTGCAATACAGACACTGAATCCTAATATTGAAACCCAATGCCAAAACATAACCAACCAATCCACAACAATCAAAACTAAGCAAATAAAACCCTAATCAACAATAAAGCAACCAAAAATCTAAGATCCAGCAAACTACAAAACACATAAAACTTAAAACCTAATCCTACCAAATCAAGATCCAATAATTAGTCACTAGCAGTAGCAAGAACCAAAATGTACAAAAGGGTAAACACATAATACAGAGATCTATACCTAGGGTTATGAAAGGGACCAACTTTGTTGGCGTATATGGGTACTTCATCACCAGATTTGTATTTGTGATCTGAGGCATCGGATCGAGCTATGTGAATGCAAGATAAAAGGAGCAGAGGTATGATCGACCACCCTATCACCGACATTTTGTTCCACATCTTTGACGTCTCTGGATACCAACAGATCCGATCTGTACATGTTTGTATATTTATGTTAAGGGGGGTTATATAGTCTGGTAGTGTTAGTTCAAGGGGGTTTTGTGTATTTTAGAAAGTTATGAGAAGTTATATAAATGGTCCTTCATGTTTTGTGTAATGTTTTATCTAATTTGATGAATGTGTTGAGTTAGGTGCTGTTTGTTTTTTCTGTAGGAAAATGTCTGCAGTCTGCGGACCACATCTGCAGACATCTGCAGGAGAAGAGGTGGACCAAAGGTCTGCAGTCTGCAAGAGGAAGACTGTTTGTTTTTTAACTTCTGCAGTTTGCTTAAATAAGCTGAAATTTAAAATAAATAGTTCTACAACACTGAAATAACAACAATAACGTTTTTTCAACATTTAAATTTAAATAATAGTTCTACAACACTGAAATAACAACAATAACGTTTTTTAAAATAAAAACAATAACACTTTTTCAAGCAATTTGTTCCGTACTTTGCATTTGCATTAATTGCTCGGCAATTTCATCTCGTAATTGGGTCATATATTCTCGATCTGATGCAGTACCGTGTATCTCAACCTCTTCTTCATCAGCATCAACGTGCACATTGCTATTTATTAACGGCACATTCGGTTGATCGTATTCTGTAAAGAACTCATCGTTGAAGCCCTCTTTCCTTATAAAATTATGTAACGCAAAACATGCAATGACGATGTTCCTTTGCGTAACCAACGGAAATGGTGCCATCCTCTTCAATATAGGGAATCGGGCTTTCAAAACACCAAAAGCACGCTCAATGACGTTCCGAAGTTTTGCATGTGCATGGTTAAATTTCTCTTTATTGGTCAATGCACGTCTCCGACGGAAATCTCCAAGCCAATACCTCACATTACGATACGGAGCCATAAATCCTCGTATATGTGCATACGCGGCATCACAAAGATAATATTTCTCTGTATAGAAATACAATTAATTAAGGTATTAAACTAAGATAGAAATATTTAACAAACCATAAACATACCCGGTGGTGGAATCGGAAATGGTGCATGTGGATCTGCTAATGCCTCTGACAATATTCTAGCATCATGTGCTACCCTTCCGGCCGCGGAGGTGGAGGAGCAGGGGTGGAGGCGGGTGGTGTTGTAGGGTTTTTGGGGAGAAGATGAGGGAAGAAGAGTTGTGGGTATTTTGTTTTGTGAGAAGAGGTTAGAAGACAAGGGTATAGGTCTGTGTGAGGAAGAGGTTTGGAAGATGTTTTTTAATGGTTTGTCTTCTAAAAAACAAACAGTCTGCCCGTCTCAAATGTCTGCCCGCGTCTGCACGGAGCAGACATAAGTGGCTAGAAGCTCTTTTCAAGAAAAAACAAACACCCCCTAGAGTTAAGACCATGGGTATGTTTGGCAAAACTATCTGGAGGCTGGTAGCTGTAAGCTTTTTAAATATATTTTGGTGTTTGGCAGAGTAGCTGGAGCTTTTAATAAAATGTATAAAATGACCAAAATGGACATAATTAAAAGCTTCTAAGAAAGGTTTTTATTTTGTTTTTAAAATAAATTGGGTATTTGTGTCATTTACTAATTAAAAGCTTGTAGCTAGTAGAGCTTTTTCTTAAAAGCTAGTAGTAGTTGCTTTTCACTATAGAGTCTTTTCTCCTAACCTAAAAGCTTCCAGCTCTTCAACCAAACAAGGCTTTTTATTGAGTAAGGGTTTTTTCTTAAAAGCTTGAAGCTTGAAGCTCCTAACAGCTCCTTGCCAAACATACCTCATGTATAGTTGGTTGGCGTCCTAGTATATATATCCCCTCTATATGTGTCTTCATCTGATTGGATTATTGCCTCTGCTTTGTTTATCATTTCTTCTTCTTTGACGCTAGCCAAACCGCTCATGTCCTTACCCTTAACGCAATTTAATGCCCCGTATGTTTTGGTGCTTGGTGCCTCAAATTGTTGAGGTGGGGTGGGGAGCCAGCCCACTACACCTTTCTAATAGGGTATGTGTTTTTTGCACTAGTAAGTTTTGTACAAATGGTGTGAGGGTTAGGTCTGTAGGCAATTTGAGTGATCGAATTTGTTAATGGAAACAACAGAGCTCATGTTAGTGACGGTTGAAGATGAGTCTCTTGTTACTAAACTCAGGTACACCAAGATGGTGTAGTGGGTTATGTGTGTGAATGAAAGGAAAAAATGTCTTAAAATAAAAAAAAAATGAAAATATGGTTTGTCATAGTGATTATGACTCTTGTTTCCCTCATAGTATGTCACGGGTTCGATTCCTCTTTGTCCCCCACGCCATCCACTACATGCAATTAAGAAGTGTTTTGTATATTTAGCCAATGTGGGGCTAGCCAACTTGGTAGAGACATATGTCTCTTAGATGGGAGGTCCAAGGTTCAATCCTTAGAAAAGGTGTTGTAATTTAGAATTATTGGTGTAATATATAGGAGATGTAACGTTTGCCGTTCAAAAAAAAAAAAAAAAAGGTACATCACTTTTAGTGTGTGTTGGATTTTTAGCGACTAGCGAACTTTGATGAATGTGGTGATTCGGTGATTCTTGCCCCATCCATTTGTGAACGGCAAAAATCCATGTTTACGGATCCTCTACGGGTTATAGCATCTACTCACCCGATAACTACGTATTCAATAATTGGAGTTGGTGACGAAAGTGGCTCATGGGCTGAGTGGAGGTTGTTCTGAAAATGCCAAGGGTTGTGACCCCTAAATTCTACAAACTCAAGTGTACATGTTCGGCTTTAGGAGATAAGATGATCAGATTTGGTTGTTGGCCTTCTTCAATGATTTAAATTTTAAACCTTAACTTATGGTTCAATCAAATGTGACATCCTCTTGGCCTTTGGGAAGCAAGGTTTTTGTTAGGAGCCTTGAAGAGCTGGTTTAGAAGATGGTGCAGATGAAGTATGCACCTGCTTCTAATTAGTAAAGCTATCCCACGTCAATTTTCTTATAGTTTCATTCGAAAAGGTTATCAACTGTATGGTAGTTGAAATAAATGTAAAAATATGCAATACAAACTCTTTTAAGTAAAAAGAAAATTTCACACGACTATCAGTGTAAAACCAAGATTAGTTAATTGAAGAGGAAATTATACAAAAAGCTACATCAAAGATTAGAATATTGATCATTTGAGGGGGGAAAACATATTGTAAAATGATTTCTGCATGCATCAAAACATAGTGTTTTACAATTGGTCATCAAGAAACATGTTTTGTTATCCAATTACATAGAAAAGTTGGTGCTTAAAGGTACGAGTAACTGGAGTTACACAAGCTTAAATTTAATTACAAGCTACATAGTAAAAATGTATGTCCAAAATTGACTAGGTATGATATGATTCCTATTAAACGGAAAAAAAAACAGAAAAAGAAACAACATAAACTAGTATATTGAAAGATTCAGCAACAAGCAAACTAGTTTTCATAGTTTTAAGGGTTTCACCCTGGGCGGCCGCAGCATGAACACCAGCAGCTCCTGAGACAGAACAGTCGACATAAAAGATTAATACATGTGTACAACCGCAAAGCTTTGTGCAAAGTTTTTATGAATATTTAGTGTGGCATACGTGATTGGCATACATATAAATAATTTTCTTATTAATTAATTAATGACGTTTTCTGCCCTGAAATAAAACTTAGGTGACTTTTGACCTTTTCCTTTTTATCTACATTTTTTGCTCTTGCCTTTGTGACCCGCTAAAGCTAACATGTAACCCAATCAGCTTGTTCCTAATTAAATGGGTCAAAATTGCCGCCTCTAGGCGCATTTTTTGTTAAGCACATTCATCACTTCAGTTACAGAACAGCTCAATTTAAACACTGGAAATATACATTGTAAAATCGTACACACACATACATATACCTGCACATATGCAATGGGGGAGTGTGTGTATGTAGTGTGTGCTTTTTAGGCCTTGAACACATATATTTAGTAATGTATACTCCATAAAGTAAAAAAGGGCATACCAATGCGGGCACACCAGAATGAACATTAAACTTCTATTCACACTTGATTGAGCGGTAGATGTGGCGAACAAAGAACAATGACGCCCGAAAACCAACCATTCCAAGCATGAGAAAGAAACCATAACAAATGCAAGCCATGTATCCAAAGAAAAACGATGTTTGCATGAATCCCGACATGTCAGAACGTTCATAGTAATAATACAAACAATACCCATAGATGAAAACACCAGTTGACCCACCACACAAGAAAGACCTGAAAATAATTTACATATAAAGTCAAGTATAACACAAGCAAAAGGATCAACACAACTACTTAAATGTCTAAAACTGAAAATGTTACATACCTCCACCACCATTCATGGTCTTCAGCAGCAAGTTGGAAATAAGTCAATGCCACAGTGATAAAGGCAGTAACAATGAGGAGGATGATAAAGACTATAAATAAGATACTGTAAATCGTATAAATCTTGTGGCCCCACACACTAGCAAATATATAATATAGCTCAATGTAGATTGCACTGAAAGGAAGGAAACCAGCCATGGCCATTTGAGGGATGGTTTTACGGTACCAAGGTAATGGTGGGATCTCTCTGGGGTATTTTGTGGTGCGAACGGGTGCCTGAAATTCAGCCTTGCTGTTTTTTCCAGCAATACCACCCAATACTAACAATGGTGAAGTCACCAATGTCCATATTAATACAATCACCACTATTGTACCAAAGGGTAGAGCAGCAGTAGCAGTGTAAGCAATTGCAACTGTGTTTAGAAAGCAGAAAGTAAGAAAGAGGGGCCCACAGAACAGACAGCCAGTCAATAGTAAGTTCCTCACCTGTTGATTTTAAAACTGAAATGTTAGAATAACATCAATCATTGATGTTGACTTATATTCATAAGGCATAAAAGTCTAAATAAAACCATAAAAGCAGCAAAAGAAAACTACAATAGTGATATGAAGTCATGAAGACAGCCCTAGCTTAATTTAATTACATGTATATGATATTAGAAATTATCACTAATATAAATGCATTCAACCCTGCTAACTAATATCTGTCCTTTCTTTATAATCATTGATGAAATTATTAGTTTATTATCTATACTTACTATCTTCAAAAAGCGGTCAAATTCGTCTACAGTTAGGTATGTGAACGGCACAGAAAACTGAATAAACTGACCAGGCCTTGGCCAAGTTCGCCCTCCGTGTATATTATGTATCTAGTTCAATTGGTTAAGTATGGTAAGCTTTTAGCATACACGCCAATTTAATACCTATGTGTATGTTTTTAGTTTACACTTTTAATTTTTTCTACAGTGGATTCATTTCAAAATTCTTTAAAAAAAACACAACTGTTTCCAACCATATCTTTTATGTTAAAGTTCATTGTGTCTAAATAGCAAATACCCATATGTTATTTAATATTCAACATTAAACCTCATTTTAATTCCCTTCAGTAAGGAACATAACTTATTACATATTTGTTGATTTGCTAAGCAACATAAAATAAATAAATAAATAAATAAATATACAAATTGGCCCAAACTGCGAAGCTAACTTCCGCTTGTTTGGCATGCTTGGGTTGGAAAACTAACTCAACTAGGTTGGTTTGGGAAAATGTCGAACCAATGTTTCTGGTTTGACAAAGCATTTTAATCCTGAACCGGCTAGTCCAAACATTGCACACCCCTGCTAATAAATTCTACCATAATACCACATGCATGACATGATGAATAAAAAAGAACTCTTCGCATACTGCAAATGCGGCCCGACAATATTTAATCACTGGGGTAATTGGTAATCTTAACCAACTTCTTAACATTCAGAATAGCTATCCTCTATAAGTGTGGACGTGCAGATGGAGAATCTAAATAAGTAGATAGAGTAACATATCACATACCCAGTTAGTTCCTTCTAGCTGGTGATAAAAGGACGCTGCAGTGTAGCCTGCAATCCCAGAAGTAAGTGCATATATGACAACCAGTGCGGTGAACAGAGCTCCTCGGTTATATGGATAAAATACACCAACTAGAGCCAGTCCAAAAATAGAAAGTGCACTGATAAAAACGAGCAAGTAGTCCAGAGTTAACATAATTTAAAACTTACAAATTGAATATGAAAAGTGTGAAATAATCAATACACCAATAGTCTACTTACAGGCAAAATAGTTGGGTGCCAGAACCAAGTGAAGCAGCAAACACGGACTTGTACTTCGGGTACCTGAAAACATCACCATGAATGTACTTCCAACCAGTTTCCTCTTGATCATCAGCTTCCTCTTCATCATGAGCATACCTTTTTTGCAGATAACCATAGGTAAAATTATTCAATGGGAAAGAAAAAACAAGGAAAATAATATACAAAATAACTGGATTTAATTACTTACTTAACAAAGTCATTCTTAAGGACCCGCATAAGAATGGTAGCAAGAAAACCAGTTAAAAGGAGAACCGTGACACATGAATTAATAATTGAAAACCAATGGATCTCCAGGTGATGTGGCTGTGAAGAAGTCTGGGAGTATTTCTCCATTCTACTCTCATAGGGGATATTAGTTTCTTTCCACCTCACAGTGTACAGAAATTCTACCTCAACTTCCTTGTCATCAGTGAGATCCACAACAGCCTCCGGATCAGCTTTTGCATTTATCTCTATCACTCGATCTTTATTGTAGTGGATCTCAAAATGAAGATGTTTAAACAGGTAATATTTTTCCTCACTAGGGTCATTTTTGTCCTTCTCAACCTTCCCTAAAAAGCCCCAAAAAGGCAAGTCATCATAGTACATTTGGAAATAATAATCCTTGGCAACAGCTTTTCTGAATTTAGATACTTCATCTTTTTTTAGTTTTTTCCTGCAAACAACTTCTGAGTCCTTTTCACGCATAAACTCCAGCTTATAAGGAGCACTTACTAAACGATCTCCATTCAGTACTTCACCAAGTGCTTCTGGCTTCTCCTTTAAATGAGCTGGGACATACATCAAGATCAATGATATATGCTGGCAAGAGCAATTACAGCTCATATAAAATAATAAAAGGTAACATGTAATAAATCAACAAATACACACCTGGTAAACAGAATGGAAGATCAAAAAAACGGTATGTTTCACTGTAGAGAGATAGGCGTTGGAAAAACGAGTGTCAGACAGAATGAAGGTATAAGCAGGCATAAAACTTCAATATATTAGAAGTAATGAATGTAATGTTCTTGATGGTAATAGATAATAAAACTCAAGTACATATAAAACTAAGAAAAATGATTTTAAAGTATACAAATATAAGATAAAAATGTATCCACTTCCAAGCAATTCTTGGGCATACTGAAGCTGAACTGCCTACCAACTACCAACGCTTCCTGCATTACTTTGTTAGCAAATGAATGGCACCAATTACAAAATCACTGCTTGTATTAATGAATCATAGGACACATAAGGACACACGAAATAGAGCCCGAATCCTAATAAATAAAAGTCTCACTTCCACCTGACTAGCTATCAGGACCATTTATTTGTAAGTTGCATTTAACTATAATACTATATGTAAACAGAAATAACGTGACACATGCATGTAAAGTGTACACAGCAAGTATGATGCAGCTAATGGCTACCACTTCATCCTGAATAGCAACTTCACAAGTTTACATACAAGAACAGAAAAAGCTTTCTAGAGACTTGGGGCCTATTGTTTTATAATTCACATTGACTGAACAAAATATACAATCGACAATATGATCAAAGAACTGAAGCAACTTCTCACATCTCCAATCTAGAAACATGAAAGACAAAATGAAATACTTCTAAGTTCTCTTAAAAACACCAACAACAAAAAAAAACACAAAATTGAGAATTTTTGTCTGAAATTTGCACATACAATTGCACTATGTCAGCGACCACATTACATTTAGCCTAATCAAACACAAGTGCAAACATACAACATAATTTATTAAGTATTAAACTCTACAACTTACTGAGACAAATAATATTGCTTTTAGACAGTATCACATAATATTACTTTCACAATTTATCATCTCATATGCCTTTCGTCAATATTTTTTAAACTGGACAGGACATTGAATCTGGCACCTTACTGGTCCACTGGTCGGACTGACTTTAAGAACCGTTAACATCAAAGTTAATATACAATATACATAGTAAAAAATTAGTTCCATATAATACATATGTACTCGAGCCAATTGTGAGGCCTCTTAAGTTAATTACCCATTTGTGTTAAAACTACCTACTAACCCAAATTAAATACACATTGTCTTAAAACTATTTTTAACCATTCTAAAGTTAGCCCAGCGTCAGAATGTTAAAAGACTTAAATCCGTTACCCTATAATATTTCTACCTTCTCCATTCAAGATTTTATTAGTTCTCCCTGGGAAGAAATAATAGCTGCCATCTCAGCCCTAACTGCCGACCTCTGGCTGCAAACTTCTTTTTTCATCCTTCCAAGCTTCTCAACCTTCCACAGCCCCTCGATCAATTCAGATCTAATCGAATCGTTTTGGCAGGATCCCAACTAACAAGGTGACCGGTGTTCCAGTTTGACCACAACCGGGCGCTTATTTCAAGCCTAAACAAATTATAGCCAACCAGACCGCCCATTTTGTTAATATTCTCCTAGTCATCGGTATCTGCTAGCCAGTTAAGTGCCGCTCAATAATAGATCTCTGAACACAGATTCCCCTCGGTTACAAAACTTTCAAATGGCATCTAAAGTCTAAACGCAGCATAAACAGTCAAAAAAACATTCTGATGTCCAATTAATATCCAACTCACTCCAAACTTACAACTACGACAACATAAAACCCTAATTTCCATAATTAAAGTATTTGAAGCTAAGATCTAACAAATCACAAAGCATAAACCTCAATTCCTTTCAAATCAATCAAATAAACAGTATAATAACTAGCAAAACGGTCAAATTACAATATATTATCTACAAAACTGAACGCATGTATGAGAGATCTACCTAGGGTTATGAAAGGGGCCGACTTTGTTAGCGTAGATAGGAACTTCATCGTTAGGTTTGTACTTGTGATCG
The DNA here is from genome assembly GCA_030844895.1 of Ambrosia x helenae. Taxonomy (NCBI): domain Eukaryota; kingdom Viridiplantae; phylum Streptophyta; class Magnoliopsida; order Asterales; family Asteraceae; genus Ambrosia; species Ambrosia x helenae. The sequence continues at coordinate 111,995,397 of CM061233.1, read as the reverse complement.
GAGGCACCTGATCTAACTTGTAGCAGCGTTAGCGCCACCAGTAACCACTGGATCGTGGACATAGTCGTCTTCATCTTTGGTGTCTGTTAGAAGTTACAACGCCCACAGATAGATGATGGTGTGGGGCTTCTAATGTTAGGCACTTTGTAATTTGTACTCCATCCAAGTCTGTTACAAGGGCTTTTCCGTCATTTCAAGCTTCTTAAACTATGAGTTGGCAAGTTTGGCCCCTCGTTGGGATGAGAAATTTTGTACCGAATACTAGTAGTGAATGAATGTATATGGTATAGTTTTCGGTTTTTGGATTTGGATCAATTTTGATACCGGTGCAATGTCATCGGTATCGTACTATACCAATACTGAGCGAATATATATGGAACAGTTTCTGTTTGGTGTTGACTAGATTTTGATATTGGAACTATATAGTAAGGTATAGGTACTGATTTCATCAGTATCCCTAGTTAGCCTACAAAACTTAATCATGTGCTCAAATATCGTGTTGTATCCATTTTAAACGTTTCGAATTGAGTTTTTTTTATCATCGTTAGTTAAATCTTACTTTACTATTTAAAAGATTTGCATAAATTAATGGAGTATATATGAAATGACTATACATATGAATACCTTGTGATGGTTGTATCACACGTCAAAGGTCTTCCAGTCCTGTAGTACTCTATGTTTCTTCTTATGGGGAGACCCTTGTTTAAATCTTGTTGTCAGCAATTTTCTCTTAGAAAACAAAGACAAGGGGTTTATGAGCTAGTCGGTTTCTTCTTATAATAGCTTAGCGCATCCTAGAGCGTCAAACTAACAACGGATGGCCATAATTCTGGCTGAGGTATGAATATATTACCTGTTTAAACATCCTAGAGCGTCAATGTACCCGAATATGTCGTAGTTCAAAAAAAAAGTTGTATGTCATGACTAGGATAAGACCAATTGTATGATGCAAGGTTGTAAAAATCCCGATTAATCACCGATTAATCGGTGATTAATAGCTAGTCCTCACTTTACTGATTAATTTTGGGCTAATCACTCAATTAAACGGTGTGTCCCAATTAATCACCGATTAGTCGGACCTAAACACTCAAAATTATGTAATAAATGAATTCGAACGGGTCAAAACTGGAGCAAATCGATCAAACAAAACAAGTTCTTACCTCAAAATTGGATGATAATCCATGATTTAGAAGCAAAATCGATAAAAACTCCATGAACCCTAGTTGCGTCTGATGGTTACGTACGATGAAAGAAGGAATGAAGAAGAAAAAACATGATATCGTGAACGATGGAGGTGATTAGGGTTATTTAAGTTTAGGAATTTTGATATTTAACTCTCCTCCATATTCACTAGTTTATATTTTGTGCCTAAACTCCTAAATTTATACATATAAGGTATAAAATTAGCATTATATACGTATAAATTTGGAAAAATATATATATATAAATCCAATCCGATTAATCCCGATTAATCCCTAATCGGTACCCTACCGGCCGACCAACACCTAGCGAGTTTTACAACATTGGTATGATGTAATATGAAAACACTTGATTAATGCATGATAGGTTGCATATTAATATTTCCCTCTCAGGCACACCACTTTTGTACTTTGATTAATGCATGATATAGGTTCCTATTTCTCAGCTCGGATTAGAGCACCAGGCAAATGAGTAGGAGCAGCTATTGGAGAAACATCATAGTCATCCAATGGGTTCAAACCCTACTTGATTTTCTTAAGAGTATTCGTATTAACCATGTGCAACCAAAGTAGGACAATGTGGTAGAGTATGTGAGTGTAGTTATTGTGTAACATGTTGTGGCAGATACTCATATTGTGAATATGGATACATTTGTGTTTGTTGTTGTGAAAAACTAATACGCGGTTTATGCTTGCCAGATTTTAAAAATTATTGGTTTTCTATACGTGATGTGCATTTTATGCATGATAGTAATGAATAATGAGCCAAATCACAAGTGAGTTGGGTACTAAATTAACAAGAAATAAGATCCCATAATATAGCACTTCAGATTATTTATCGTGTTAATTAGCTTTGTTTGTATGTTTTTTAATCATATTAAAAAGTGACACCCATATGTTATTTCTAATGTTATTTATTCTTTTAATGAGATGTGGAGAGTTTAAATGAAAAGAAAAACTTTTGAGAGGAAAAAAAAAAGAATACCTTTAAACCAATAAGAGTGTTTCATTTAATATTTTTATTTAATGTTACTTGAAAGACATAAAGATAATTTTACATAAATAGTTTATTAGCTTTTTTTTTTTTTTGGAAGGTGTACTTCAGCAGTGAAACCAATCGACAGACAACCCTTCAACCCGAGTTCGAATCACTACCCACGCACCGGTGTCCACTTTGAAGTTATCTCAAACCGTTACAGGAATTTTTTCATGGTGTGCAGGATTCGAACTCAAGACCAAGCCCGGCGGGAACCCTTCGAAGAGGTAAACCCTCCCACATCTCCCCAGCTAGGCTGGAGGTCATTAGCAAATAGTTTATTAGCTAGATAAGGGAAATACAATAACTCTAGCTAAATTAAAATAATAACTAATTTTCAAAGATGTCATTTCAAAACAAACCTAATTTATGGTGAATGGTAAATTTCAAAATGAGTATGATAAATGTTAGATAAATTTCGATATGTGTGTGATGAATTTTGAAATTAATGTGTAGGATAAATTTCGAAATAGCCAAAATCGTCATTGAGGTTTGGGGAGATTTGCTTTTTCCATGCAAAAAAGGTTTTTCCTGTTTTTTTTTTTTTTTTTTTTTTTTTTTTTTTGCAACTAAGCCTTGAGGTTTGACATTTCTTGTCAGTTCCATCCAATTTGCTAACTCTATTTAATTTTAGCATTAAGTCATGGGTATTCTAAGACATTTTCCTTATTTATTCTTTGTTTTTTTATTCTCTTTTCATATTTATATAAAAATCATTTAAACTATTTAGACCCCACCCCCAAACACACACTTTCTCTCTCACACACACACCATCACCACCATCGCCACACACCTGCTCCAGCCAGCACCGCTATATTAACGAGATATATTATATTAAATGTATATTATTTTATTTTTTGGTAAATAGCTTTTGGTTTGACTATAGTCCTCGGTTTGACTGTATTGATTGAGTCATATCCCTCAATTACTTTTGAGAGATATCTACTCATTAATTTCCTCCTGTACTATTGTATATATTGGGGCTTTCCCCTGTGAATGAAGATCATCGAATATTAGCATATTCACATGGTATCAGAGCCCCACTGGCTGTATTGTTAGGACAAAAAGGATTGGTGAAACCACTTTTGCAAACCTAAGTCTAATTCACTTGTGTCAAATTATTCTTAGTATAGAACTACTGAAGAAAGAAGACCAAACAGCTGAAGAAGGATTCTACAAGTACTGAAGAAGAAATACATCAGAAGTTCTGAAGTCCAAACCAGACAGTTCACTGAAGAACTACTGAAGACAAACTACTCATCAGTAGTTTGTCATTCATCAGCACTTGTTCAAGAATCTTTTCCACCGCCTTATGTTTCAGTAGTTTATTAGTTTATTATTACTTTTACTTTTTGTACAAGTTCCAAGATTGCAACTTGTTGCAACTTGTCTCTAAACTTGCTTTTTGGCAAGGTTCATGTATTTGTAAAGTCTATAAATAGATGGGTTCATCCCTCTGTTTTAGACATTGATTTTAATACAGAAATCCTTCAAAGCTTATCATTGTTATTACCATTTCATTTACTTAGAATCTGTTTAAGTGTTCATTCTCATTCATTGCTTAGATTCTCATTAAATACTTGTCTTTAGTTTTATCAAACATCCAGGGGGAGTAATAACTCCAGTTGATAAGTGTAGCTTTAAACTCATATCATTCCGCTGTGCTATTACTGATTAAGAACTTGCTAAACACTTAAGTGTTCACTAGCAAGTTCATACAAAGAGCAATACTGATCCAACACTGGCTCAATACCTTTAACCTTTCTCCAATCCTTTAATTCTCTTCGTTTTTTTTCCGGTCCTCTATCACCCATTTCGATGGCTGACAACAACAACACCGCCAGATCTCCTACCAAACAGCAACCCCTCCACCCGGTGTATACTGTCACCGACATCCAGAAGAAGGTTCGCCTTCTTGATGGGAAGAAGGTTTCCTACTCTGCGTGGGTGAAGCTCTTCCAACTTCACGCGCGTGGGTATGAAGTCTTACACCACATCACCGATTCACCTCCTGCCCAAGACGACCCTGAATATGTTCAGTGGAAGAAGATTGATTCAATTGTGTTGCAGTGGATTTATGGTACTCTGTCCGAAGAATATCTCAACCGGGTTCTCGAATCCGAATCCACAGCTTTAGAAGCCTGGAACCGTGTGAAGGCTCTCTTTCACAACAACAAGGTCCGCGGTGTGCCGCACTTCAGGCCAGATTTGTCAATCTGAGACTCAGTGCAATGCCTTCCTTGGAAGTGTATTGTCAAACTCTGAAAGATCTGGCAAATCAACTCTGCGACGTCAGTAGCCCTATCAATAACCAAACTCTTGTCTTGCAACTCGTTCGCGGGTTGCCCATGGAATACGACACCATCAGTACCATAATCAATCAGACACTTCCCTCTTGGGAGGAAGCCTGTGACCTGCTCCAATCGAAACAGGAACGACAACAAGCCCGCGACAACTCCAGTCCCTCGGAGGCATTGGCCGTGGTCCCACCCAACAACAACAACAACAACACTCAGCAGCAACCTCGGAACAACAATCAGCGTGACAACTATCCGCGTCATGATGGCCAACCACCACAGCAACGAAACTACCAACGCCGCAATCCCAATCAGCGCCGAAACCAAGCTTCGGGTCAGCAACAGCCATGGAACTCTTCCAATCAGCAGCAAACTTGGAACACATCTGGGAATCGCAACCGCCAGCCCCGTAACCAAAACTCTGCCCCAACAGGACCATGGACTGCCAACAGCTACCCAGCCCCTCCTCCTTATTGGACTGGACAGTTTTGGGCCCCGCCTCCTTACCCGTATCCTACCCAATCTGGCTGGGTCACTCCATGGTCGGCTCCTCCGAAATCTGGTTCCACTATAAACTCCTCTGCCCTACCGACACTGAAGCTCACATCACGGATGTCAATCCTCTGGAACCAAGTGAACTTGGAACTGCTTTTCAGGCCATGGCTTTGGATCCTGAACCGCCACAATGGGTGATGGACACTGGCGCCTCAAACCATCTCGCTCAGGACTCAGGTATGATTTCTATCCCGTGTGATAATCCTATTAAACAGGTACTAGTTGGTAATGGCCATCGTGTACCGGTAATTGGATCAGGTCACTCAACCTTGCCCTCCACCTCTAAACCATTACATCTCTAAAATATCCTTCACACACCACACATTATTAAAAATCTAGGGGTGTCAATCATGTCGGGTTGATGGATTGGTGGGTTTACGGGTTGCGGGTTGACGGGTTGAAATGCTCAACCCGAACCCGACCCATATTATTATTCGTGTCAAATATTTCAACCCTAACCCGACCCACATAAAATCTGGGTCAACCCGAAGATGACCCGTTTAAACCCATATTTTTAAATAAGTCATACATGTTCATTAGTTATAAGCGGGTTGTTGGGTTGTAAGCCGGTTATCAATAAAATGTTTAATGGTGAGTATATAAGTGTGAGAAATAAATAATATAGTGTGCAAAAAATAACACAATTATAACTAACCATGTAAATAAAAATGAAAAAAAAAAACAAAAATATAATAGATTTTTTTCTAAATACTTAAACGGGTTAACGAGTCAACCCATTTTATATATGCGTCAACCCTAACCCGACCCATTTTTAATACGGTCGACCCGAACTCGACCCGTTTTTTAAACGGGTCGTGTTACTTGACCCAAATCTATTTTTTCTCGTGTCGGGTTCGAGTCAATTTTCGGGTCGTGTTAATAATTGCCGCCCCTATAAAAATCTAATATCCGTTCGTAAATTTACAACTGATAATTGGGTTTCTGTTGATTTTGATCCGTTTGGTTTTTCTGTGAAGGACTATCCGAGTGGAAAGCTTTTGAGCCGCCACAATAGTTCCAGCAACCTTTACCCGCTCACCATGCCTTCGTCAAGTGATGCGGCTGCTTTTGTCTCCTCCACAGATCCCGACTCATGGCACAACCGTTTAGGCCATCCTGGTCTTCATGTTTTGAATTTCTTGTCTAATAAGAATTTTATTTCTTGTAATAAATAGTGCCGTTTGTCTCTTTGCAATTCTTGCCAACTTGCAAAACACAAACGGTTACCATTTAAATTGTCTACTTCTTGCACTTTACGTCCTTTTGATATTGTGCACTGTGACTTGTGGACCTCACCTATTTCTAGCAATCAAGGGTATAAATATTATTTGGTAATTGTTGATGATTTCACTCATTTTACATGGGTATACCCACTCAAATTTAAATCCGAAACATTTCACAAATTCACTCAATTTCACAAAATGGTCTCCACTCAATTTCACACCCTTATAAAAACATTCCAATGTGACATGGGGGGTGAATTTGACAACACTCAATTCAAAAATTTTGCCACCCAAACTGACCTTCAATTCCGTTTTTCGTGCCCCCATACCTCCCAACAAAACGGAATGGCTGAGCGCATGCTCAGTCGTCTCAACGAGATTATGCTTACCCTTCTCACCCATGCTTCCCTTCCCCCACAATATTGGGTTGAAGTTCTTCACACATCCGTTTACCTACATAACATCCTTCCCTCACAAACAATCGGTTTCAACACTCCAACCTCTGTTCTATATTTTAAACATCCTGACTATGAACCTCTACGTGTTTTCGGTTGTGCTTGTTACCCAAACCAATCCGACACTAGACCACACAAACTTGCTGTCCGTTCTACACTTTGTGTCTTTCTCGGTTATCCCGCAGATCATCGCGGTTACCGTTGCCTAGACCTAGCCATGGGTAAAGTCATATTGTCTCGTCACGTCACATTTGACGAATCTGTTTTTCCATTTGCCCCCACATTCACCCCACAACCTAACACTTACACCTTCCTAGATGCCTATCCCTCACCTCTCAAAATTCAGCCTCATGTGACCCAAAATACTCAAACCACAACTGAGAACCAACCAAACCAGGGCCAATCGCCTACAGCCCAAACACCACCATAGTCACCTCAGGCCTAATCACCCCAACCTACTCCTACAGCCCATAACTCTACACCTCATTCACCGGCCTCTTCCCATACTCCACCTGCCCCTCACACTTCCGCCCCATCACAGCCATTAACCAACACCCAACACCACCCCACGGCCCAACCTCCCTCCCCACAACAACCACCGGCCCCTCCATCACCGCCACCGCCTAAACACCCTATGGTCACTCGGTCACAACTTGGAGTCTCGAAACCGAAATTACCTTTTAACCTTAATGTTAACACAATTTCTCCTTTGCCCAAGTCTCATCGTGATGCTCAAACTGATCCAAACTGATCCATGGCTATGCCAACTGAATACTCTGCTTTGATAGATAATCACACGTGGGAACTCATTCCTCGACCACCTGATGCCCACATCATCCGCTACATGTGGCTTTTTCGCCACAAATTCCATGCAGATGGCTCTCTAGCACGTTATAAGGCATGACTAGTAGTAAATGGGAAATCTCAACAGGTTGGAATTGACTATGATGCGACGTTTAGTCCCGTGGTAAAACCCACAACAATCCGAACAGTTCTTAGCTTGGCCTTGTCACGTTCATGGCCCATTAACCAATTGGATGTTAAAAATGCATTTTTACATGGCAAACTAAATGAGACCGTTTATATGTTCCAACCTCCGGGTTTGTCGATTCGCAACACCCAAATTATGTTTGCAGGTTGAAAAAGTCACTTTATGGTCTTAAACAGGCACCGCGTGCATGGTATCAACGTTTTTCCAATTACATTTTGAGTTGTGGTTTTCGTACATCGGCTGCAGATAGCTCACTTTTCATATATAATCGTGGCAATGACATAGCTTATTTATTATTATATGTTTATGACATTGTCTTAACCGCTTCCTCAGACAAGCTATTACATCATTTTATCAAGTCTATGTCACAGGAATTTGCAATGATAGATCTTGGCCCACTTCATCATTTTTTGGGTATCGAAGTTCAACGTACGAACCATGGTTTATTCTTAACTCAACACACGTATACTCAAGACATTTTGGCTCGTGCTAAGATGGACAACAGTAAGCCTAGTCACACTCCCGCCGACACCACATCAAAGCTTAGCGCTAATGTCGGAGACCCATTACAGGATGGCACATTATACCGCAGCCTTGCAGGGGCTCTTCAGTATCTCACTTTCACCAGACCAGACATCTCCTATGCTGTGCAACAAGTTTGTCTTTTTATGCATGCACCACGGGAACCTCACTTCCAATATCTGAAACGCATACTTCGGTATCTTAAGGGCACTATTGATCACGGTTTGCATCTTACACCCTCCTCCTCAACAAAACTTACTGCCTACTCTGATGCTGACTGGGGAGGGTGTCCTGATACACTGAGATCAACTTCAGGATATTGTGTTTTTCTGGGTGATAATTTGGTCTCTTGGTCCTCAAAACGCCAACCGACCATCTCACGTTCTAGTGCCGACGCCGAATATCGAGGTGTTGCCAATACCACTGCAGAAATTACTTGGCTACGCAATCTTCTCTTAGAGTTGCATGTTCCTATTCGTCAAGCATCAGTCATTTTTTGTGACAACATTTCGACCACTTACTTGTCTCAAAATCCAATACAACATCAGCGAACTAAGCATGTGGAGATCGATATACACTTTGTTCATGAAAAAGTTCGCCTAGGTGCTGTCAAAGTTCTACACGTGCCTGCTGATTACCAATACGCTGATATTTTTACGAAAGGTCTCCCTCGTCCTCTATTCACTCGGTTCAAGTCCAGTCTTTGCATTCGGCCGGCTACTGCTTCGACTGCGGGAGGCTATTAACGAGATATATTATATTAAATGTATATTATTTTATTTTTGGTAAATAGCTTTTGGTTTGACTATAGTCTTCGGTTTGACTATATTGATTGAGTCATATCCCTCAATTACTTTTGAGAGATATCTACTCCTTAATTTCCTCATGTACTATTGTATATATTGGGGCTTTCCCCTGTGAATGAAGATCATCGAACATTAGCATATTCACACGCTACACCCCCTGCTCCAACCATCATCGCTGCTCCCTTCGTACCTCTGATCAAAACCCATACCTTGAAACCACCCGCCACCACCATCACAATCAACAACGCCTTTATAATTGGAAAGCCCACCTACTTTTAGTCGTTCATCCCTCCATTAGAGTTTAGGCACAATCGACTAAAACCCGCAATCAATCCATTGGGTGGTGCACCGATATTATAACATTCCGTATTTTCATTGTATTTTGTTATCTTGTAATTCATATTTCAATTTCAATCTTTGTAAATCCGAGACTTTGATCATGTTGGAAATCGTATTTTTATCATACTTACACAATATATAATCAACCAAAAATACGCGTTTTTATACCACACCGAACCATACTTTAAGTCTATAATCGTTTCGGAATATGATCATGCATTTTTCATCATTATACATACTTGCATACACTTATTAATAATTATGAGTTTTAACATAAAATAATAAGTAGATCAAACTCTAGGGGTTAAATTGAAAATATTAATTATATTAACTCCCAACCACCTTCTTTATTACCCCAACTCCCATCCTCCTTATAAATAACAACCTCCACCACCTCCTAAACACTTCCAACGCTCTCTAATCACTCTCAAATCTCTCTAATCTTCAAGATCTTCAAGCAAAAATTTCGCTCAAAATTTGTAACTTGCAAAGCTTTAATATTCACTTTTCTTCCACTTTCTTCGCCTCTCCTCTTCTTCTAACCCCTTGGGGAAACCTCTAGGACCTTACTTTAGTTTGGTAAGGCAAATAAACACGAGTGGGACACCGATTTGAGGCCTCAAAGGTGGTTATTTGCTATTGTTTTTATGCACTAGAATATTATTTGTAGTGATACCAACCGAGTTCACCAACAACTCAATATTGGATGGACTTGTGTTATAGTTAATGGTTGACAAAGGAAAGCCAAGGCTCATCCAAACAAAGTCACCATACTCTACTTTAATCTCCTAGTTATATTATGTAATACTTATATATACTTTCAAAACTTTCATTCTTCATCTAGTAATCTAATAACTTGGAAGGTTTGTGGATACATCCCTACCTTACTAATCTCTTGACCCTCCTTATAACTCGGACTAGTTCCATACAAGAATGGGAAAATCCCTTGTCCAAGACCCATGTTTCATCTATAAACAAAGTGGTCACGACATGAAAGACTCTTGAAATGGATTCACATTCCTAACTCTAACTCATACCATCCGAATAGCCTACATGGTGATTTTTGTGCTTTGTTATTAACTTTATCTGTTGACCATCCGAATCGCCCTAAAGACGATTTGTGTTTTGGTTCGCCTAAAAGGCATGCATGACACTCTTGAACTCGTTAAAACAACTCTTGAATCTAAAACTCATTCCTTTCCAACTCTAGTTAATCGGAGCTAAAGTTCTTCCTCCTCAAGACCCATTTCGGGAACTTAACAAACACTCCCTGAAGTGAGTTCATACTTGTTCCCCTTTTTACTCTTTAAGACTTTTGGGGCTCAACACGTATTCTATGCAAACACACTAAACACTTTCATACTCACATGCTCAATCTACTAAACATGCTTATAAACTATGCTATGCTAGAATTTAAACTTTACATACAAATGCCACTTAGCATACAACCCCCTTAACATGTATAGCGCTATAGGAGTAGCACACCGCCCCCTAACTGGGTCATGTTAAGTTTTACCGGCCTACCACCTCGGTGCTAGGTCAAGCAGTGCAAACGAGTGTTGATTATGCCTTTTGTATGATTCTGTATGTACAAAACTATAGCATGATGATTTGAGTAAAACATCTTAATACTATGTATGTAAACCAAAACTAGTATGCTCACCAATGCTTTATGTGTTGACGGATATTTTATACATGTTGTAGGAAAAAGCTTGATGAGATGATACAAGAAATATCACTTAGGATTCGGCCTTAGAAACAAATGAAACAATCTTTACTTTACCTCATGTTTATCTTGATGTATTTTCTCACGAACAAATTGTATACTTGTTGAATCTTAGATACGAATGAAATATATTTTAATATATTGTCACAATTTAGTGTTATGAAGTCTTTGAACAATCTATCACAAAGTCGCACCTCGATGTATTCCGCCATCGGTTGGGGTGTGACAGATTAGTATCAGAGCCATGACTATAGGGAATTAGGAAAAATTGCCATGGTGAGCTACGATGTTATACCACATGTGCATAACGTCTATGACATTTGATCTTCTATAAAGCTTTGAAATGCTTAAAGTTTGAAAATAAAATCTTTTATACAACATGAAGTCATTTTACTTACCTAGTTTATAAATGTAAATTTCTTGACAAAATGTGAAACTTGATCTTCTAATACAGAGGTAATAATAAGAATCACAAGTTCTTTTTTTCCACAGACATTTATAATCTTTTTTTTAACCAATCATTTTCATAAACTTGATTTCATGTTAACCATATCCACATATCTACAAATTTGCAAATTTTAAGGAGTTAAACTATTTACCAACAATATTTTCATTTTCCACATCTAGGGTCTAAATTTCAACTATATTCCATATACATCATTCCCTACGAAATTTGAATACTTATCAACCAAAAACTTAATTTCCCATTACCAATTCTCCTTATCATCATCCACTTAATCATGTATGTCCTTCATTTCTATGATCAAGATTTACGTATTGCTAATATCCTCCAATACATTCTACACCTCCTACAAAGCATAGTTACTCCTTAATTACTCTTGCCAAATGGATGACTACTTCATTTTCAATAAACTCAAACATGGTTTCCCATCTTGATTGTCCGTAGACATTTATCTATGTACTATACAATCGGAACTACCTCTACATATACGTTTACAATTGTATCTTAACACTTTTACAAACACAATTTTAATTTTAATACATTTATCTACCAAACAATTTGTAGAGATCTATATGCCCGCTCAAGAGTTTGATACATTTCTAGATACACCTTCTTAGATACAATTATACTTATAATACATTACTTGATATGTTTTAATACACATACATCTTTTCATAAACTATGAAACCTGATACTTGAAATTCGATGCATATTCTATGCTACTTGTAAACTTGATCATACATGAAACTTGTCTATCCATGAAACCTAAGACTTGATTACTCATAAGACTAGATTTTCCCCATGATATTGAAAATGGATATTCTATAATACGTGTAACATTCTATGAACTTAATTCTTCACTTAATGCATATAAATCGTCATAAAAACATTCTATCCACAAATTTGAGGCTTATACCTAAAACTCAAAACATCCTAGTACTAATGTTAAATCTCCTTTAAACGATCCCTTTTTATTTCAATAAATGCATCAACATTACTATATGGATTACACTTACAACAATTATAGGAATATATCTCGTTGGGATGTAGCCTTCCAGACAACCAGTTTTGGTTATAGCCCATACCTAAATTCATACGTACTTATATTCATATACATGCTTTGTTTCGTTAATACTTGCTTGCCTACCTGCATACATCATCATTACGTCATCAAGTCGTCGCATATCAACGTGTTTGTTTCACAAATATAATGACTAGCTCTTAGAGTTAGGACACATTTACGTCATATCCATCATTTTATTTCGAGTTAGTGTCATAGAAAGACATAACACCCTAATGTAAGGTAAATTGGTGATTGCGGTCCGGAACGTAATCATGAATTTACAGGTACGTTGAGGTGAGATGAAATTCTATTTAGGATTGTGGTAGATGCTCAGTACAAATTCAAAATACCAAAGGTGTGGTGGGTTAGCTGCGGTACACCCTATATATAGACACCAATGGTGCATCAAAGATGTAACTGAGGGTCGGACCAAGGACCAACTCTAGTCAACCTGACGATTACAATAAGCCATGCCCTAAGTCAAATATTAGTTAAAGAACGTTTAAATATTAGTTAAAGCATGTTTAAAACATTCTCCGTATTACACAAAAGCTTGTTACTCATCTAAACTGAACAACACAAACTATAACCCTTATATTAATTCTTATTCCTCTTAATATTCGCAACCATTCCTAACAGTCTTTTCCGATTAAATTTCGGGACAAAATTTTCTAAAGTAGGGGAGATTGTAATGTTCCGTATTTTCATTGTATTTTGTTATCTTGTAATTCATATTTCAATCTTTGTAAATCCGAGACTTTGATAATGTTGGAAATTGTATTTTTATCATACTTACACAATATATAATAAACCAAAAATACACGTTTTTATACCACACCAAACCATACTTTAAGTCTATAATCGTTTCGGAATATGATCATACATTTTTAATCATTATACATACTTGCATACACTTATTCATAATTATGAGTTTAAAATATAAAATAATAAGTAGATCAAACTGTAAGGACAAAAAGGATTGAAGAAACCACTTTTGCAAACCTTAGTCTAATTCCTATTTCTGCCAAAATATGCTAAGTATAGAACTGCTGAAGAAGAAGACTGGAAGTACTGAAGAAGAATTCATCAAGTACTAAAGAGTAGAAGATCAGAAGTTCTGAAGTCAAACCAGACAAGTCTACTGAAGAACTACTGAAGACAAACTACTCATCAGTAGTTTGTCACTCATCAGCTGTTGTGATGGAATCTTTCCACCGCCTTATATTTCAGTAGTTTAGTATAATAGTATTACTTTATGCTTTTGTTAAAGTCTTTGTACAAGTACCAATGCTACAGCCTGTTGTAGTATTACTTTTGTATCAACTTGTATGCATTTGCTGGTCTATAAATAGATGGGTTAATCCCACTATTTTAGATCATCGATTTTATTAAACTGAAATCCTTCAAAGGCTTTTAATTGAAATATCATTTTACATCTAAGAATCTTTTATCTTACTTATTGTTATATGCATTCAATTGTTTAGATTCTCATTAACTGCCTTTAGTTCATTATATCCAGGGGGTAATAACTCCTGTTGAAAGTGAATCTATAAACTTGAATACTTCACTTATTCCGTTGTGGAAACTGCTTTGATAAACTTACAACACATAAGTATTCATGAATAAGAACTGTTAAAGAACATACTGATCCAACAATTGGTATCAGAGCACTGGTTTATCTGATCAAATATCAATCTAATAAATTGAGAATCAGACACAGGCTCTTATTGATACTCAATATAGGATAAAAGTTCACCTTTTCAAAACATCCATCACTTTGAGAAAAATTTGACAAATCAATACTCTAAAAAAATGGATCCTCATAATACTGGAATTGCCAATAAGCCTCCTATGCTTGTTCGTTCTGAATATAACATATGGAAAAAGAGGCTGGCACATACTTTGTCACAGACAAACACTGGTTGTTGGAGATCTGTCATTTATGGACCCCATAAACCAGTAAATATAAATTTTGAAACTAAAGTTGAAATACCAAAAGACCCAAAAGACTACACTGATGAAGATTTCCTTAAACTTGAGCTTGATGCCAAGGCTTTCTCTATGTTGGCAATGGCTCTCCAAAATGAAATCTACTCTGGACTTTTACATTGTGAAAGTGCCAAAGAGCTTTGGGACTGCTTAAAAGAACAGTTTGGAGGAACTGAAGAGGTGATTGCTAACACCAGAGAAATTCTTACTCAGCAATACGAAACATTTACTTACATTAATGGGGAAACTTTGACACAACAATTTGAAAGATTCTCCTCATTAATCTCTGAGTTAAAGTTAAATGGTCAGACCTACACAAATGTATCTATGCTTCATAGATTTTTAAGGTCTCTTCCAGAAAAAATGAGAAACTTACTCTATAGTTCTTAGATCTACACCAGATTTTAACTCCCTCACTCTTATAAAATTACATGGGAGATTGTTGACTTTTGAAAGAGAAATAAATCAAAAGAAAAAGTTACAAAATTATGGGAAAACGGCTGATGACTATGTTCCAGGTAGTACAACACTCTTAGACAAGACTCACCTTCTTGTTCAAATGATTTTGGATCTTTTGATCACATTGACATAACTGCTGAGATCTCATCAGAAAGATCATATGCAGCTTATGACAATGATGAGAATAGTCAAACTGCTGATAACACGTGTTTTATAATGGATGACTTAAAAAATTTCAGCAATGATGACTTAGAAGAAATGGACATTTTACACCAATTGGCCATCTTAAGCATAAAAACTAACAAATTTTATATAAGGTCAGGAAGGAAATTTCCAGGACTGAATAACTCAACAAAAGTTGGTTTTGACAAATTTAAGCTTAGATGTCACAAGTGTCAAAAGTTTGGACACTTTGCTAGAGATTGTAGAAGCTCTGGCTTTAACCAACCACAGTCTGGAAATCAGTTTAACTCCAGTTATAATAGAATAATGGAACACAGGTAAGTGCACATTTTGTTCAGGCACAAGCTCCACAAATCCAATATGTGCCACAAGTACAATATGTTCAGATGCCTGCTCAACAAATGCAGAGCCAACAACAGATACCTTCCATTCTAGCTGCTTAACAACCTCCACAAACTCAACAAAGTCTATTTTACTTCAGGGTATGTTGACTGGATCAGTCTTCCTTTTGACACATCTGAATGCAATCCTGATGCAGACAACAAAATGTTTGACATAAACTGGGGAGAACCTGATAATGGCAGAAAGAACTTTGCCTTAATGGCCTTTGAGGGTTGCATCTCTAAATCTGCCTTATCTCAGGTATCAAAAGAATCTTTGACAAAACTTTGTTCAACTTCATGCAAAGAATCTTTTGCTCTCATAAGAGAGACCAATGTGCATCTACAAGGCAAAGCCAATGACTCTGAAAGAAAATATACTCAAATAAAATGTGATTTAGAAAGAAAACTTGCTGCAAAATCAAAGGAAAATTCTAAATTAACAAATAATGCTATTGAAACCCAAGCACAAATTAAAATCATGATAGAAGACCTAGGAAATGTCAGAGAAGAGCTTGTTGACACCAAGGTTGACTATGAAAAATGGGTTGAGTCATGTAGAGGTTACCAAATGCTGCTTAACAAACAAACTTCATCAAATGTTAAGTTTGGCATAGGGTACAATCATACCAAAACTCCAACTGATTTTACTCCCAAAACTGCTGATGATGGGAGTAGAATAGTTCAAAATCAAACTTCTGATATGAAAGACTGCACATCTTATCATTAGAAACTTTCTCAAAATTGAAAAAGAAAGTTCTATAGAAGTACTGAACAAATCTGACATTAAGCCATCAGTAGTTTCATCTACATCAGGAGTTGAGAACCTGAAAACTACTGATGACCTAAATCAAACCAAGACTGTCAGTAATTTGCCTTTCACATCTCATAATGAAAAGGAGAAGGCAAAAGAATGTGAAATTTGTGGTCTGTTTAACCATAAAACAGAATTTTGTAGATATAGAAAAGGAAATCAGTATAACAAGAAGATTTCACAACTGGTTGTGGGAAAACAACTCAAACATGATTTTGAAGAAACTTTCTATCCCAACAAACAACAACCAAGCTACACCTTTTTCACCAAAACTGCTTGCAAGATTATCTCACCAGAAGGCCAAAAGTTGATAGAGAAGATAATTGAAGATCATACTTTTCTGATAGCCAAAAGATGTGGCAATGTCTATGCAGTGGACATTGAGAAAGACAAAGTACTGAACAATACTGCTTGCTTCTTCTCAAGAGCATCAACATCTAAAACTGATCACTGGCACAAGAGACTTGGCCGTGTGAACTCTAAAACCACAAATAAAGTGTTAGTCCAAAATCCTTCCTACCGGGTATCAAACAAACAATCGAGTGCGGAAAACAAGATTGAATGTGAAGAACAAAAGATTAAAACGATGAAATCAATTGTATTGTTGCTTCACCTTGCACACAATCTCTAGGATTGTCTGGTACAAGGTGGTGGCCAAAGAACTACAAATGAAAGGTCTACTCCTAAAATGAACTTAAACAAAACATTATATAGGGTCCACTAAAGCCTTGGCCCACATGGCCTAACCCAAGTCCATTAACTAAACTAAGCCCAAATCTAATAAACTAGCTTGATAAAGACAAGCGTAAACCTACACAATTTATGGGCCTAACAATATCCCCCCTAGGTTTATACTGTCTTTATCATGGCTTAGTAGGAAGAATCTTCAGATCTTGATCTTCCAATCTTGGGTTCTTTCTTCTGCTCTAGGAGGCATACTTGTATTTTGATCATCATCAGCTTTTGCTTGAACATCTTACTAAAAGAAAACGTGAGAGGAGATTCTCATAAGCTCTTTTCTTTGTCAGTCATATCTTTCAAGTAACTCTTCAAGTACTTCTTCAGTTGTACTTTCATTGTCAAAAGATGATTCACTTCAGGTTCTTCTGACTCAGGTACATCTTCTCATTGAGGTGATTCTTGATTTGTATACATTCTGCAAATTCTCAGAATTTTGTAAGCAAATAATTGATATAACAGAGGGTCCAGTATACACATGAACACCAAGTACATCAGTTTACTTTCATTTTAAATTTTCAAAACCTGAATTTCCTTCGAGAATCGGTCAAAACTTCAAGAATGGTCAATTTTTCATAACAGATAAACAAATTAAAATAAAAATTCAAACTAATTACGATGCATCTTTTTGGTGAGAATCATGTGCAAGAAGATCATATCAGCTTTGTCAAAATGCAACACACCGTTAGTATATTTGTTTTGGTATACTTATTAAAGTGCTAGAAAGCAATCCTAGACGATTACCAGCATCGTTTATCCACTTAAACAAACATACACACACGTCCTCAAGTCCGATATTTTTCTTATTTTCTTAACGTGTGTTAGACCGAAATAACTATGTGTCCCACATCATGA
Organism: Ambrosia x helenae; assembly: GCA_030844895.1. NCBI lineage: Eukaryota > Viridiplantae > Streptophyta > Magnoliopsida > Asterales > Asteraceae > Ambrosia > Ambrosia x helenae. The sequence continues at coordinate 111,977,304 of CM061233.1, read as the reverse complement.
CATACCCCCGCGATCAAGGTATGCACAAAGCTTCTTCATAATAGGTAAGTAAATTGCTGACATCTGTATTTTTACAAGGTCAAGATCATCGGTGATCAGGTCTACATATATCTGGATGCAACAGAGAGACCAATGGATTCCCGACCAGGGTTAGGGCAAATACCAAATGTTTCGGTATGATCATTGCTTTAGGCATTTGATTTGTTCCTTTAGCTTGAATTCTCTTTGAGAATTTTGGGTTTTGGCATATCCTTATAACTCTTTTAAGACGTCTTGACTGTGCCTAGGTCAGCATATATCTGGATGCAGCAGAAGGGCAGCCAGGACATCCCCAGATGTATCAACAATTTAAAGACCTGAAATCTCAGATTTTGGCAATCTATCAACGCAAGATTTAAGACCATAAAATCATACGCCAATGATGTGTTACCCACGAGCTACACAGTCCTTTATCTTCAGCATGTTTTGGACTGAGTTCGTTGTGCATTGCCTGGTAGTACATCGTATAATGGAGCTGCAATCACACTCGATTTAATTTTCTTGTCGATTTTAAAGTGTGACAACTCAACAGCTAATGTACTATCATTTCTTCTTTTTTGCACCATGAAATCTCATTTTCTGAATTTTCTATTGTTTTTGTATTTTTCTGAGGATATATATCCCCCTAAATTTGTGCTTAAAATTGAAAATTTAAAGAACAAATTTACAACCTAAAACTAAGAAAAATCTTTTTGTGTTTTTCTAATACCATTCTCGAATTAATGACCAAACAATTTCAGAAATTTTAACGCATCAGGTTTTGAGCGTACCTCTCTAGCTGATTTTACCTCCATTATCTCCTTCAAAGGAAACATACTCACTGTTTAAAAAATTTAAAATAAATGTATAACAGAGAGATGTCACCTGTCATGTGCGTGGAACAACCATTATCAACATAATAGTGGTCGTCGACAATCCTCCCTGGATGTCCCTGCACTAAGAAAGGAGATTAGTTAAACATTGGTACCCAGGCCATCGCGGTCCTGGGCACTCCTGAAGCGTCAACGTAGGACACTTCTCTTAAGCACATGTCCTTTGTCTCATTTAGACATGGTGTTGCTATCGCCTTAGCTTTCCAGACTTGTTTAGGCTTAGCACACGGTTTTGCTACTTTCGGAGTAGCAGTTTTCTGTTTCTTAGGTTGCTTCGACTTCTGTGGTTGAACAACCTTCCGTTTGCTCTTGGCAGCATTCCAGTCTCCATCAGATGGTTTACCTTTGGATTAGCATTCTTCCTTGACTTAGGTTTTTCAACCTTCATTGGCTTGGAGTAGTAGTTATCCCTTGGTGTAACCCTCTGATTCTGTCTATAATAGGGCACATAAGGACGACTTGTGCAATTCCTTGCAATGTGACCGGGTCTTCCACACGTGTAGCATGTCTGCTTCTTTGCATAAGGAGCAGATCCCGGTCTGTTCGATCCCACTGATGAATGTGAGTGATGGGATCTGTTGGATGATTTGTTTGCAGGCTGCTTAAAGTTTCTGCTTTGCTTAGAGCATCTTGAACACCCGTGTGAACAAGATTGTGCTTGTGATGATGACTGTCCTTGAGCTTTCTGTTTAACTTCAGGAACCTGTACATGAGGGTTAGCACATGTAGTTTTTCTATGTGGTGGCACATATCTATTAGTCGTGCCATTAACAGATTGCTCTGAAACAGTCTTTTTAATATAAGGAACAACATCTTCAGACAAATTAGACTGTTTCATACAAACACCTGTATTGTTAGTGCAAACAAGATCATCCCCCTCAACCTTAGCCTCTACTTTTACTAAATCTGCACATGAAGTAGAAGCATCAGTAACCTTCACACATTTAAATCTAGGGACTATTGGCTTTACCACACCTGTGCCAACAGTATTGGATGAGGGATCCTCACATTCTTGTTTAGTCTTGACTGGCCTTGAGCACACAGATTCTTTAGATTCTGGCTCAGTCGAGGGTGTGACATTTGATTCAGCCGAGCCACTTAATTCAGAAACATGTTGTGGCTCTACTGAATCCCCCGTTGACTCAGCTGCTCTAGAGGACTCACAGCTGGATTCACTCAATTCAACTGATACTGATTTCTCAGATTCGGTTGTTTCGAGTGATTCACATTTGGAGTCATTTTCAGAAGTTGGTGGGGCAGCTGGTTCAATGGTCTGTGGTGCCCTGTACTCTTCATAAATCTTTTTGAATGTTTTCATGAAATCAAACTCAAAGGGCACATTTGAGTCTGATTGGCCGGTCGGTTCAGTTTGCTCAATTTTCGGTTCAGTTTCAAAAACGGTTTCTGTTAAGACATCATTCAATTTAGTTTTGTCATTTGAAACTGGAACTTCATCTCTCTTCACATCAAAAACTCTGTCAATTTCTTTATTTTTCTCAAAATTTAACGTCTCGGATGCTTTGAAGCATCTTGAGACTTGACAAAAGTTTTTGATGGGGCCTGCTCATGCTTATGTTGTTTGTTCTTGGGTTTAGAGATTTTTACAGGGATCGATTCAGGTTTGGAAATTTCAATTTGATCCCTCGATGATCGAATACTTGGCTCTTCTACTTGAGGACTATATCCTTTAATAGGTAGAGCCAATAACTCTTCATCCGAGATAGGAATTGAGGAATAATTTTCATTAAAAGGAGGTGGAATTTCCACAAAACCCAACCCCTTATTCCTCGCTTCCTTAAGTCTGAACTTTAACTGAGTATTGATTATTTTTTTGACTTTGTTACTAGAACAATCGAATTTTTTAAAATGAGAATCGGCATTTTCAAATTTGGATTTTAAATCGATCAATTCCGCAGTTAAAGTGTCAGACAGTCGTTTGAAGTGTAAGGTGCTGTTTGTTTTTTCTGCAGGAAAAGGTCTGCAGTCTGCGGACCACATCTGCAGACATCTGCAGGAGAAGAGGTGGACCAAATGTCTGCAGTTTGCAAGAGGAAGACTGTTTGTTTTTTAACTTCTGCAGTTTGCTGAAATAAGCTGAAATTAACAACAAATCGACTAGATTACGCATTATGAACAACAATATCTTAACAACAACTATGAAGAACATAACATAACAAATAACATAAGAAATCTTAACAACAACTATGAAGAACATTATGAACAACAATATCTTAACAAAAACTATGAACAACATAACATAACAACAAATCGACTAGATACACATTATGAACAACAATATCTTAACAACAACTATGAAGCAACAAGTAACAACAAATCGAAATCTGAAAAAAAAAATCAGAAAAAAAAAAACTGATTTAACAAAATATAACACATACGAAATCAGAAAAAAAAAGATAACACATACGAAATCTGAAAAAAAAAAAACTGATTTAAATTTTTTTTAACCAAATCAGAAAAAAAAAAAAAGATAACAACATAATAAACCTAAACAAAATAACAAATAACATAATAAATCTGAAAAAAAAAAATAACATAATAAATTTGAAAAAAAAATAATTTACCTTTGGCCGGAGAACCTGAAAACCCGCCGGAGGAAGAAGGAAGGAGGAGGGAAGGAGGAGGAAGGAGGAGGGAAGGAGGAGGAAGGAGGAGGGAAGGAAGAGGGAACCTCGCGCGAAGGAAGGAGGAGGGAAGGAGGAGGAGGAGGAGGAGGAGGAGGAAGGAGGAGGAAGGAGGAGGCCGGAGGAGGAAGGCGGCCGGCCGGAGGAGGCAGGCGGCGCCGGAAAAGATGGGTTGGGGGTAGGGTTTGGGTTGAGAAGTTGAAGGAGAAGATGGGTTGGATGTTGTTGATTGATTTCAGAAGGAGAAGATGGGTTGGATGCTGTTATATTTTTTTGAGAAGAGGTGGGAAGAGGTAAAAAGAGGAAGGGCCAAGTCTGCTTGGGGAAGAGGTGGGGAAGAGGTGGGGAAGAGATTTTTAGGTGTAATCTCTTCTAAAAAACAAACGGTCTGCGAGCCACAAATGTCTGCCCGCGTCTGCGCGGGGCAGACATAAGTGGCCAGAAGCTCTTCTTGTGAAAAAACAAACACCCCCTAAGTATCGACATTTGTGATCACTTACCTCCTGATGCAAGCGCTTAATATCGAGTTTTTGTTGTTCGACCATTTCTTTATAAGAATTAAATTTCTTTTTAATATCCCAAGTAGCCATTTTCTCGTATTCAAGCTGCTTGTATGTAGAGAGAGTTTCTTCTCTAAAACCCTTAATTTTTAGTCTACACCTATCAATGCAACAAGACTCAGCTAAAATGTCAGCGTGTACCTCAGATGCGGATGGCACATGGTCATTCAGTTGTGCCATGAAAGCTTGAGCAGCAGGGACAACAGAAACGGCAGCAGCAGCAGGAGCGGGTGAGCAGTCAGAGTTTGAATTCGAAGATGAAGTGTCAGAGGCGAAAGAACATGTTGTAGCAGAGGTGTTACCTTGAATCTTCAGCTTTGCATGCTTAGCATGTTCTTTGACAAGTAAGATTAACTCATCTGACGTCATTTTGGACCAACTTGTTTCTGTAATGATCCAATTGACATACTTAAACCAACTGCATGTTGACTGATCTGGTATTCTCTTTAAAGCGTCCAGAAGACTCTTGTTGACCCAATGATTTGACACTATGATTTCAGCATTTTTCATGTCTGACAGTAGTTTGGTAAATCTGGCAAGCAGTGCATATACGGTTTCACCAGGAATGTAACCGAAACTCTCAAGTCTCTGCTCAAACACCTCACTTTGAGAAGACATCTTAATCTTTAATAGTGATCCCCCAAAAATCTAGACGTTTTACCAAAAAAATTTTAAGACAAGTACCGGGTGTCCAATCGTAGTCAACCGTCAAAAAATAGTACACCACCTAGTCCACCGTAGTCAACCGTAAGGTCGATCCCCCCAAATTAAACTTGTACACTCAAAATAATACAACTATTATTAATATTATTATTAATTATTATTATTGTTATTATTATTGTTATTATTATTATTATTATTATTATTATTATTATTATTTACGTAAATGATGCACTAAAGAGCTAGATTCAAATGAGTCTAAAAAGAAAGAATTATTTATTCAAGGTACCAAAGAGTGTGGTTGAAAACTAATTAATGCTTGTAAACTTTTGCACAAATCACGTGCCCTTGTCAAGATGCCACAACCATCTTTTGAAGTAGATATTATTCAACACTCAAACCAAGCAGTCACTCTCTCTCTCTTCTCGAAACAACTACCTCCACCACACTTCACACACACTGTATCTCTCCCACTCTAATCTTTATCACTTGAAAACATTTTTTCTCTGAAACACAGTCACCCCAGAATGCTACTACTAACACCAATTCTATAAACTTCTCAAAACTCCATCAAACCATGCCAAAAATCCCTTCCATTCCAAACCAAATTCCACTCACACCCTTACCCACAACCAAAAAAACACCTACAAAACGGAGATCTATACATCGGCACCTTCTCCAACAACACCTCGTGAATCCAGCTGAAACAAAAAAATCCTTCAAATCTTTCCAATCTCTTACACTCTCTTCTCTGGTACTATCTCTCTCTAGGCACAACATCTTCGGGTTTCTCTCTCTAAAAAGTTCGATAGGGAGAAAAAGGAACCGGCAGACAAATACGGAACCTTTCTCTATGAGGTGCAGTTATCTGTGGAGAGGTGACGTGGCGGTGGACGGCGGTTTGCGGTTGAATCGGGATGTGGCGGGTTTTTCAAGGTGTGGGTTTTCCAGATCTGGGTGTCCAACAAAGAAACACAGTGTCCGGTGGTGAAGGTGGGTTTCCGGATCGGGTCAGGTTTCCGGTCAGATGTGGCGGGTTTTTCAAGGTGTGGGTTTTCAAAATCAGGGACTTTTTTTTTTTCAATTTTTTTTTAATTTTTTTTAAACGACTCTGTATACAGACTAAACGACAGTTTCCCATCCCCACACTTAAACTCTACATTGCCCTCAATGTAGGAATAGAAAACGACTCAAAACAAAAAAAATAAATAAATAAATAAATTCCGAGATTCCTTGAATATTAATCTTTAACGTGCCCGGGACCTTCTCCTCTCCACAGCTCCTCTCTATTGGAATAAAGCTGCTGTCGAAAGTTTTCCCTTGGCGGCTGTCAGGTCTGTTCGAAAAATAATCTATTCCCCAATAAAGTGCCGCTGATCTCTATTCTCTTATAATATTCTTCCCCTCCAAGAATAATCCTCCTTCGAATCCTTTTATAATATTTTGCCACAAAAGGGTTTTTTGTATTTTGTTTTGGGCCGTGAACAAAGTGACGTCAAAGTCACGTTTGTCTTTTTATATATTATTATTATTATTATTATTATTATTATTATTATTATTATTATTATTATTATTATTACTACTACTTCGTGCTTTCGACTCGGACGTTTTTGACTTGACCAAAGTTGCTCGTTCACGCTCCAACGTCCACACGAACACCTACCAAATAAAAATAAAATAGATAAATACTAAAAAAAAACTAAAACTAATAAAAATCTATAAAAACCTATACTAAATAAAATAGACTGATAGAAGCCTAAAACTAATAAAAGTACTATCTAAATGACTCGAAAATTATACAAACTTTACACTCGAAATAGATGTATTTTACAATACATCAAATATATACACACTTATCTCTTTTTCGTCCCTGAAAAAGAATTATGCTATGGAATCACATTCAAATAATCTGGCCTCAAAACATAGGTTACTTTAATTTTAAAAATCCAATCACGTGCCAACTGCGATTGCAGGTATACTTGTCCTCTTAAACCCAACTGCCGGTTTCTAAGCCCCTTATCATGTTAGTTTAATATTTTTTTGGTTCATTTAGTCTACCTAGGGTCTCACACTAAAGAAGCTACAGTTTCACCTAATGCCGCCTCAAGCTTATGAAACAAAAGGAACAACCAATTGACTATTCTTAACCGTTTTATGTAGAAAACCGAGAGAATTTAAAATCATTTGTTTTTTTTCATCTCAGCATACTTAACTCAGAGGGTGTGACCAATCCAAGTCGCTATCCCAGTGGCCAGGCACCTTAAGCTTCAGCATTTTCGCTTTGATTTCTAATTAATTCATGAGCTTTTTTAGATATTTATTTTCAGACAATCCTAGAGGGAGTCGAGTCCGGAGTCACTATCCCTAGAAACGACACCATTGGCCTTGCCCTTATTTTATATCCATCTCTTTTTTTTTTTTCAACTTTTGTTTAGAAATTCTAACGGTTTTAAACTTATAACGGTATTCCTTATACTATTATTGGCGGTTTCAGCTTCCCCATTTTTTCCTAGATGAGAACCCACAAGGTATCCTAATATATTTAGGTATATTAGCTCAAAGGAAACTTTTCTACCGGCTGGGCCTACCCACACATCCCAAGTCAACACGCTTTTGATTATTTATTCTTCTAATCAGGGGCGGACCTAGGCCTGCCCAAGGTGGGCGGGCGCCCCCCTTAAAAAAGAAATTTGTAGTGTTATACAAGCGCGTTAATCCCGTCCGCACCCCTTAAAAATTTTCAATCGCACCCCTTGACTTTTGAAACCAATGTTTTCAATCACAACGAGAAGGTATTTAAAAGGAAGCATACGTCGAGAAGCAGATGAAGGAGAAGCGGAGGTTCACCGGAAATATATAACTGGAGCACTTTAGGAGTTTAGGTAAAGAAAAAGAAGATAATAAATAGGGTGATGGGGGTATTTTCGTAATTGAGCTACTCTATTTTCTTTGTTTACCACTTCATTGGGGGATTAAGATTTTATTTTCTAAATTAAAGGTTAGCAGTCATGCTGATTCGATGTCCATTTCGAGGAAAAGTATCATTGTTATTATTATAGTTTAAATTGAAGTGAGGTCATTTGTCTTTTGTAGTAGAGGGTTTTTTAAAGGTATTTTGGATTCATACACCCCTTATTTAGGATCCATACACCCTGGCCCACATCATATATCAATAGGAGCCTGCCACATACCCCAGAATATGATGTCACACTCCCAGAATGTGATGTCACGGGGTGTATGAAACCTAGAACCCTTTTTTAAATCAGTTTTTACAATGGTATTTTTTTCGTTAATAACGAATTAATTGATCTATTAAGATAAACAACTATTTACAAGTGGGAGACGAGTAACGGGCTATAAGTTACGCCGCTATCCCATGGTATTTGATTTAATAAAAAGTGTCTAGATGTATTTTTTTTAATTAAAAGTAGGTTATATCATATGATAAACAAAGAGGCAATATATAGCCTTAAAAAAACAAAGGGTCATTTTTAAGGGCTAATTTCCTACACCCTTTTTTACACCTTTTACATCAACTTATCCGTACAAGTTCGATCCTCAGCTGCGACGGTTGCCAGCCCGCGTAAACACGCATTGTGGGACTCGAACCCGCGACCACCCGGGCAGGAACCCTAAGGAAAACCTTCCCACCTCTTCACAAACCAACTGGTCTATGGGTCATTGGCAACTGAAATACCACTTGTAACATTATAATATACCTAAAGACAAAAGACTCTTCAATACTCCATGCAATGCAAATGCAAGGACATTTATTTAAATTAATTTTGGCTTTTCGTTTCTTTTTGTTGATTATATAATTTTATTATTATTATTTTTGCCATACGAGTCGACCCGACCCGACTTGAGCCACCTGATCGATAAACGACCCAGGGGCTTAGAGATTCCGCACCCCATGAAAACAATTTCTGGGTCCGCCACTGCTTCTAATACATATAATATTTGAAAACCAGACACTTGATTTTATCTATCATTTCCCATATTTTATAATGCAAACTTCAAAATCAGGGACTTTTTTTTTTCAATTTTTAAATTTTTTTTTTTTAAACGACTCTGTATACAGACTAAACGACAGTTTCCCATCCCCACACTTAAACTCTACATTGCCCTCAATGTAGGAATAGAAAACGACTCAAGACAAAAAAAATAAATAAATAAATTCGAAATACAAAAATAAAAAGACGAGGGCAAATTGGAAAGGACTTAGCTGGTTCCTTTTTCTTCGTAAGCTCGAAAACACTAGTCCAGTCCAGCTCGATCGTATAGCATTTCATTCGCGATCGGCTCTGACACAATGGTAAACTCTGGGCTTGCTTTGATAAATGATAACAGCTCCGGAATCACCCGAATGGAGATTGAGTACGGGTGGTGCAATCCAAACCTGCGCAAAACGAAACAAACAAAACCCGAGCATAATACCGAACCACACAAAAATAAAAAGACTCAAACTACTAACTTAGACTCATAATATAACAACAAACAAGAAGACGTACCTGCTTGGCAAAATGGCGGTGAATGTTGGTAGAACCAAATGGGTAGAAAGAAAAAAAAATCTTGTTCTCGCTCAACGTGAAGGACACTGGTGATCACAACACGCGTTGCAAGCGAAAAAAAATATAACTTTCCGGGGTAATAGCTGGTCGCATGAGGCGAACAGGTCAGCCCAGACTCCTCACGTTACGTGAAAAGTCTTTCTTCACAGAAAGTTAATTAATTTTTTTTTAAAGAAAAATTCTCTTTTATTACCCAAACCTCTACCAAAACTCCCAATCGTAAAATAAATATAAAGATAAAACATGGGATCCGCTCATGGTGAAATTTCCTCAAACCAAGCAAACACGCAAACCTGCAAACAAACTCAAAGACACAAAAAACAAAAAACAAAGATAAAATAGAAAGATAAAATCCTATGAACCACTACCGAAAGACGGACCACAAATAATAAAAAAATGAAAAGCTAGAGAAAAAAAATAGGTATAAATATAAATTTACAAACTCTACAAAGCCTCCCCACACTTAAACTTAATCAGGGGGCTTCTCTTTTATCTGAACCTGATCCAACCCATTTAATTCCACCCGGTCCATATTATTTAGCAAAATTACATTAATGGAATTGAAAAATATTTTATCGAATTTAAATGGGTCGGGCCACCAATATTTAAATTTACCTGGACCAAACCTGATTCTTAGCATGTAATGAGGGGACTTGTTGTCTCTGCAACTCCTGACCCTCACCCTGTGTCGGTCCAGGTGCCTCTTCTCCTTCTCCCGTGGTGGTGGCCATGGTGGCGGCACTAGTAGCAGTGTAATATCAAATGCCTGCACGGGACGGCTGTGGTGTTCTTCTTCTTCCACCACTGCTTCTTTCTCATCTTCCTTGTTTGGTGACACTTGGTCAAAATCTTTGTCCACTTCTGGAGCTGACAAATCAACCAACTCGTCACCAAACTCTACTTTCCCATCAGCTGCTTCTTCAATCAGGTCAGTGGCGTCTTCCTCTTCCACCACTTCTTCCTCAAACAGCCAGCCTGTGGATTCTGAAAAGTCCATATCTTCCTCAGCCTCCATCATGGCTTTCATGTACGCGTCCCAGGCTATCCTTTCTAGCTCCTCATTATCACTCCAGACATCTGCCTCCCTAGGATATGCTGCTGAACTAGAGATCTGGTAAGGCTGCTCATCCTGCTGAACCAAAGGTGGGACTAAGGCGCCCATTATGGTCTCTGGCTCTAACCCTGAATCCTGCAAAATATCATCCTCACAAGACAAGTGTAAACAATCATATGGGTCAGTTAAATCATGCACAGAATCAGATGAGTAAGGACAAACAGTTTTAGCAACGGGCCTAATACAATCAGGTAATGTAAGTGTTACCATCTCGTCTGGATCATCGTATGTGAAATAAACCTGTTGAACTGGAGGTGGGATTTCAACACCCATTATGGTCTTCAGTTCATCCACCTGAGCCTGTAGCCTCTCAAGTGCCGCATCTTGTTCCTTCAAATAGTCGGTGCGCTCGGATAGCAACGAACGCATATCCTCGAGCATGAGCTGTTGATTAGCAAGGAAGGCGTCTTGCTTAGCAAGAAGGGCGGCAAAGTCGGGCGTAGTGTGAGACGAGACATCCCGATAATCGGGATGTGGATACAAATGTTGGCTAGGTGGATACTCTGACGAGCTACCACCGTGCCTTTCCTCATACATCTCAGCTTGTAGACGACCAGGCCGACTTTTTATTCTATCTAGTGACTCAGATGTTGCAGGGTTAAACCACCGGTTAGCCTGCGGGTATGAAGGTTGGTATGACTGATATTGCTGCAGCTGCAAATACTCGTTAGCATAGTAACTTGCGGAATACCCCGATGAATTTGGGCATTTTATAGTAAAATGGGGTCCTCCACAGATCTCACACATGTTAAAAAGAATATATATATTACAAATAAAAAAATAAAAAAATAAAAAAAAATAATAAATAATAATAACAAGTAAAAGCCAAAACTATTTACAAAGTAAAAGACCAGACAAACGGTTTGGAAAGTAATCAAGAATGCCAATTGCGTCCCCGGCAACGGCGCCAAAAACTTGATGTGTGTAAATGTATATATATAAATAACACAAGTTCTAATTAAAACGACTCACCTAAAAACTACACACGCACGGCAAGTGTACCGGTCGCAAAGCAGTAAACAGATAAGACCGAGTATCGAACCCAAAGACGCGGATGAAACTCCAGATCACAACCTATACCGAATAGTAGCCTAAATAAATAGATACTTATATGGGGGTATTTTAAACTATTAGTTACAAAATTAATTAAACTAAATAGATTAAACTTAACTTAACTCGACAACTAATACGAACTAAAGGAACTAGAGGAATCAGATAGGAAGAAGGTTGGTTACTTAGGTAAAATCCCTAGACACTAGCAATAAATCCTGAATCTGGTAATTAACTTGAGACCCTATTCTTACCTAATAAACCTTCTATCAAGGATAGCTCACTAGACTTAAGGCGGGACAAGTGTAGAAATGCTAAAATGGATCTGGATCGCCCTAGCGTACCAAAATCCCACAGAAATAAGATTAAAACCTCTCGTGGATTAAAACCCTTAAACTATGAAGCAACTTAAACTCTACTGAAGAAGACCTAGGAAAACTCTAAACACGGACAAGCAGCGACTCCCGCCCTAGCGCTTGTCAACTACCGAACAATGCCTAGTTAGTTACCTAGCAATCTCGAGTTAGATTTCTTACCCTCAAGAATGGACTGCACGTTTTAGTTAATTTATTATATTAGTTTGTTATACTTGTGTCGTACTCCAACTCCAAATACTAGCACGCTAACCTAAGTTGACGAAATAGATTGATTTCTAGACCTAAGGGGTATCTCTATATGCCTAGTTCCACAAAACCAATAAACAAACTTCAAATAAAATCAACACCAACACACATATATCAAATTCAACAATAAAAGTTAAAATCATGTAGTTCTACACATCAAATTAAAAACCAAAAATCATTAAATACTGCAAATTACGTGTCTAGTTCATAAACCTAAGCAACCATAAAAGTCTAGTTCATAGTTATAATCAGAAACATAAATTCAAAGTCTATAAAAAACAATTTTATCATGTCTCTAAATAATTAAAAACGATAAATAAAACTAAACCAAACCCGAGATTCCTTGAATATTAATCTTTAACGTGCCCGGGACCTTCTCCTCTCCACAGCTCCTCTCTATTGGAATAAAGCTGCTGTCGAAAGTTTTCTCTTGGCGGCTGTCAGGTCTGTTCGAAAAATAATCTATTCCCCAATAAAGTGCCGCTGATCTCTATTCTCTTATAATATTCTTCCCCTCCAAGAATAATCCTCCTTCGAATCCTTTTATAATATTTTGCCACAAAAGGGTTTTTTGTATTTTGTTTTGGGCCGTGAACAAAGTGACATCAAAGTCACGTTTGTCCTTTTTATATATTATTATTATTATTATTATTATTATTATTATTATTATTATTATTATTATTATTATTACTTCGTGCTTTCGACTCGGACGTTTTTGACTTGACCAAGGTTGCTCGTTCACGCTCCAACGTCCACACGAACACCTACCAAATAAAAATAAAATTGATAAATACTAAAAAAAACTAAAACTAATAAAAATCTATAAAAACCTATACTAAATAAAATAGACTGGTACAAGCCTAAAACTAATAAAAGTACTATCTAAATGACTCGAAAACTATACAAACTTTACACTCGAAATAGATGTATTTTACAATACATCATGTTTCCTGTCTAAAGGGAAAACAACATAAGTCCTATAAGTCTATTGAAGAATAAAAAACAACTACATGTCTTCAACTACTCCATATGGACTTATTTGGGCTAGTCAAAATCATGAGCCTTGGTAAAAAGAAGTACTGCTTAGTCATCATTGATGACTATTCAAGATTCACATGGGTCTTCTTCTTATTTTCCAAGGATGAGGCAGCTGAAATTATCAAGTTCTTCATTCTACAAGTAGAGAAACAATATTCTCTCTCTGTCAAAGCCATTAGAAATGACAATGGGACAAAGTTCAGGAACAAAACTCTGGATGAATTCTGTTTGTCTAAAGGGATTGTTAGACAATTCAGCATTCCCAGAACTCCTGAACAAAATGGTGTGGTAGAAAGAAAGAATAGAACACTAATTGAAGCAGCAAGAACTATGTTAGCTGATTCAGGCCTACCATTGTATTTTTGGGCTGAAGCAGTCAACACGGCCTGCTATGTTCAAAATAGGGTCCTTGTCAACAAAAGACATTCCAAAACTGCCTATGAAGTTCTTCATGGCATCAAGCCCCTTATCTCCTTTTTCAGGGCTTTTGGATGTCAATGTTTCATTCTAAACATCAAAGACTCTATTTCAAAGTTTGCTGCAAAAGTTGATTCAGGTTATTTGCTTGGTTATTCTTCCACTAGAAAAGCCTACAAGGTTTTTAATTCAAGAACCAAGATAGTAGAAGAAACACTGAATGTCAAGTTTAATGAGTCAAAACACACTCTCATTCCAGCACATCCTGTTGAACTCTTTGACCTTGACAACTTTAATTTCGGACCTGAAAAGACTGTCACTTCATCTAAACCTGTTTATTATGGTGATCAAGGGTTTGATGATGAAGGTCCTGCATCATGGACTCCTAATACAGTCATTAAGTCAACTTTCAAACCATCAGAAGTTTCACAAACTTCTGATTCAACAACTGCTAATGTACAAATTGAAACATCTGATTCAGCTTCTGCAACTACTGAAGATGTTCAAACAGCTGAACCAGATATTATCATCCTCAGTGGTTTGTTTGAAGAAGTACAAGAGCCACCTACACATGTCAGTGGTCTACAACAACTGATTGAACACAAAGATCATCCATTGGATCAAATCATGGGTGATATTGCATCAGGGGTTCTAACAAGAAGCAGCTTTCTAACTTCTGCTTTTTCTCAGCATTAATTTCTCAGTTAGAACCAAAGAAGTATCAAGAAGCCCTCAAAGATAACAATTGGGTTCAAGCTATGTAAGAAGAGTTGCTCCAATTCAAGAAGCAACAGCTCTGGGAAATCTGTCCCTTACAACGAAACAAGCTACCAATTGGCACAAGATGGGTTTTTAGAAATAAACAAGATGAAGCTGGTATGATTATCAAGAACAAGACAAGACTGGTGGTACAAGGTTATTCTCAAGAAGAAGGAATTGCCTATGATGAAACCTTTGCTCCAGTTGCGAGGCTTGAAGCCATCAGGTTATTTTTGGCTAATGCAATTTCCAACAAAATTAAGGTTTTTCAAATTGATGTTAAGAGTGCATTTTTATATGGAAAAATAAAAGAGGAAGTGTATGTTTGTCAGCCACCTGGGTTTAAGGATCCTTCTCACCCTAAGTAGGTGTACAAACTTGACAAGGCTCTTTATGGGCTAAAATAGGCTCCCAAAGCTTGGTGCGAAACACTTTCCAACTTCTTACTCAAAAATCACTTCACAAGAGGTTCCATTGATAAAGCATTGTTTATCAAACATGTTGGAAATCATGTCTTACTTGTTCAAATTTATGTTGATGATATCATTTTTGTTTCAACCAACACAAAATTGTGTGATGAATTTAAGAAACTCATGCAATCAAAATTTGAGATGAAGACAATGGGAGAACTGCAGTACTTTTTAGGACTACAGATTAAACAACAAACAAATGGAACTTTTATACATCAATCCAAATATGTTAAAGAATTATTAAACAAATTTTCTTTACAAGATTGTTCCACTCCCATGACACCAACCACACAAGTTGAACTAGATGATCAAGGAAAACAGGTTGATCAAACCATGTATAGATGTATGACAGGTTCCCTTCTTTATCCAACTGCTTCTAGACCATATATTATGTTTTCAACATGTGTTTGTGCTAGATATCAATCAGCTCCTAGGGAATCACACCTAATTGCAGTCAAAAGAATTTTCAGATATCTGTAAGGAACTCATACACTTGGAATTTGGTATCCTGCTTCAAGCAATACCAAATTAACAGCTTTTTCAGATAGTGACTATGCAGGGTGCAAAATGTCAAGAAAATCAACATCTGGTGGTTGTCAATTCTTGGGAAACTGTCTGGTGTCCTGGCAATCAAAGAAGCAAACATCTGTGGCAACTTCAACTGCTAAAGCAGAATATATTGCAGCTGCAAGTTGTACATCGCAAATCCAATGGTTTCAATATCAACTACTTGATTATGGAATCAAAGAGACCAAGACCCCATTGCTTGTAGACAGTAATCTGCCATTAGCATAATTCAAAATCCTGTTCAGTTTTCAAAGACTAAATATATTGAAATCAGGTATCATTTCATAAGGGATTGCTATGAGAAAGGCAAGATTGAGGTGAAACATGTGGCAACAACTAATCAAATAGCTGACATTTTCACCAAACCCCTTGACACATCAACATTTCAGAAGTTAGTATCTATGCTTGGGATGCTAAATTTGTAAGTGTTTTTCATTTTCCTGCACATATTTTACTTTCACTTACATTATTACAAATCTGTCACAAAACTTCTGAAAAACAAAAAGAGAGAAACTACTGATGTACAAAAACATCAGTATGGGGATATTTTCAGAAAAATGATTAACTTATGATAAAATAAACTTCAGAAGTTATGAATAAAGTGTTTATAAATGTTCTCATCAGTGGTTAACAAACTACTGAAGAGAAAATGGGAACTACTGATGAATATTGTTCCTCATCAGCAGTTTTGTCAATAAGGGTAAATCAGACATTTCTTATTTTAGAAGTTTAGCCTAGGGCGGTTATAAACTTCTGATAAACACCTTTTCTCACACTTATCCTTTCAAAAAGCAAAATTCCCTCCTTCTCTCTAAAAAACACTCACAAACCCTTCCCTGCAAATAACCAAAAACATTGTTCGATCCACACACACACAAAACACCATGGCTCTTATACTGAAACAGGGACATAACCAACGAGGCTACTTTGTGAAAGATGAAGCCTGGTCCCAATACGATGAAATCATTGATTTAGTCGTCCAATCCCAATACAACACTGCTTTCACCATTGATCCTCTAATGCACACTCAAACTCTTAATGAGTTATGGGCAAACGTCGAGGCGGTGACTATGAACAACAGAGTGGTTTCCCTCAAATCAACTATCCAAGGGAAAGTCATGGCAATCACACCGGCTACTTTAGGAATAAGACTTGGTCTGGATGATGTTGATGCACCAGAGAACATTCCCAATTCTGAAATTCATTTAACCATGACATAGTGTGGTTACAAAGGTACTCTCTCACATGCAACAATTTACAAGAAATATTTTGAACCAAAATACAAACTTTTGTTTCATTACATAATCATGTTTTTAAGTCCCAAAACTGGATCTTATGACCAGATGCCCTCTACTTTTCAACCTATTTTTCATTCCATTGTGAATGAATCAAAATTTAGGGCATCAACACTTTTCTTTAATTAGTTGGTGTTGCATCACCAGAATTCTAAAAAGAAATTTTTGTTTTATCCAAGGTTCATCATGCAATGCATAATTAAAGAACTTGAAAACAAGGTGCTTGTGGGAAAAAAACATTTGTTTTAAACCAATTAACCTCACAAGCATACTCAAGGCATAACAAACCAGTAGCCTTGCCAGAAGATGACCAAGGGGAACAAGAACCAGTCCCCATGGAACCAACATCTTCCAAACCTTCATCTAAAAAGGCCAAGAAACCTAAACAACAAAAATCAAAACCTACCAACCCTAAAAGAAAGACAGTTCAGGAAGTTGAGATGCCTGAAACTGCTGATGTGCAATCTGCACTTGTTAAAGATGTGACTGAAACATCCTCTCAGTCTCATCCATCTCAAACCCCCAAAAGAGCACCCATTACAATTTTATTTCATAGGAAGAAACTCAAAAAGGCCATAACTACTGACCCTTCCTTTGAAACTGCTGACCCTTTCCCTAAAACTACTGAACCAGAAATATCACACAACACCATAGAAATTGCCAAACTTCTCTCTGGGCTAAAAGAAACAATCCCATATGAACATGTTATTCCCCAACAAACACATCAAACAGAAGAAATACCATTAGAAGTTGACATGGATGTGGATGTTATTAGCCCTATCCCAAGAGATGAAGATGAACCAAGGTGTCTAAGTCCAAACTTAGATACTTTAGGTGCATTTGAGGCTGCTACTACTCATTTACCATCCAGTGGTGGATCTGAGGACAGAAGTAACATAGCTAAGACCTCAAATGTGGCAACTACTAATGAAGGCTTTATGCCTGAAGTAGGAAAACCTCAGTACCAAGACAAAGAGGTTCATGAGAAAACTAGGTTGGGCCTAGCTCATGATTCAACTGATGATGTTCTCATTGAGAATATCAGCATGGATTCAGATGAATCCATTGATTTGGATGATGATTCAAACTCTCCACAACATGAATTGACGGCTACTAGTGAAGGTCCTGAATCTGATGTCTCTAAGCTCAAAGAGCTGGTCACAAAAGATCAGGTTAAAGACCACTTGAACCCTGATTTCCCTAAAGTGGCATTTTCAATACATACTGAAGATTACCCAAAAACACCCCCTCCACTTACAAAGTCTACCAAATTCACTAGGTCATCAAGAATAGACTTGAACCACCTATGCAGCCCAGCTGGTCCCCTATACCAGATGATGAACACCCTCATATCACAACACCTCAAATGCCACTACCTTGGAGTCGAAGACCAACACTCAATTTGAGGTGCTCAACAACAAAATTAGTGAGCTGTCAAAGAAGATAGACAACAACACAAGATAACTTGCTAAGTTATCTGGTGGAACTTCTTTACCTGTTTGGTTTCCAGAAGTGGATGAAGCCAAAAAGGGGGGAGAAGATTAAGGAACCAAAAGTGTCACTTGAAGCTAGTACAAAGGAAAAAGAGGCATAACAACAAAAGGATGCCCAAAAACAAAAAGAAAATCAAGATAGGCTCCTTAAAGAAATTCAAGAAGTTAAAGAAGTAGCTGAGAAGTCCCAATGCCATATTGAAGAAACTGCTGAAGTCCTAAAAAGTACTGAAGACAATCCTTCAGTAGTTGATAGCCTAATCAACACTTCAGTAGTTAACACTTCCTTTACTAAAACTGAACAGCCTTCTAAGGCAACTGAAGACATTCCAAGGCATGCACCCACTCAAGCAACTGTCTTAAACCCTGCTCCTATCTCAATGTCAAAAGAACTGTTGGAGAAGAGTTTAATTGCAGCTCAGAAGAAGGCCAAGGAAGATAAGATCTGGAACAGCCTAGAAACAAGGGATGACTTAAGCTACAATGAAAACCTTGAGAAATATGAAGAAGAGTTAGGTAAGTTAGAAAAACTTGAAAGAGTTGCTAAGGAAGATAAAAGACAACAACTGATGTCTTACATCACCAAGAACAGCAAAACAAAGAAATACTCACTCAAAGGGCTCTCTATGGAAGAACTTACAAGAAGAGCTTAGATTGTAGCTGGCAAGCTTGCCACAGAAAAGGATAGAAAGGCAAAGAAAGCTGAAGTCGTAGAAGAGTTGGTAGTCAATGGATTTGGTTCAAAAGCTTCAATGTCAAAATGGAGAGAAGATACATTATTTGACACTTACAAAAGATTCAAGGCTGATAAGGCTGCAAATCCAGAGAAGTACAAAACTTCTGAAGTATCACAAACTTCAGTAGTTAGAACTTCTGGTGCAAAACAATCAACATCAAAGCCTGCTACCAAAAAGAAGCCAGAGGAGATCATAAAGACTGATTTCAAAATGGTATTGCTTGAAGGGAATACAGTAGTACAAGGAGACTTTGTGATTGAAGAAAAGCCTCTACTAACACAATTTAGGGATCCTTCCACATTTGCTTACCAAACACAACAAACAATAACAAACAAAAAGCACACTAAGGTAATCATTGAACACCATCTCCCTACTTTTGATATACCTGATGTGGTGCATGCTGAAGAAGGAAGAGAATCTCACCTGAGGGTCACTGAAGTAGAAAACATTCCTCACTCAGGATCAACCCAGGAGACTATCTTAGTCCCCTACACTCTAGACTTTGACCAATCTAAAGTGAATATAGTGAAATGGTCATTTACTGATTCAAACTCAGTATTGATCACAAGAAGAGATCGTTCAAGCAAGGTCTTCAAGTCTATAGAAGAACTGAAGAATCTTTCTACAAAAGACCTGCTCACAATCCAACATCTTGAACCTGAACAAGGATCTCTCACTGATGAACAACTGCAATAACTCAAGACTTCCATGTTCAGAGAAATCTGGAAGATGCTTGATGGCAGGAAAAGAGAATAAAGGATTAGATAAGGTTTTGACTTTATCAATCCAGGGGAGATTGTAAGGACAAAAAGGATTGAAGAAACCACTTTTGCAAACCTTAGTCTAATTACTATTTCTGCCAAAATATGCTAAGTATAGAACTGCTGAAGAAGAAGACTGAAAGTACTGAAGAAGAATTCATCAAGTACTGAAGAGTAAAAGATCAGAAGTTCTGAAGTCAAACCAGACAAGTCTACTAAAGAACTACTGAAGACAAACTACTCATCAGTAGTTTGTCACTCATCAGCTGTTGTGATGGAATCTTTCCACCGCCTTATATTTTATTTAGTATAATAGTATTACTTTATGCTTTTGTTAAAGTCTTTGTACAAGTACCAATGCTACAGCCTGTTGTAGTATTACTTTTGTATCAACTTGTATGTATTTGCTGGTTTATAAATAGATGGGTTAATCCCACTATTTTAGATCATCAATTTTATTAAACTAAAATCCTTCAAAGGCTTTTAATTGAAATGCCATTTCACATCTGAGAATATTTTATCTTACTTATTGTTATATGCATTCAATTGTTTAGATTCTCATTAACTGCCTTTAGTTAATTATATCCAGGGGGAGTAATAACTCGTGTTGAAAGTGAATCTTTAAACTTGAACACTTCACTTATTCCGCTGTGTAAACTGCTTTGATAAACTTACAACACATAAGTGTTCATGAATAAGAAATGTTAAAGAACATACTGATCCAACACAAACTCTAGGGGTTAAATTGAAAATACTAATTATATTAACTCCCAACCACCTCCTAACTCCCAACCATCTTCTTTATTACCCCAAATCCCATCCTCCTTATAAATAACAACCTCCACCACCTCCTAAACATTTCCCACGCTCTCTAATCACTCTCAAATCTCTCTAATCTTCAAGATCTTCAAGCAAAATTCTGCTCAAAATTTGTAATTTGCTAAGCTTTAATCTTCACTTTTCTTCCACTTTCTTCACCTCTCCTCTTCTTCTAACCCATTGGGGAAACCTCTAGGACCTTACTTTAGTTTGCTAAGTGATGTCGTGTGGATTAAAGGTTTTTATGTGACTTAAATTACTTTTATTTTAAAGTAAACAAGTCCCCGGCGGATGCGCCAAACACTTGTTCAAAAAGATCTTTAAGTCAAAACGTTTAAGTTAAGACACTTTGTCAAGTTTTAACTTTATAAAATAAAACGGTATTCGCGAATTATTCTAAAACCCATAAGATAGGCAAGTGTACATATCGAGCATAGAATAGATTTCCAGCAAGTACTGAGTATCGAACCCAAAGACACGACTTCCCCTACTCAGCCTTAAGTTGCTTTAATATGAATAAAGATAAAATAATGAAAGAAAGCAAGGGCGATCAGAATAAAAATCAATACCAAACAAAGTGCTGCTTCGGGATCCAACATTAACTTGGGACTGATTAATGGTAATTATTTAATTAAGTGGTGTGAACAAGTGCGCACTTTTGCTGAACTTGGAGTTGCTACAGCATTCTCCAGTGGTGACTGTTTTCGCAATACGAGTTGTGTTCTTATTTTAAAATGAGGGTCTCCTGACCTGGTAAGCTCACCTCTAAAAAATGACAGATGGACTACTCAAGACTGTATGCATCCAACCCCGAAGAATCCACCTCCCAGTATTGCAATAAAGACATCTAAATACTTAAAACCTATATGGACAACTTGTCGGTGGCCGGAGCATGACCGAACAAGAAACCACTTGATATCATAAAGGAGTCGTGACCTACCAGCACACGTGCATCCTATACTTGACCCAAATAACTATTTTAAAAAGGGAGCGGTCTATCAATAACTGTGCGGCAGTATAAAGATGAGAGAAAATAAAGACCGTTTTCTCTCAACGCGAGTTCATTAAACCATAGTTTGCGCCAAAGCTTTCACATAGACAATGAAGCTAAGTCGCTCAACTAAGACTTGACTTATCACTAGGACCGAATATAAAGACCATACCGACCCTAGATGAGATCTTGATAGTAGAGGATCAAGTATCAAAGTGTGTGTATTTCTACCCACAAATGGACTAATCACTACTCATGGGTTTAAGTTCACAAGTGCATGGGTTTTTACACACCATGGGTACACTCATGAGTCCTTCCCATTTCCTATCAAGACACCCACAAGACCAAAGACTAGTTAATTAGTTATTTAGTTAACCAAACAAGACTATGAGTAAAAAGAAATAACAAGAACACAACACCACTAATCAAATAAAAACTATATAATTCATATCAAGATAAGTCTTCACCCTAGCAGCACTCAAGTAATCTAGCCCAACATCGGCTCTACAACTATCACACAATCAATGGTGGATGAGGAATACATGGTGGTGAGTGTGATATGGATTAAAGAGGGTGGTTTGGATGAGTTTTAGTCATCTCTCTCTCCACTCTCAATCTCCAAGTCTTTATGGAGTGATCCGAAGCTACAAAGGTGACTTGCAAGACCCCTAAGATGGCTGAAACTTCCTGGAGAAGTGTTGGTTTGGATGGATGAAGGGATGGTTCAAAATGAGGGGTGGAGGCCTCTATTTGTAGGCAAAACAGCTTTAGCACGCCCTCGACAACGTTCTGGCACGCCCATGCTCGACAACGCGTACTGCTACAAAGTCCTTTGTGCAGAATTGTCCCCTGAGGTGGTTGGCACGCCAGTGCCACAAGCTCTAGCACGCCCATGCTCAGCTCCATTTGTACCAGTCTTGTCAGTTTTGGTCAGGTTTTGCCTTGGAGAACACGCTAGAGTAAAGCACGACCGTGCTGTACACCGGAGCACGCCCGTGCACATCAGAAAACCTCAGATTTGACTCCTGTTGACTTGGAAATGTTAACTTGTTGATCTGGAACAGTTGCACGGCCGTGCACGGTCAGAGCGTCACCGTGCTGTATCCGAAACAGCACCGAAAGTCTTTAATTCCTTGATTTTGTGTCGTTTTCCTTCTTGGGCTCCAAAACTTTCATGTGGGAGACAAGGTTGTTGTACCATGTACCCTGTTGCTCCCTAGAAGCTTGTTCTCCACCCAAAATGTGTCTTTTTCCTTTCTTATTGCATTTTCCTTTCAATAACCTGCATTTATCTCAAAGGAACGATTTAACAATATTTTATAAAAGATAAAAGCATAAAAAGGTACAAAAAGGAAGGTAATTATATATGTAAAACATGTTAAATTATCGGCACATCACTAAGGCAAATAAATACGAGTGGGACACCAATTTGAGGCCTCAAAGGTGGTTATTTGCTATTGTTTTTATGCACTAGAATATTATTTGTAGTGATACCAACCGAGTTCACCAACAACTCAATATTGGATGGACTTGTGTTATGGTTAATGGTTGACAAAGGAAAGCCAATGCTTATCCAAACAAAGTCACCAAACTCTACTTTAATCTCCTAGTTATATTATGTAATACTTATATATACGTTCAAAACATTCATTCTTCATCTAGTAATCTAATAACTTGGAAGGTTTGTGGATACATCCCTACCTTACTAATCTCTTGACCCTCCTTGTAACTCGGACTAGTTCCATACAAGAATGGGAAAATCCCTTGTCCAAGACCCATGTTTCATCTATAAACAAAGTGGTCACGACTTGAAACACTCTTGAAATGGATTCACATTCCTAACTCTAATTCATACCATCCGAATAGCCTACATGGTGATTTTGTGCTTGGTTATTAACTTTAGCTCTTGACCATCCGAATCGCCCTAAAAATGATATGTGTTTTGGTTCGCCTAAAAGGCATGCATGACACTCTTGAACTCATTAAAACAACTCTTGAATCTAAAACTTATTCCTTTCCAACTCTAGTTAATCGGAGCTAAAGTTCTTCCTCATCAAGACCCGTTTCGGGAACTTAACAAACGCACCCTGAAGTGAGTTCATACTTGTTCCCCTTTTTACTCTTTAACACTTTTGGTACTCAACATGTATTCTATGCAAACACACTAAACACTTTCATACTCACATGCTCAATCTACTAAATATGCTTACAAATGTAAGTCCAGAATTCTCTCCGGGGTATTAAACACACCCAATTGAGTGTGGATCCAAGATTGAGTGTAAGAACAAAAGAAGAAACAAAACAATATATTATTAAGAACTTCGTGCCGAATGCTTCGATCACACACAGTTTCAAAGAACCGTCTGGTACGATCTCTAGGAACCTTGCACACGAGAGAACTCGTCTGGTGCAAGGTTCGCACAGGGGACTACATGGTTACAAAATGAAAAAGAAGTGCACCTACAAATGAACTAAACATGACAATATATAGGAGCCTCTACCCAATTGGCCCACATGGCCTAACCCAAGCCCAAACATAAAACTAAGCCCAATAAATATAAACATGTTTGATAAAGACAAGCATAAACCTACACAAATTTTGGGCCTTACAATATCCCCCTAGGTTTATGTTGTCTTTATCATGGCTCGGTAAAAAGAAAATCTTCAGCCAATGATCTTCAGTCTTGGGTCTTCTCTTTTAAATGCCTAGTAGTGAACGAGCCCACTCTCTATAAACCTTCAAACTCCAATCCACATCCATGCTATACATCCCCCAAAAGAGTGCCAATGAGTTCTCGATTCACTGTTGTGTTCCCGGATGAATACTGTTCTCGAGTGACCAGATGGGTTCTCGAGTGTCGGTGTGTTCTCGACTGACTGTTGTTCTCGAATGTGCAGGATATTCTCGAGCGAAGTTTCCATTCTTGAGTGAAAGACGAGTTCTCAAATGACGTTTTTATGATCCAAATCCAAATATTTGTGGTTCGGCGCAATAAGAACCAAATACCATATGCAATCCATGAACGAGGATGTGGCCCAAAAGACATCACCACTTTAAAAACCAAACTGTAGACCCAAATGAGATACGCCCATTTACATTAAACCCGGTACTTTGTGTGCAATAATTGCATTCGGCCCATGTTAAAGCCGCCCTAGGAACCCAATATGGTAACAGCCCGGTATGTAGTAAGCCTAATAGAACCAACCAAGTCCAGAAACCTTGTTGCAATCCAAACATAAACCATACAATCCTCCAAGCAAGACCAATAATAGGCCCACTAACATACTCTCGGCCACTAATTTAAATCGGCCCATGTCCAATCTGTGTAACAAACGAACAACCAGCCCAAACAAGCATCAACTTCCAAATCAATCCATTTGCTGAAACAGTATGAATTTGGACTTTATTCAGTCCAAATACATTATGAATCTGGACGCAGAACACGTCCAGGTACATTCCAGCATCTGAAATCTTCTTTGCATTCGTACCATTTGAAATTTCAATCCAAACTTCATTCAGTCTTCTTCATGCACTGATTCCCAACCTTGGCGCCTAAATCTTTTATTTTTAAAAACACTTCCATTCTAGATGTAACATCGCGTAATTTTTACTTTTACATGTATTTTAAATTCTATATTTAACAAACTCCAAGTTTGCCTTTATTCGCTTCTTTTATGTTGCTCCTACCAATTCATGACGAGTCGTCATTATAATTTATCCTAATCAATTTAGGCGTTATAACAAGAAACTCATTTAGTTAAGATCTTAGTATATATTTATTTATTTTTTTAAACATATATATTCTTAATAATACTTTAGTAAAAAAAAGGAAAGAAAAGCTAGATGTCATTGACTCTTATCAACAATAACAACAAACAAGATAAGTGTTTGTTTCCTCTTTTTCTTTTTCTTTTGAACTCCACGGCAATAGCAGAATACAAAAAAAAATTATGACACCCTATAATAATTAAACTTAACCCCCCATTTAATCTCTTCCTAACCATCCAATTTACTCCATTTAATACCCAACCACCTTAACCCACTTATAAATACCCCCTTCCCTATACTCTCTAATCATTTATTCACTCCAAATCACTATCTAAACCTTCCAAATCTTCAAGTTTTCAAGCCAAACTTTTTGCATTGCATCAGTAAGTTTTTTTTGGGCTTAAAACTTCACCTTTCTTTCTAATCTTTTACTTCTTTTATTCTCAAATCTCCTTGGAGAAACCTCTAGGACCTATCCCTTGCTTTTCCACATCAATATAAATGGATAGAACACCACAAAGAGGCTTCAAAGGTGATTGTTTTCCTGTTGTTCTTTTATGTTCTAGGATCTTTCTTGTAGAGATACCAACCAAGTCCACCAACAACTCAATGATGGATGGATTTTTGGTATGGTAATGGTTGACAAAGGAGAGCCAAGCCTCATCCAAACAAGTCACCATGCTCTACTTAAACCTCCTAGTTATATTATGTATTATCATATGTATACTTTCAAGCTTTAACCTTAATACTCTAATAACCGATTCTTTGAAGGTTTGTGGTTACACCCTACCTTACCAATCTCTTGACCCATCTTGTAATACGGATTAGTTCCATACAAGAAAGGGGAAATCCCGTGTCCAAGACCCATGTTTTATCTATAAACAAAGTGGTCATGACATGAACATTCTTAAATGGATTCACATTCCTAACTCTAATTCGTACCATCCTAATCACCTTCATGGTGATTTTGTGCTTTGTTTAACTTAAACTCGTGACCATCCGGATTGCCCTAAAGGCAATTTGTGCTTTGGTTCGCCTAAAAGGGAATTAGGAAAAATTTCCATGTTTGACCTAGACTATAGTTAGGAACCTTATTGACCATTCTCTTATCAGGCTAAATATACTTGTTCTTCCTAAATTGCTTCTTCTCGAAATCTTTTGGACTATAAAAATTTACCTTCTTTATGATGGATTATTCTACACTCAAAGACACTCTTATACTACAAATGAAAGGAACTCACCAAAATAGGCGTGAAACCCTTACTTTGGTGACAACTTTCAATCCGCGTTATTCTTTTTGTGTTTTTGAAACTACACCAAGATAGGCGTGAATTCCTTACCTTGGTGGAAATTTCACAACTTCTCGTTCTAGTGGAAACTAGGGGTGTAAATGACACGTAGCGGCTCGGGATCGGCTCGGGATCGGCTCGGTAAAAAGCTCGAACGAGCCGAGCCTTAACGCCCGAGCCCGAGCCCGAGCCTGAAATATGGCTCGTTTAGTTATCGAGCCCGAGCTCGAGCCCTAGATACAAAGCTTGATTGGGCTCGCGAGCCTTAACGAGCTAGAGCCCGAACCCGAGCCCGAGCCTAAGTTACAGCCGAGCCTAAGTTATAGCCTTAACGATTGGGCTCGCGAGCCTAAGTTATAGCCGAGCTTTTGCGAGCTCGAGCCGAGCTTTTGAGCTCGTTTGAGATTCTCAAATCACCTCGAGCCGAGCCGAGCCGAGCTCGAGCTTTGGATTTTACTAGCGAGCCGAGCTCGAGCTCAAGATTGTAGGCTCGAACCGAGCCGAGCTCGAGCTCGAGCTTCACAAAACCTTAACGAGCCCGAGCCGAGCCCAGTCAGGCTTGGGCTCGGCTCGGCTCGTTTACACCCCTAGTGGAAACTTACCAATTGAGTATTGGGATTAATTTTCCTACCTCGTTGGACAAGTGTAAAAACCACACTCAAGAAACGACACCGCTAAGATAGGAGTGAAATCCGTAACTTAGCGACTAGTTTCAATCCTTGATTTTTTTTTCAATTCCTCCAAAGTCTCAAATTTTCCAATGACGAGGGACATGTAGTAACTGGAAGGGTGAATACCGTTAACCGAAAATCTCGGCGAGAGTATTTTCACCTATTAGGCCAAAGCATGTTTCCAAACTCAATGGTAAAATTCGAATCACTTTGGTTAGTCCTAGTTCCGTTCCGGAACACTCCATTTATTTTTTTAAGGTGCCTTTCTTTTTATGATAATACTACTTTTAATTATGTTTTCATGGTATGTTTTCACTATATATTTGATTTACTTGAAATTGTACCTTATCCTCTCACACTCGATCTCAAGACTCGCATTCCAAGCTACTCTCGCGATCTCCAAACAATACTAATAATTGCAAACCAACATAAATCAAAACTCCTTTATGTTAACTAAGTGCACTATACTTGCTTATACATACGTGTTACGCTAATTGAACAATGTAAAACTTGCGTACTATACGTGTAACTCGAACTTGCATACTAAGCTTATGAGAACAACTTGAGCTTATGCAAATTTATATATATTTGAATTTGCACCAACTTTACCGATCTAATCTTACCCATAAGCTTTTCATTGTTAACCAATTTCTAGTAACTTATTTTCTAAATTCAAAAGTCACCATGTTTAAAAACGCTTATACAGATTTTCCTATGTATGATTCTCGTAGATGTCTTCCCGTCTCACAGCATCGATCTCAACCAACTAGTGAGTCTTATTGCCCGAGAATTAATCAAGATTCTCCCCAACCTAGAGACACCAACAAACCCAATTCCAAACTCCATCGATACCATCCAAGACAACACAAACCATGTAGACAATAAACCATCCACCCATACCCCTACCAAACAACCGAAAAAGGATATCGAAAACGGAAAAAAATCAAACGAAGCCACACTTCGACAACCCCTGAGACTCCGATCCCCAACAAAAAGCAGTACCTTGGAACCTATCCGTTTATGCAAGAGTTGTAAATTCCACCATCCCATTCACACACCATGCCGCATATGCGTCAACTGTGATGCATATGGTCATTTAGCCAAAACATGTCGCCGCACCGCTAAACCACGACCCGATGAACCTACTGGTGGTACCTCGCCCACTAAAGCCAATGGATGGATATGCTCCGAGTGAAACGACCCAACCCATGTGCGTAACCAATGCCCAAGACTTGTCATGGTGATCTACGAGGCTAGAAGACCCACTCATCACACTAAGGAAGATTGATTTTTTTTTCTTTTAAAAAAATGAGAATTTCTTTATGTGATGTTTTCAAGAAATTGTTCAGATGTGAAATTTTCTTTTACGAATTATGAAATACCATCGTTTTCTTAGGTTACAATCATAATTTATCGGCAAAATTCAAACATCGCAAAACCCTTTTCTCCTCGCGCACAATTTTTTTTTTCAAAATTTTTTGAACAAATTCTTCCTGCTATTCCTAAAAGGATGCCTATCCTTCTATAAAATCGCCACTTTCAACCTTCAAACCACTAACAAATGTGTGTCAAGTCGATATGACGAACGGAATTCTAAATGGTAAAAGTGCTTAAAATGAATTTCGCTTTCAGGACGCCCAATGTCGTCCATAACAAAAGAAATTTTTTTAGCAAACAGGACTTGTGAGCAAAAGACACGCTAAATCAGACAACCTATTTCTTTATAATCCCAAAACATTTCCTCTTGAAGTCGTATCACGAGTCAAAATATTCATCAAATGCCAAACTAAAATTGTCAATAAACTATTTTCCTCGCTTAATAAAATGGATTTTTCATAAATCAAACGTCCATAAGACTTTTACACTAAATTTTCCCCACTTCAATTAAATGCATTTTCTTTAACATCCAACGGACTAAATTCTTCTACCATCAAACTTGACCCTTAGTCTTGAAAAGCTAAAATTGCTCGCGTACCCATAAAACTCAATAAACTCAAATTTTATGTTACTCTCACTCAAAACATTTTACGCGTAAACGTTTTCATTAGGAATCCAATTGTCTATTCTTCTGTTTGCTTTATACATCTGAACATAACCACATATGCATGAGTCTACATCATTATGTCAAGAAACCATGCATCCACGTCAAAAACGCGTGCGGTTAACAACATCAAAAACTTGCTTAATGCCTCTTCACATTATGTGTTTGCATGTCACATTGCTTGCTATGTTTACAACATCAAAACTGTTTAATACCTTTTTCTTTGTATATAAGTATTTTGTGTCCACTACTAGCCCACACATAACTAAGACGAATTATGTGGACGATGCGACAATTGGAATAATTACGGGTGCACACGTAATTACAAAAATTGGGCGCATGGAAAACATAACAAGTCCCAGTGTGTGTAACCTATCATGACTTGAATAAAAACACGGATGAGGTATGATAACGGCATGGTGGATACGCCTCCGGTACATCCTATACGTAAATGTCTTGTCATACTACCAAAAGTAGAGTTATTCTTGCCATGAGAAGTTTTGGTTGTCGAGTTTAAATTTTGACCAACACTTACGTTATTTATCTTTTGTGATACAGTTTATGTTATAGTTTATTAGTCTAATTACGCTTGCATTATTTATCTTTTATGCACATTAGAACCTTGTTTTGAACCACACTCTCTACTATGCAACATTATCCTTGCTATGAATAATCTATACTTGTAATCTCCATCAACTTCGTTTCTTTACTTTTTCCTTTCCTTGCTTAATCAGCAATCCTATCATTATCAAAAATCTCGTTCTAAGTCCCGTAACCTCTG
The DNA here is from genome assembly GCA_030844895.1 of Ambrosia x helenae. Taxonomy (NCBI): domain Eukaryota; kingdom Viridiplantae; phylum Streptophyta; class Magnoliopsida; order Asterales; family Asteraceae; genus Ambrosia; species Ambrosia x helenae. Next base: position 111,947,275 of record CM061233.1, on the reverse strand, counting down.
TCCTTAATCCCTTAAAGCATTAATGCATTTAAAACAAGAATTGTCCATCACCTTCATATATTTTCTTGACTACTTATATACTGGATTTCAAAACTAAATAAATACTATTTATATCACCAAAAATTTGTTTTCAAATTGTTCAGTTTCTCGTTTATTTTAGTCGTCTTCTAAAAAAATATTCTCGTAAAATTTTCGACTTTGTGCAAACCAAATAACTATTACTAAATACTGCTCATTCCCGCATCTAGTCACTCATTATGCTCACATATTTACTATTTCACTCAATTACCCAATGACATTTTTTTACAAGCCAAAATTTCTACTACTTCCTCTGTGTTATACAGTATATTTACTTAACTTCCCCAAATTTTTACTATTTCATGTATGTCATACGGTATATTTACTTATCTTCCCAAAATTTTTGCTACTTCATATATGTTATACCGTATATTTACTTAACTACCCGAAATTTGTTACATTAACCCCATACTCAAACCTACCTATATGTACCCTTTTCTTTCACTAATCACCAAAAACGCTTTAGTTGGTTAAAGTTGCGAATTTTATCTACCATCCACCCACCTTACAAAAATGCTTTAATCGGTTAAACTTTCAAATTTCTACGTATAGCCTTGGGTTAAAATTTTAAAAGTATTTCTCTTACGAGCATATTATCGCACAGAGACTAGATATAGTGTTTGAGTTAAGCATAATAAACTAACAAGTTTTTGTTCTTATTAAACTCATATCAAACCACTTACCTATTTTTCAAAAGGTTGACTTTTAATTAAATTTCGAGACGAAATTTCCTAAAATATGGGAGACTGTAACATCGCGTGATTTTTTACTTTTACATATATTTTAAATTCTATATTTAAAAACTCCAAGTTCGCCTTTATTCGCTTCTTTTATGTTGCTCCTACCAATTCATGACGAGTCGTCATTATAATTTATCCTGATCAATTTTGACGTTATAACAAGAAACTCATTTAGTTAAGATCTTAATATATATTTATTTATTTTTTTAAACATATATATTCTTAATAATACTTTAGTAAAAAAAAGGGAAAGAAAAGCTAGATGATGTCGTTGACTCTTATCAACAATAACAACAAACAAGATGAGTGTTTGTTTCCTCCTTTTCTTATTCTCTTGAACTCCACGACAACAGCAGAATACAAAAAAAAAATTATGACACCCTATAATAATTAAACTAAACCCCCATTTAATCTCTTCCTAACCACCCCATTTAATACCCAACCACCTTAACCCACTTATAAATACCCCATTCCCTACACTCTCTAATCCTTTATTCACTCCAAATCACTCTCTAAACCTCCCAAATCTTCAAGTTTTCAAGCCAAACTTTCTGCATTGCATCAGTAAGTTTTTTTGGGCTTAAAACTTCACCTTTCTTTCTAATCTTTCACTTCTTTTATTCTCAAATCTCCTTGGAGAAACCTTTAGGACCTATCCCTTGCTTTTCCACATCAATATAAATGGATAGAACACCACAAGAGGCCTCAAAGGCGATTGTTTTCCTGTTGTTCTTTTATGTTCTAGGATCTTTCTTGTAGAGATATCAACCAAGTCTACCAACAACTCAATGATGGATGGATTTATGGTATGTTAATGGTTGACAAAGGAAAGCCAAGACTCATCCAAACAAGTCACTATACTCTACTTAAACCTCCTAGTTATATTATGTATTATCATATCAATATGTATACTTTCAAGCTTTAACCTTAATACTCTAATAACCGATTCTTGGAAGGTTTGTGGTTACACCCTACCTTACCAATCTCTTGACCCATCGTGTAATACGGATTAGTGCCATACAAGAAAGAGGAAATCCCGTGTCCAAGACCCATGTTTTATCTATAAACAAAGTGGTCATGACATGAACATTCTTAAATGGATTCACATTCCTAACTCTAATTCGTACCATCCTAATCACCTTCATGGTGATTTTGTGCTTGGTTTAACTTCAACTCATGACCATCCGGATTACCCTAAGGGCAATTTGTTCTTTGGTTCGCCTAAAAGGCTTGCTTGACTCTCTTGAATCTAATAATCCAACTCTTGAACCTAAAACGCTTTCCTTTCAAATTCTAGTTATTCGGAGCTAAAATCTTCAATTCTCAAGACCCGTTTTTGGGAATTTTTAAATGCACCATAAGGTGAGTTCATACTTGTCCCCTTTTCATTCTTTAACTCTTTGGGGCTCAACATGTATCTATACAAAAACCTTAAACGTTTTCATACTCTTATACTCTTATGCTCAATCTAATGCTTATATGCTATGTCATGCTAGAATCTAATTCTTACATACAAATGTCTATTAGCATACAACCCACCTTACATGTATAGCGCTATAGGAGTGACACACCGCCCCCTTTATGGGTCATGTTAAGTTTTCTCAATTGTGTATTCGAGTGTTGATGCCTTTTGTATGGTTCTGTATACGCAAGACTATAACATGATGATTTGAGTAAAACTTTCTTATATTATGTACGTAGGTCAAAACTGGTATACTCACCAATGCTTTATGTGTTGACGGATATTTTATACATGTTGCAGGAAATATTTGATGCGATGATTCAAGAATTCGTTAGGATTGGACTTAGAAACGCACCACTTTAATCTATGAAATCATAAATGTATTTCTTTTTGAACAATTTGTACTTCTTGTTTTTAGTATTATGAAATGAAACCTTTAAATTATTTGTCACAAATTCTAGTATCATAAAGTCTTTGAACAATCTATCACAAGTCGCGCATCGATTTATTCCGCCATCGGTTAGGGTGTGACACTAGATGATCCATAATATCCGCTCGTAGTTATTGTCAAATCAATGATTTCCATCTTTCTTGCCACAAAATAAGGAAAGTAATTAAACAATTAACAACTTCCCATCTTTACAACTGGAACCTTAGGGATCATACCACCCAAGAAACACAACCGGATCTAAACATTAACCTCTATCGGATCAAAAACACCAACAAACACCAAACTTTTTAAAGATCCATAATATGAACAACCTTAAGAACACCTCAAGAACAAATTCAGAGACAGTGGCTAACCATGAACAAGTCGAATACAAAACTTATCATGGAGTTCGATTGAAACACCGATTAAGACTATGGATCTCCAAACCACATATCTTAATTGAACATGGTGAACCCCCGATTAAACATAAGACATCATAGGACCTCCAAACCAATTATAACCAATCGAGCAACAAGAATATCATCCTACGAAACCATTCACACCTCGCAAGCCGATAAGAAACACTATCAATCCAGTAGTAATCCCATGCGAAGGAATATTATGATTAACCAATACCTACCCTAACACGATGGATAGGATTGGAGTTCGGTCTAATACCCAAGGAGGGTTACGGACGTCCAAATCAAAGCATCCCAACAACAATGTGCATAACCTACAATCGGCCATCAATAAAAAACATACCAACTCAACCCGAACTTCATCAGGAATTCATTCGATCTCGCCAAACAAACATAATAAAAAAAAACAAGTATGAAATCACGATTCCCACAAGATGAAAATATAAATATGGAACCAGAATACCTTTCTTTTGACGAACATACATCCCCCAAAAATATGCTAAACCTTCTTTTGATCTTCGTGTTGATACCAAACCGAGCCTTCCAAAGACTACATAGGCTCTGATACCAATTGTAAGCCCAGAATCCTCTCCGGGGCATCAAACACACCCAATCGAGTGCGGGTCCAAGATTGAGTGTAAGAACAAAATAAAAAACAAAACAATATATTATTAAGAACTTCGTGCCGAATGCTTCGATCGCACAAAGTTTCAAAGAACCGTCTGGTACGATCTCTAGGAACCTTGCACACGAGAGAACTCGTCCGGTGCAAGGTTCGCACAGGGGACTACATGGTTACAAAATGAAAAAGAAGTGCACCTACAAATTAACTAAACATGATAATATATAGGAGCCTCTAACCAATTGGCCCACGTGGCCTGACCTAAGCCCAAACATAAAACTAAGCCCAATAACTATAAACTAGGTTTTTACCCTGTCGCGCGTTGCGGCGGCTTCAATCTAATTTTAAATTTAAGCAATCACGTCAAATCCAAAATCGATTGACATACAAATGTAGATATATTAAGATGGGTGGTGATAATTAAACCCCTCATGCCTTCTATTTTCATCCCTCAACGCGCCTTGCTATGGTCATAGCGAGGCGCTTAGGGTAACTTTTTTAGGGAATCATCAGGCTTTACGTCCAATCGTATTGCAAAGCGAGACGCTTAGGGTAACATTTTAGTTAATGATAGTTTGATTAGGGTTTATTACTTTGTTTTGTTAAAAAAAAATATCACAACAACTAATTTAAAAAATCATAAAAAACACTTCAAAAAATAAAAAAAATAAAAAAAAAAACCAAATTGCCAATTAAATAGAAATGAAGAAATAGCTTAATAAAAAATTAAAAGGCAAAAAAAAACACAAGACAAAGGCTCGAACCCAAGCCAAAGTTGTAGAAAGTAATAATACCACCACCATGCTACACAAACATATTGAAATCATATTCAACACTAAAACTTATAAACACTTATAATAATGGATTTAAAAATTACTATTCAAATCACTTTGATTATTAATAGTATATAATTATTTTTATTTAATCATCAAAATCTTGCCCCTTACATAGATTTTCATCACAAATTAGGTTCTTCTTTCACTCACCCTCCTTCATCTACCTCAAACTATATCCATAGTTTCTAAACTAAAGAACTCATACATCTCAAAAACTCAAGTTCCTGCTCGGCGTCCAAGCCCGCCGCAACCACCGGCCGACTGACCATTCACCAACGACGGCCATTGCTCCGTTCTTCTCTCACTTTCTCTCTCTTCCTTAACACAACTTACCGTCGGAAATCGTATTTTTTGTCGCAAATCGTCACACGCAGCCAGCAACTGTTGAAATCGTTCTGGAATTGTAAACTTTGTACTACCAAGGGTAAAGCTGTAAACCAACGTCTTTGAACACACCACCACCACAACGCAACCACTGTCACCACCACACCAACTCTACCATTAAACTGACTCGGAAATTCGAAGCCATCAAAGAGATCCGTAATCATAATTACGATGCCAACATAAAAATTGCAAGATCGGCAATGATGAAATTCACCTGAGTAAAACAATAAAAGCAAGAAACGTAATTTTCTGTACAGGGGCAATATTGTCATTTTGTATGATGGGCAAAATTGTAATTTACTAACATACTGTAGTTTTGTAGCATACTGTAGTTCTGTAGCAAACAACTTGTTCTTTAATATATATAGTAATGTGTTTGATAAAGACAAGCATAAGCCTACACAATTTTTGGGCCTTACAATAAACTATGCCATGCTAGAATTTAAACATTACATACAAATGCCGCTTAGCATACAACCCTCTTAACATGTATAGCGCTATAGGAGTAGCACACCGCCCCCTAACTGGGTCATGTTAAGTTTTACCGGCCTACCACCTCAGTGTTAGGTCAAGCAGTGCAAACGAGTGTTGATTATGCCTTTTGTATGATTATGTATGTGCAAAACTATAGCATGATGATTTGAGTAAAACATTTTAATACTATGTATGTAAACCAAAACTAGTATGCTCACCAATGCTTTATGTGTTGACGGATATTTTATACATGTTGTAGGAAAAAGCTTGATGAAATGATACAAGAAATATCACTTAGGATTCAACCTTAGAAACAAACGAAACAATCTTTACTTTACCTCATGTTTATCTTGATGTATTTTCTCATGAACAAATTGTATACTTGTTGAATCTTAGACACGAATGAAATCTATTTTAAGATATAGTCACAATTTAGTTTTATGAAGTATTTGAACAATCAATCACAAATCGCCCCTCGATGTATTCCGCCATCGGTTGGGGTGTGACAGATATCGATCTTTACCTCAAAACATGGTAGCAGTGGTTTTGTGGTTGCTGGTTGATGATGGGATAAAGAATGGATGGCCGCCAAAATGGTGGTAATGTCATTGATATAGGTTAAAATATACATATTTAAACCCCCGATTAAACTCCCAAATTACGCGTTTTCGACCATAATTGCACGAATTCAGTACTTAACCGCTTCATATGTTTATTGCAGGTCTTAAACGACGTCCCACGAGCAAAGTCGAAGAAACCGGGCGAAAATCGGACAAGACGGAAAGTTTCTGCAAAATCAGCCAAGTCTGGAAATAGTGCACGGTCATGCACCCCAGGTGCACGCCCGTGCGGGCTCATTTTGCTCGGACACAGACAAGCTGCACTGCCAGTGCGACCTGGCGTGCAGCTGATGTTCTCGGGCACCCTGATCAGCACTATCGTGTGGGTGCCCGTGCGGCTCAAGTTCTCGGGTGCACTGCCAGTGCACCAGGCAGTGCACTCTAAGCACCCGGCTACCAACAAACCCGCACGCCCGTGCACTCTAGGTGCACGGCCGTGCGGAATATCTAGATATTTTCAGGGATCACTTAGCCACTTGCCCACTTGCACGTCAACTCATCTTGATAAAGGCGCACGGCCGTGCACAAAATCAAAGTTTCTATAAAAACAGAGCATAACCCACTGATCAAATATTGGGTATTCTCTGGGCGATTTGGGGCGATTTCTGGACCAGACAAGCAGCCGGAAGGCCGTCTAACAAGCTCGGGATTCAAGCTGGATCATCTAGCATCATCCAATCCATCACATTCAAGATTTATGGTTTGATCTATTAAACGTTAAGTTGATTCAAATCTGATTATTTTGGCTTGAATGTGTTGTTTATGTATTACATTATAGTCTAGGGATAATATTTAGTAATCGTTAGTAGTAAAAACAATCGTTTGTATGTAATCATGTTTTGTATAAATTTGGTGTTTTTCATGTTTAGATCTTGATGATCATAGCGCAACCTTGTTTCATTGTTATTGGATTGATAGTTGTATTCGGATGACTTTGGCGATTGTCGAATGTGTTAGGCGGATAAATGTTGA